>CM046449.1:37209227-37636727 GCA_025506515.1 Flaveria trinervia | reverse complement strand
AAACATAATTTTAATAAAATACATGATTCAACATTTGTTCATTTGGGACGTTATTGCAGATATGGCAGAGCAAGTGCATGATGAGAGGTACAATGTTTATGTAGTTTTAGAGGAGACTGAACCACCAACTATAGGATTTCATGATTAAATTATCTAGTTGAATAAATCAAGGATTCATCATGTCATTTCATTTAAAGTATCTGAATGTGAGGATTTGATCAGACATTCTATACAATATCAAAGTATAAAGTCAAAAGAAATCCTATATATGTGAAGGCGACTAAAACAACTAGAAAATTTGTAGCATCTCGTATTTTCCGTAAATTAAAAATTAACGTCATTAATTCCTGTAAGGACCACTATTGTCAATTATGAACATATGGATTATTAATGCTTATTTCCTTGTTGCCTTTAATTTTTTTATTAACTAATAAGAATAACACTACTAATAATAATAACTTTAATAATAATAGTAATAATACTAGTAATAATACTAATAATAATAATAATAATAATAATAATAATAATATTAGTAATAATAAATAGTATGTGGGATTGGTTTTTGTCACTTAACACTTAAATTTCTCTCAAACTCGCTTATACTACACTCAGAACAGATGAAACAAATTCTCTTCTAAGAGTTGATCATAATATAATAAGTAGCAACGAGCACAGAGAAAAAAATTCAAGGTACTTGCATATATTACTTCTCAACTCAAAGTATTACAAGACTCTTACAATCATATTACATGAGTTACAATGAGAAACTATATATACTACTACCTACACCCGGATATACTTTGATGCCAGCTGGAAACCTATGACTAAAACATATACTACAATGCTAAGTTAAGGTATTTTAGATAAAGTATTATGTAAGATATGGTTGTCATGACATGTCCGTGACTTACCTTTTGTCACCAACTAAAGTTGGCAACTATACTAACTGATAAAGGTGAAAATTGGAATAAAGGATGGTCAACTACATGGCTTTTGAGAAAAAGCCACGTAGTATCTTAGGGTTCTATAGTGGAGTGTCAGAGAGACAATACTTATGCCCACTGGTTCATAGTAGTATTTTCTGAAGGTTAGTTGGCTCTGGAAGAACAAGTTCTTCCGAAGCCACTTATACATCGGAAGAGGCTACTTCTTCCGAGGCTTGAGGACTTCTTCTTTTCTTCATACTTCGGAAGTAGACTTCTGATCTTTTCTTCTAAGTCTTGATCTTCGGAAATGAATACTTTGTCTTCAGAAGTTGGAGTTTATCTTCGGAAGTTGATCTTACACTTTTTTTTGGGAAGAACTCCTTTTCCTTTGGAAGTTCCACACTTAACTTCAGAAGTCTTTTATTAGTTCTACCAAAATAATCTAAGTGATTTGGTTTTGGTTCCACCAGCCGTCTTCTTGATCCAACAAACTCCCCCTAGGCTGATGCTACCAAAACCTCACTTGTTCCTACTTCTCAAAACATTCAGCACCAGGAAAGCAAATACTTATCTGTTTCTTTGTTCTTCCCTGAAGTGGTGTTGAGAAGTTTGTACAAATCATTAGTGGATAGGAGATACAGTTTGTAACTTTGAATGATATGTACCATTTGTTGTGCCCCTCTAAAGAGTGTTAATTGATGTGAGTTTTAGTTTTAACTCTTCTTCAAACTTGGTCCTAGCAGTTAGCTCGGCCATATGAAGACTACTCAGGTGATTTTTGATAGAGCAGCTATGTCAGAGTTGGAGGGATTGGAGAGTGGCTTTTCTACTAACTCAGCAATATCGAATCTACTTAAGTGTAATAGGGATAAGGCATTTAGCATGTTTAGCTCTCCACTCTCTCTCTCTCAAACCTCCACTGGATAATCTTCTTTCTTGGTACAAGTGGTTGACTTGGTACCTTGTCTCCTTTCTTCTTATCGAGCAAAGTTACCAGCCTTCTCCTTAGCTTCTTTTCTTTCTCATTCAGAACATCTAAGTTGAGGCCAAAGAGCTTTGCAGCTTGGTCCAATGTTCCTCTGGGCAAATCAAGAAATTGATCTCTAGTGAGGGAGTATGAGGATCCATTAACATAAGTTAGTTTGACAGAGTCCTCCTCACAAGAGATGTCGCTCAGGGTAGTACAATTGATAAGCTTTGTCTTGATGGTCTTGAATTCCTCTAAGGAGAGATGTTTGTGTTGGATTCTTTATGCCAAGACACATAGAATATTGATGTGGTTAGTATGTTATGATCCAAGTCGGGTCATACCCAATAACAAGCTTAGCAAACACCAATTAATATTTATTGATGATATGATCATACAATTAAATAATTACACCAATTTAGAAAATGGGTTTTCTAAATAAGTTGCATATGAGATGGAACAACTTATAGGGATATTTTATTCATGGGTATTATTTGTAATGTTATTTAAATTGGTTAAATAACATCAAGTAATAAGAGTGTGTATAAGTTATATAATTAAAAGGTTAATTACATAACTTACACTAGTGATTAGTTAAATAAAATGGTTGATAAAATTGTGGGGAAACCCGTTTTTGAAAGGCATTTTGGGCAGCCTCTTTATGGGGGTTTGGTTTAAGTTTGTGTTGGAACAGGACACTCTTGATAGTCACATAGTCAACCTCTCACTCTCTCTCATACATGCAAGAACCACAAGGACCATTTTCTCTCTATTCTTGAAGAAGAACAAGCTGGAAAAAATGTTTTCTGCAGCTCCTTTTTGTTTTTTGGTGTTCAAATCCTAGAAAGAAGATGTTTGCTTGATGCTTGTGGGTATGCAAGCTTGAGGACACCTCTCCTTGGTGTTTTGGTCGTTCAAGAACCTCATTCTCTTCACCTGTCTCATGTTTTCATCAGCTCTATAAAGGTAGTTTGTATGTGTTTCTTTGGTTGTTATTTCTTCTTGATAGCTAGTCCATTCACATATATTGATCCTATGTTATTGGGTTTGTTGTTGCTAAGTAATAAGCCTTAATTTTCAGTTTACAAAACATAATATTTAGGTTTGATTCCACTGCGTTTTCTTGTTTAAATGGTTAAACAACACTTTGATAATGGTCCAACAAACCCAACAGTTTGGAAGGCAGAGGGGATGGTTCGGGAGTTGTTGGGTAGGTTGTTGAGTTACGGTTCTTGAGAGTGTTTTGGGTTGGATGATGGGTACTTTAGGTGGTTGAGGTGAGGAAGTTGGTACAGTTGATAGTGTAGGTTTAGGTGTGTAAGGTTCAGTGGTTGGTTCAGTGTTGATAGGGAATAGAAAAGGAATTGGTTCAGGTTGTGGTTGGGTTAGAGTGGTTGGTTTGAAGATCATCCCTTGTCCCTTTCTATACATCTCCTTCCTCTTCCCCGAGCGAATGTAAGCCTTTATGTCATTGACATGTCACTGGAGGGTCTTCTCAGACATAGGACCCACCTGCCAACTAGAGAAGCCATGAGCCCGGAGATAGTCCTTCATCCAGGCCTTATCACCTATCTTTCTAGCAGCAGGGAGTCCTGCTTCCTCTTCCTTCTTCTTCTTCAACCTCAGCTTCTCCTTAGCAGCTTTCTTTCTCTCCTTCTCCATTTGATATTACTCTTTGTTGAAGAGCCATGAGATCGTATCGTTCTTATGTGGATATTGTTCTTCTAGAGAGAAACCCTTGGAGGTTAGGAAGTTTATCCTGTCCCTTCTAAGTTGTTGATCAGCTTCTTTTTTCTCTTAATCCCTTTCTTCCTCTAAGGCCAACCTTGCTGCTTCTTCCTTGTGCTAGATTTACAGCACAGTTTCCTTTTCTAAATCAATTTGTAAGTCCCCATTCCCAGGACGCTTACACTGGTCAATCATCACACATAAAACATATATTCCAATATAGTGCTTTGAGCTTGCTGTTTGATATATATTTTCCTCCAATTAGGCTCGCACCTGAGAGACCTCAAATAGACCTTTTTTAGCTCCATCCCAAGACAAAACGTCCTTTCTATCGCTAAAGACAAAGTTGTATAAATATCAAATAATATCGAGAACTTCTCCCATTTTATATGAGAAGTCAGCCATTAGCATTTGCATGAGATAGCCTCCCATTCCTTAATGTATCTATCCACCACCTTTACTTTTTTTTCTAGGGCCAATTTATATGAATTTGAGAACAAGTTACTCAGAATACCCACCCCCAACCATTTATCTTGTCAAAAATTTACCTTATCCCCTATACCCATCGAGACGTTTAACTTATTACTAATACTCATGTTTTTTTAAGAACAACTCCTTCCACTACTATGATATGTTTTCAAACACTCAAAAATGCTTTGTTCACGAGAATGATCTTGTACCCCTTCTTATTAGAATGGTGGGGGCGTAGGTGTAGGTGTTGTGAGGCCACGACGAGCCTCAGCGCCACCCCCTTTCACACTGTAAATTTTTGTTGTTATGGCATGTTGTCGCCGTGAGTTTATGGTGTTGTTTTGTGTATGTGTGTGTGGTATAGTGGTGTAGTGCGGCATGGTGTGGCAACACCGCTGCCATTAAATATGAGTATGTGGTGTAGTATCACATGGTAAATTTTTATCAATGGGTTTGTGGTATAATGTGGTGTGTATGGTGAGAGTGCCCCCTCCACCTTATCATGTATACATTTTACCATCCCGCGCTAAAGTTAGGATTCATCATACTTGAATCCCCACCATCATTTAGCAAGTAATGTTAGATTCTTTTTATAACCCAACCCATCCCCATCGAACTCCCCTGTTCCGGCCACTACCTCCTGCCACCAACTCCGGCGATCATCAAAACCCCTAAAACGCTTAACTAAAATACAATTAAACCGGATATTGACCTTCACAACATCGTTTCAAACTCGAGGACCGTTTCAAATTGAATATCCTTACTGCTATGCTTGTGCAAATGAAACCGAAACATCAAATTAAAACTTTAACTCATTTAAACGAAACTTATCGAATTGAACACATTTTAGTAGGGGGGAAACCTTCTAATTAACCTCTTAAAGGTTTCTGTAATATCAATTACACTTATAACACACACATACTCCATAATCGATTACCGTCTTCTTTCACGACGACTTAGCTAAGTCCATGTTTGAAGCTTTATTAAACAAAATTGGGCGGGGGTTAATACACCATATCACCTTTAGAAGCTTCCACCCCTTTATTGAAGAAAACTATCTAGAATCAACTCGATCTAATAGCACCTCAATCACGACTGTCTTTGTTCTTGATCTAATAATTTTGGCACCTAAAACCACACACACATTCGGTTTCATTCAGGGATCAAAAACCCTAAGTTTGATTCCACATTAACGTTCACGATTCGTTGTTCAATTGAAATCAAATCGATTTCTAGGGTTCTTGAGAATTGGGGGATTTTGCAATTAGTTTTAAAGGTTTTAAAAACTTAGGATTTTAAATTTAATTACTTTAAAGAATAACAAAAGTTATAAAAGCATTATTAATTCTTTTATGTAATTTAAATGCAATAAATTTATTATGGTTCAAATTTAGGTTATTCCAAAACATTATAAATTTACACGTTAAATAATTAACTATTCAAATAGTTATTCAAATAATTATTTAAATAATTAATTATTCATATATTCATTTAACCATGGTATATCATAAATAGTTAATAAATTTATTCCTTAAACTTTTACTCCAATTATTGAAACTTAAAAACAATATAATTTCTTCTTTTTAAGGTTTTAATATTATAAGACCTATATAAAAAATCATTTAAAAGTTCAAAACTTTATAAAATAATTTAAAATAGATTTAAAGCCATTTAGATAAGTATTCAATTAATTATCTTTATCAAATTTTAAATTGTTGTACCTGAAAGGATCATACATGCCAATTCAATTGGTGAGTTGATGGTTGTTCTATTGGAAATCCCACAAGTCCAAGACCAATGCGGATGAAGAATCTACTTAGAAGAACAATATTGGCTAATCACATTTGTACATGCGGAAAACATAGAACAAGTGCCGACAAGTGTTTGTTCTTCCGCATTAACAAATGCAAATAGCCTAAAAAGATATGCGGACAAGTTTTCCTCATCCGTATTCGCAAATGCGGAAAGCCGAACAACAAATGCGCATAAGTATTTGTTCATCCGTATTACTCAATGCGGATGACCAAGTACTAATGCGGATGACCAAGTACTAATGCGGATGACAAAAGAACAAATGTTGATCAAGTACAACTCATCCGCATTTGTCAATGCGGATGAAGAAAAGAAATGCTGATGAAGATTAGACTAGTTTTGATGTATAGGTTAGGGGTAGTTTAGTCATTTTTTAAAAATGCATCTTGTTAGCCTATAATAAAATAGAAGTCCCCGTACATGAGGTGACTGTTGATAGACAATAAGAATATTTTATGTCTTATATTCCCAAGGTATTATTACTGTTTAATGTTTAAACCCTATCATTTAAACCCTAGTATTTAAATGTAGATTAGAATTTTTGGCTCTCGGTTCTTTTTCAGATCTACCCAAGATCTTAATAAAACTTGATTGATCTGGTGATTGAGTTGCTAATAGAGTGTTCTATCACCTGTACTTAGTAAACAACAGAAAATACTCTTCAACAATTACTGTTCATACTTTCTCATCTTCAAGAACAAAGTAGTAGTCTTCATATTCGAAGCTGTGAATAGTTAATATAACAAAAATTTGAAACGGAAACTCAGAAACATCAACAGATCTGATTCATTGAGCCTGTTTTGGATGATTTGAACGAGTTGGACTAATTCAACATAAAAGATATCTAATCTACATTTAAACAAGTTAAAAACACCTAGCTAAAATGGATTCACATATTTTTTTAGAACTTGGTTATACTCTAAAACCTCCCATGCTTAAACATAAATCGGAGTTTAAGCAATGGAAAATCAGATTCATGAATTACATCACAGGTGTAGATCCGAACTATTGGATCTCAATATGCAACGGGCCGCACATTCATGTTACACAGTCTGCTGATCAAGCTGTCATCTACAAAACATAAAGAATACCTATTGAGGATCGGACTCTTCATGATGATGACTACAAGAAGATGAAGATTGATCTCTAAGCTTACTCCATACTCACTCAAGCACTAAAAATGGATGTGCTGAAAAGACTGGAAAAGTATGAACTACTAAAGCAGTATGGGATGCATTGTTGATTATATGTGAGGGAAGCAGTGAAGTTTCCGAAATTAACAAGGATATGCTTGTTAATCGGTATGAAACCTTTCATCACACCAAAGAGGAATCCATCTCTAAACAACTGTATAGATTTGTGCAGCTAGTGAATGACTTAGAGATCATGAGAGTCACTTATAAAGTCAAAGAGTTAAACAAGAAGATGCTGCATAGTCTTCCAGAAAACTGGAAACCAAATGTGAGCATGCTAAAAAACACTCTTGATCTTGAGAGTACTACCTTGGATATAATGATAGCCAAGATAGAAGCATTGGAGCTTGATGAAAGAAGCAGAAACCTAGGTGGACCCAAAGTGATTAAAACATATAAGTTTCCATTAGACTCTCACTCTATGGAAAATGCTTTCATTATTGAGGAGGATGATTTTCTTTCCTCAAGAGATCAACTGAAGACCACAGGATTCATTGCAGCTCCACCAATCAATAAGCCATCAACATCATCTCAACCATCTGGATTCTCTGCAACTCCTTTAACTAATCTTGATGATACAAGATTAGAAGAACAAAAGGAAACTTAGACATATGTTGCTAGCTTTGAAGCTTATTTAGGATGAAGACTCACTTCTGCATATCTGATCGAGGAAGACTTGGAAGAAATGGATCCAAATGATGTAGAAGAAATGGATTGCAGTGGAAAATAGCCATGATTGCAATGAGAGCCAATAAGTTTTTCAGAAAAGGAAGAAAGCTTAGCCTTAATGAAAACACCAAACTTGGGTATGACAAATCCCTGGTGAAATGCTTCAACTGTGGCATGACTGGCCACTTCTCTAGAGAATGTAATGCTCCTAGAAGAAACAACAACTTTTAAAGGAATTCTTAGAGCCAGTCATCTTCACAACCAAACTCAAGTTTTCACTCCAACAATCATCAAAAACAGTATCATCATTTATAACACCAATAAACATATCAGACTCAGCCTCAACTAACAAACAAGCTCATGGAAGCAGTCAGTCATCTGCAAATGCTCTTGTTATTAAGCAAGATGGAGTATGTGACTAGAGCCTGTATGTAGAGGAAGTAAAGCCTCAATTCTAAAATCATGCATTCATGGCTCACATCAATGATGGTCCATCTCCCTGCCATCTGAGATAAAATCCAACCTTTGTAGTGATAAATGCATTACTGAATTGCAAGGTTATAGAGAGCATAATCATAAGTTGGCTGACAAAATAAAAGAAGAAAAGGTAAAGTCAGAGATGCTTAAGAGAAAAATAAAAGGCTTTGAAATCAAAATTAAATCACTCATCTCTGACATTGAAAAAATTGCATGATGAAAAGTACACTCTTGCAGCTGAGAATGAGCAACTGACTGAAAAGTTAGCTCAATCTAAAGCTGAGCAAAAACTTACTGAAGTGAACTAGAAAATTTTCAACTGTCTTTAGTCAAGATGCAAGAGATGCTTGATTCTCAAAAGGATCCCAAAGATATGTCTGTGATTGAGTATAACTCTTGTCCTCCACCATACAATGAAAACTACATTGTCATGCCTAAATCTGTTACACTCAAAGAGAAAATTGAACCTAACACTATTGAACCAAAAAAAATAGTAAAAAAGATCAGAAATCCTCAAAACAAACCAAATGTTTACATTGAAATAAATAAGGATAAAATCAGATTAGGTCACCTAATTAAAATCAAGGAGTGTTCAGACAAGACAGTGAGTGTCATAATACCAACAAGCCCAATCAAAGCAATTGTCCCCATTGTAAAATTTATACCTGTTGTTTTAAAAAGGTAAGAAGAAATTTGTGAAGTCAGTGAAACTTTATGCTAGTTATGATAATGAGATTAAATCTCCAAAAAAGTCAAGCAAATCGGACAAGGTTTCACTGAAAAGAAACACAAAAGCTCACTGATTTCAACAAATAAAATTCAGTCAGACCCTTAATCTTCAAAATTAAGACAAGGAGTCGGTTTTGATATATGTAACAAGGAGCATGTTGATGAGTTTGAGCAAGAAGTAAAGAAAGGGTTGAGGAAAAAAACAACCCTGAACAGTTAACAAAACTAGTGATGTGAAGCTAACTACTAAAAAGGCTGACTTTAATTCCTCCCCTAAGCAAAAGAATGTGACTTAGTTGAAAATAGGAAAATCAACTAAATTTAATAAAGCAAAATCAGATTCAAGAAACAAACATATGTATTGTGACATATGTGACATGTTTAATCACAAAACAAAAGAGTGTTTTTTCAATCAATACTGCTCTATCTGTGACATCAAAAACCATTCCCTAAAAACTGCTATTTAAACAAATTACTGTTCAGTCTGTGATATAAACAATTACAATACATCTGATTGTTACTTCTATCAGAAGGGAGTGAGAATTGCTCAGAACAAACCCATCTCAACAACATCATCTATGAAACCCAATGTGAGGAGTCATTTTCACAAAAATCTATCTAGGATGTCTAGATCAAATAATGACAGGAGTAATATGAAAGAATTATGGAAGGTACAAAGAAAACCACATCACAAGACTAAACAGAAGTTTGATCTTCCCAAATCAAATTGATGTTTGATAATAAAAACAAATCAAATTTCTTCAGAAGAATAGAGATCAAAGGTTTCATTACTCCTCTGACTCCTCGGTTTATGTTGATGAGATGACTTATTCAAATTATCACAAGGAATCTCCCAGGTCACCTCTAAATAGATCATAATTTAAAGGAAAGTATTAAGAGGTCACTATCATTGTAACATCTCGTATTTTTGTTAACTAAAAGTTAACTTTGTTTACTCGTACAAGGGTTATTATGGTTAATTTTGAAACTCATGTTTTGTTTGTGCTTATTCATTATTGTCATTGGGTTTTTATGAAAGTTAATCGTAAATATTAAATAATATAATGTTAATATTAATAAAAGTAGCAATATTAATAAGTAATAATAATAATAATAATAATAATAATATTTGTAATAATAATAACAATAATAATGTTAATAATAATAAAAAAATTGTATAGTTATTAAACTTAACAAGTTTTTTAAACTTTAAGTAATTAAAGTTTGGGGGCTTAGTTGCAACATTAGAAACTATCATTAATAGGTTTTGCATAAAATGATAAATAATAAACTAGAAGGGCTAAATGGCAATTAACAAAAAGTAGATCTCCCCCCTTGTTTTTTCCCCGTATTTCCGGCGAGAGGAGGACGGCGCCTCGGCCGAACTCCGGCGATGCCAAACGGCCCTATTAGCCACGATTTTGACCCAAAAACCGTTTCGAATCGTACGTGAACTTAATTCGAACCTTAATGCGGTTAATAATTGGGTTTTAAACGTCGAATGATACCCAATCGAGTGAGTAACCCTAGCTTCTTAAACCCATAACCGTTCGGGCATTAAATCTCAATATAATCTAATTAATCGAACATGAACGACCATACCTATTCCTAATCGAACTCAACACTAAATTTCACCTGAAACCAACACAAGCATCACTTCGATTACCCCTTCGAAGTCACAACCTGCAACACTCGTAGACCTCATCTCGAGCTTGTTAACTTACAATTAACAGAGGGCTTCTCATCGTTAGTGTCACTAGAAGCTTACTGTAAAAGGAATTCGAATCTTATCGACGATTGCACCTTGAATCGGTTCCTCCTCGGTCGCACTTAGGTTCATAGCGGAACATCGAATACCGAACGAATCGAGTAAGTTAAACACATGTTTATGTTCGGTTTTTCATGGGAAAGAAAAGCCCATGATTTCAAGCATTTACAAAATCGAATACACTTCGATTTAGAATCAAATGATTCTAGGGTTCATCTGAAATTTGGGGATTTGTTTAAGTTTGTATTTAATAATTAAAACGCAAATTCTACGCGGCTGGAATCCTGGTTCACTGGTTAAGACAATGCCCCACATACATGAGGTCCCGACTTCGAACCGGGCACCCTCATATATTTTTAAAGCCTTTTTGGCCTTAAATTAATATAGAAAATTTATAATAATTATAAAAATGACTTTTATAAACCTCAAATATTTTTGAAGTCAACTAAATATTTTTAAAAATTTATTCCTGTAAAACATTTTAATATTTAATATAAAATTATTTACAAATGTTATAATTAAACATTTTTATAAAAATTAGATTCTTTTATAATACTTAAAGGTATTAAATTAATATTAGACTTTATCACGATAATTATAGAATTTAAATAAATTTTATAAAATCACAAGTTATTTACAAAGGATCAATTTCCTTAAAAATAAAATTTTATAAATTTCGTAAATGGTATTTTGTAAGAATTTATTAACTTTATAAAAATCTCAAAATTCTAATACCCTAGTTCATGTTAACTCGTTAATCTTATATTAACCTAAATAATGTAATATTTATATATTTAGGTGCCTTGTGACGTTTTATCTTGGAACGGCATAGATTATTCTTATTGGTCTTCATTATATACTTATTTGACAAGTGAGTTTTCCTTGCCCCTTTTTCATTTTTCACACTAATTGGGGTGAAACATGATAGCTTATACATGATACACTTATACACATTTGAGACTTGTAAATCACATGCAATTCAATTATTTTTTGTCATGGTTATTTGTGTATTGTAAGTGTTTATATAAGATACATAGTTTGTTTACAATCATTACTATTGCTAGCCTGGCGACGTCTTAGATCTTTGGGCCTGACAAGCCTATTTGGTGCTAAAGCCGAGGTATTGCCGGCTCCTGATGACGTATGCTTGTTCATCATGGGAACCAAATACACTTAGCCAACTTTTATACTTGTAATCAAGTTGAGGTTTGGTTGTAACGATATGTGTTCTATAACCTTACTTGCTTATGACCTATGACATGAATTGCTACTTGTAACCTTTTCATATTAGGTATGAAAACCTTGGAAACTCACCAACTATTTTTAGTTGACTCTTATTTTTATCATGTTTAAGGTCACCTCAAGTTTAAAGTGATCCTTTTGAAGCATGCAATAATCTAGGACTTGGACCTAGTTAATGAAATAAAAAGTTTACATTATGTTATGTTATGTTTGAACTTAACTTGTTGAGACTTATGATTGTATTTCATTTCAAGATGTATGATAAAAAATTTTACATTTTAATATAGCGTTATGTGGCTATGAACAATCTTAACCCTCACATCTCGACGTTTCCGCCGTCAAGGTTGGGGTGTGACAGATTGGTATCAGAGCCCATAACTATAGGGATTTAGGTTATTAGAAATGGTGACCTAGACTATAGCTTATGCATGAACCCCATAGAATAATATTTGTATTCTTGGAATTATATATATTGTTACATGCTACATAATGCTATGCCATACTTATGTGCAACTTGATGCCTTAGCATAGATTGCCTTGTAATTATCAACTTTGTTACTTGTCTCCCTAAACTTAACTTTGACTCTTTGACTCCCCCGACAAATGAAATCTTAATCTTATTCTCGTCAACACGTGGGAACTTATGCTTATGCTTATGATTTGAATCTTTAGACTTATGTCTAATCTATGTTAAATCTCATCAAGTTTTGATTACATGAACCTAAGAAATTTGTGTGACACATAGACCTATATTCTGGATTTCCTGGCAAAAGGCCCTCGGGCTAAGGCAAGCATATCGCATAAATCCTACGGGACTAGTTATGCTTACCTGGGGATTTCTGGATGAGTGATAAAATATGGTCAACATACACAAATTTCTAAGGCGAGTGGGTCAACTTACCTTAACGTGTCAACGTTTCCAAATGGTAATGTGTACCAAATGGAACCATTCCATGTGCCTTACAACTTTGCCTATATCCTTGTTGAACATTAATCCTTGTTGTTCCAATTCTCATATCCAACTCATTTTGTATTCCAGCATGTCTCGTCATCATGGAAAATGTGGAAGTTCCGATCATAAGTTAGCCGCCATGATTGCTCGACAAATGGTTGCTGTCATCCCGACCATGGTTGCTGAACTGAATAGCACCTTAATGACCAACGCTAGCAACAATAGTCATGGGGAAAATAGTGCTAACCAAGGGCGCAACAACCAAACTTGCACTTTCAAGCACTTTAGCTCATGTAAACCCACTAGTTTTAGTGGAAGGAAGGAGCCACTGGTCTTCTTGAGTGGTTCGAGAGCATGGAGAAACACCTCGTCAACTGTGAGTGTCCCGAGGCACTCAAAGTTCGTTATGCCACTAGCATGTTCCAACAAAGGGCTCTCACTGGGGAATAGTGAGAAAGAAATCATGGGCCCGATACTATTCTGCCACTTACTTGGGAGGAGTTCAAGAACATCGCTATCGTGAAGTTCTGCCCGAGAAGCGAACTGCAAAAGTGGAGGAGGAATTTGGAATTTAAGCAAAACGATGGTGATCATTGGCCTACTCAACTAGGCATCATGAGTTGAGTATACTGCTGCCTCATATGGTCGACATTGTCCCCCACAGCATCAAGAAGTTCATTAAGGGTGTACCACCCCAAATTCAAGATGCTGTGGTGGGTAGCGACCCACAACCTAGAAGAAGCCATTACTATACACCGCTCAACTCACCGAGAACCATATACGAGTGGGCACCATGTCTGTGAAGGGTGCCAAAAAGGTGGAAGGACAGCTACCGAGGCCGTTAAGGAGACCAAAGCTGAACCGTCCAACAACAACAACAACAACAAGCGCAAGTTCACATCGGCGCGTAACTATGTTGTGGTTGCACCTAAACAACCCCAAAGACAACTTGAATCTGCGGCTACACTATGGCACAAGTTCCTGGGGCTAGGGCTTATGCTGGTCCTCAGCCTATGTGCACACGTGTAGGTATCATCATCGGGGAATCAACCATGCCGCATCTGCACCTTATGCGGTAAATATGGTCATTTGGTGGCGACTTGCCACTGTGCACCTAACAATGCCGTCGTTGTCACAAACCGTGTTTGCTACAACTGTGGGGAACCTGGTCATTTTCGGACACAATGCCCTCGTCTTGTGGGTAATGTTCCACAAGCTCGAGGACGTGCTTTCAACATCAACGCCAACCAAGCACAAGCAAACAACGATGTGGTGAATGGTATGCCAACTCACTTTAACTTTTGATCCGTTTCTCTTCATACTATACCTAAATCGTTCAATATCTTAAAAATTGAACAGGTATGTTCCTTATTAACAAAACTTATGCCTATGACCTATTGATTCTGGAGCCGATAAAAGTTTTGTTTCATTAGAGTTTGAACCCATACTTGCTAAGCCACATACGAAACTAGAAAGACCTCTTACTGTTGAAGTTGCCCATGGAGAACCGATCACTGTTGACGTCATCATTCGTGATTGCATCTTAAGTCTTGACACGCATGATTTTCTTATCTATCTTATCCCTATGAAACTTGGAAGCTTCAACGTCATCATTGGTATGGATTGGTTAGCCAAACACCATGCCGAGATCATTTGTTTCGAGAAGTGCATCCGTATACCGTTACCTTCTAGGATACTTTGAAGGTGTTCGGTGAAAAATCATCCAAAGGACTTAAACTCATGTCTTACACTGAAGCCCGAAAATGCTTAAGCAAGAAGTATATGGCTTTCTTGGCTTATGTGGTCAACACGAAAGTCAAAGAGAAAGAACTTAATGATGTCCCTATCATATGAGACTTTCCTGAAGTATTTCCTGATGACCTTAGTGGTTTACCTCCCGTGCGTGAAGTTGAGTTTAAAATCGACTTGATACCGGGAGCATACCCCGTGGCTAAGTCACCATATTGGCTTGCACCATCGGAAATGCAAGAACTCTCTAGTCAACTTCAAGAGCTATGTGAGAAGGGCTTCATCCATCCTAGTTCTTTGCCTTGGGGTGCACCTGTTCTTTTCGTGAAGAAGAAAGATGGATCGTTTCTTATGTGCATCGATTATCGTGAGCTTAACAAGCTTACCATCAAGAACCGTTATCCTCTTCCTGTATTGATGATTTGTTTGACCAACTTAGAGGAGCTGCTATTTTCTCGAAGATCGATTACGTTCTGGCTATCATCAATTGCGAGTCCATGATGATGATATCCCAAAGACCGCTTTTCGTACTCGTTATGGACACTATGAGTTTATGGTGATGCCTTTTGGTTTAACCAATGCTCCTGGTGTCTTCATGGATCTCATCAACCGAGTATGCAAGCCTTATCTAGACAAGTTTGTGATCGTCTTCATTGATGACACACTTATCTATTCCAAGTCCAACACCGATCATGAGCTGCATTGAGATTGGTTCTTGAGTTGTGAAGAATGAGAAATTGTACGGAAAGTTCTCGAAGTGTGACTTCTGGCTCGAGGAATTTCAATTTCTAGGACACGTGGTGAATAGCCAAGGAATTCACGTTGATCCTGCAAAGGTGGAAGCTGTGAAGAATTGGTGTGTTCCTACTACTCCTACCGAAGTTCGTTCTTTTCTTGGTCTTGCTGGTTATTATCGCGATTCATTGCAATTTCTCGAGATCGTGAAACCGCTCACTACTTTGACATAAAAGAATAAACCATTCGAGTGGGGTTCCGAGCAAGAAGAAGCTTTTGAAGCGTTAAAGCATAAGTTATGCAATGCTCCTATCTGGACCCTACCCAATGGAAACGACGATTTCACCGTGTATTGCGATGCATCTAAACAAGGCCTTGGTTGTGTTCTTATGCAACGAGGGAACGTCATAGCTTACGCATCGAGGCAATTGAAGGTTCACGAGGTGAATTACACAACTCATGATCTCGAGCTTGGTGCGGTTGTATTTGCTTTGAAGATTTGGAGGCACTACCTGTATGGTACGCAATGTATAGTCTACACCGATCACAAAAGCCTTCAACACGTTTTCAATCAAAAAGATCTCAACATGAGACAATGTCATTGGGTGGAGTTGATTAGTGAATATGATTGTGACATTTGTTACCATCCTGGTAAAGCAAACGTTGTAGCCGATGCACTAAGCCAAAAGATTCACAACAAGATGATCTCATTCCAAGAAATTCGCGATCGACGTCAATGGTTTGACACTTTGGGTGACTTCGATACTGAGATATGACTAGCTGTCAACGAGACCACCGTACTACTACAAAACCTGAGAATAGATAGTGACATCGAGTCTAGCATCCTGGAGGCTCAACAAATGGTTCAACGAGAAGGAAGAATGAAGGATGAAATGGAGCAAATCTTCTAACCCAATTGGAAACGAAACCCAATGGGTTGATGTACTTCGCCAATCGCATTTGGATTCCAAATCGTGATAACATTCGTACCTTTATTATGAACGAAGCTCATCAAACTCGTTATTCTATTCATCCTGGTTCCGATAAGATGTACATGGACCTACGTGGTCAATATTGGTGGCCTGGAATGAAGAAAGACATAGGGACTTATGTAGCTAAGTGCCTCACATGTACGAAGGTTAAAGCCGAACATCAACGTCCAAGTGGATTACTTGAGCAACCTGAGATTCCTATGTGGAAATGGGAACACATATCCATGGACTTCATAACAAAGCTACCCCGAACCTCTCGAGGACATGATAGCATATGACCGATTGACCAAGTCGGCATATTTTATACCTATACGTGACACTTACAAGACATCAAGGTTAGCTCGCATATACGTTGATGAGATTGTAAGTCGTCATGGGGTACCTCTACACATCATATCCGACCGAGACGCTCGTTTCACTTCGCATTTTTGGTCGTCTATGCAAGAACTCTTGGGTACACAATTGGACCTAAGCACGGCTTACCATCCTCAAACTGATGGTCAAACCGAGCGAACGATCCAAACCTTGGAGGATTTGCTACGCCTTTGTGTTCTTGACTTTGGTGGCGATTGGGATACGCATCTACCGCTCGCGTAATTTTCGTATAACAATAGTTACCACTCGAGTATCAAGATGGCACCGTTTGAAGCACTTTATGGTCGAAAATGTCGTTCACCGATCTGTTGGACCGACATGGTGAAAACTTCATCACTGGTCCTAAACTTATACAAGAGACGACGATAACATTTCTATTATTCGCAAGAACCTTGAAGTGGCGAGAAGTCGTCAAAAGAGCTATGCCGACAAGCGACGTAAGCCATTGGAATTCTAAGTTGGGGAGATGGTTCTTCTTAAGGTTTCACCGTGGAAAGGTGTGGTTCGCTTTGGAAAGAAGGGCAAACTGGCTCCAAGGTTTGTAGGACCTTTCAAAATCCTGAAAAGGATTGGGAAAGTGGCTTATAAACTAGAGTTACCTTCCGACCTTAGTGGAATTCATCCTGTGTTCCACGTCTCAAATTTGAGAAAGTGTTTGGCTGACGAAAGTCTGTATGTTCCGCTGGAAGACATTCAGATCGACGAGTCCTTGCATTTCGTCGAGAAACCTATTGAAATCATGGATCGTATAATGAAGAAGACTACAACCATGACAACCCCAATCGTCAAGGTTCGTTGGGAAAATAAATGTGGCGCTGAATTTACTTGGGAACGTGAGGAGCACATGAATAAGAGATACCCATTCTTATTTGTATAGTTTCATTTCTTTTAATTTCGGAACGAAATTATTTTAAGTTGGGAAGACTGTAACATCTCGTATTTTTGTTAACTAAAAGTTAACTTTGTTTACTCTTACAAGGGTTATTATGGTCAATTTTGAAACTCATGTTTTGTTTGTGTTTATTCATTATTGTCATTGGGGTTTTATGAAAGTTAATCGTAAATATTAATAATAATAATGTTAATATTAATAAAAGTAGCAATATTACTAACTAATAATAATAATAATAATAATATTTGTAATAATAATAGAATAATAATAACAATAATAATGTTAATAATAATAATAATAATAATAAATTGTATAGTTATTAAACTTAACAAGTTTTTAAAACTTTAAGTAATTAAAGTTTGGGGGCTTAATTGCAAAATTAGAAACTTTCATTAATAAGTTTTGCATAAAATTATAAATAATAAACTAGAGGGGCTAAATGTGCAATTAACCAAAAGTAAATCTCCCCCCTGTTTTTCCCCGTATTTCCGGCGAGAGGAGGCCGGCGCCTCCGGCCGAACACCGGCGATGCCAAAACAGCCTATTAGCCACGATTTTGACCCAAAAACCGTTTTGAATCGTACGTGAACTTAATTCGAACCTTAATGTGGTTAATAATTGGGGTTTAAACGTCGAATGATACCCAATCGAGTGAGTAACCCTAGCTTCTATACCCATAACCGCTCGGGCATTAAATCTCAATTATAATCTAATTAATCGAACATGAACGACCATATACCTATTCCTAATCGAACTCAACACTCCATTTCACGTGAAACCAACACAAGCATCACTTTGGATTACCCCTTCGAAGTCACAACCTGCAACACCCGTAGACCTCATCTCGAGCTTGTTAACTTACAATTAACAGAGGGCTTCTCATCGTTAGTGTCACTAGAAGCTTACTGTAAAAGGAATTCGAATCTTATCGACGATTGCACCTTGAATCGGTTCCTCCTCGGTCGCACTTAGGTTCATAGCGTGAACATCGAATACCGAACGAATCGAGTAAGTTAAACACATGTTTATGTTCGGTTTTTCATGGGAAACAAAAGCCCCATGATTTCAAGCATTTACAAAATCGAATTACACTTCGATTTAAAATCAAATGATTCTAGGGTTCATGTGAAATTTGGGGATTTGTTTAAGTTTGTATTTAATAATTAAAACGCGAATTCTATCGTGGCTGGAATCCTAGTTCACTGATTAAGACAATGCCCCCACATACATGAGGTCCCGGGTTCGAACCTAGGCACCCGCATATATATTTTTAAAGCCTTTTTTGGCCTTAAATTAATTATAGAAAATTTATAATAATTATAAAAATGACTTTTATAAACCTCAAATATTTTTGAAGTCAACTAAATATTTCTTAAAAATTTATTCCTATAAAACATTTTAATATTTTAATATAAAATTATTTACAAATGTTATAATTAAACATTTTTGTAAAAATTAGATTGTTGTATAATACTTAAAGGTATTAAATTAATATTATACTTTATCACGATAATTATAGAATTTAAATATAATTTTATAAAATCACAAGTTATTTACAAGGATAAATTTCCTTAAAAATAAAATTTTACAAATTTCGTAAATGGTTTTTTTATAAGAATTTATTAACTTTATAAAAATCCCAAAATTCTAATACCCTAGTTCATGTTAACTCGTTAATCTTATATTAAGCTAAATCATGTAATATTTATATATTTAGGTGCCTTGTGACGTTTATCTTGGAACGGCATATATTATTCTTATTGATCTTCATTATATACTTATTTGACAAGTGAGTTTTCCTTGCCCCTTTTCATATTTTCACACTAATTTGGGGTGAAACATGATAGCTTATACATGATACACTTATACACATTGAGACTTGTAAATCACATGCAATTCAACTTATTATTTTATCATGGTTATTTGTGTATTGTAAGTGATTATATGAGATACATAGTTTGTTTACAATCATTAACTATTGCTAGCCTGGCGACGTCTTAGATCTTTGGGCCTGACAAGCCTATTTGGTGCTAAAGCCGAGGTATTGCCGGCTCCTGATGACGTATGCTTGTTCATCATGGGAACCAAATACACTTAGCCAATCTTTTATACTTGTAATCAAGTCGAGGTTTGGTTGTAACGGTATGTGTTCTATAACCTTACTTGCGTATGACCTATGACATGAATTGCTACTTGTAACCTTTTTCATATTATGTATGAAAACCTTGGAAACTCACCAACTATTTTTAGTTGACTCTTATTTTTATCATGTTTCAGGTCAACCTCAAGTTTAAAGTGATCCTTTTGAAGCATGCAATAATCTAGGACTTGGACCTAGTTAATGAAATAAAAAGTTTACATTATGTTATGTTATGTTTGAACTTATTACTTGTTTGAGACTTATGATTGTATTTCATTTCAAGATGTATGATAAAAATATTTACATTTTAATATAGGGTTATGTGGCTGTGAACAATCTTAACCCTCACATCTCGACGTTTCCGCCGTCAAGGTTGGGGTGTGACAATCATGGATAGGAACTGGAAACCCAAGACCATTATGGCTTGGATTCCATATTCTAATTAGTTCTTTTGTGCTTACAGGGTCATCCATATAGGTCTAATAGCTTATGGTAGGTGGACAGTGGATGTTCCCGACACATGACTGAGATTGTTCCCTCCTTCATGATTTCAAGCAAATACAAGGAACTACTATGTCATTCAGAGGTGATTCACAAGGTGGAAGAATTATTGGTGAAGGAACTGTGACAAATGGGATGCTAAGATTTGATAGAGTGAACTACTGTGAACAACTAAACTTCAATCTTCTAAGCGTGTCTCAGATCTATGACAAGAAATATTCAACTCACTTTACCGACACTCATTGCTACATTCTAAAGCCAGGATTTCAAATCTCAGAAGAATGGGTTGTCCTAAAGACTCCGAGGAAGAATAACACCCATGTCTTAGACCTGAATTCTACAACACCAATAGAAGAAACATGTATTTTGTCTAAAGAATCAACTGTTGAGTACTAGATTTGGTATAGACGTTTGGGGCACACAAACTTTAAACACATGAACAGATTGGTCAAAGGAAACCATGTCATTGGTATTCCCAAAAAGAATTTCACTTTGTTGGTTACTGTTCAGCGTGCCTCAAAGGAAAACAACATAAATCTTCTCACAAACCAAAGTTAGTGAACACAAATAATACTCCATTAAAGCTACTTCATATGGATCTATTTGGACCAACTAATGTTATGAGTATTGGAAAGAAACAATATTGTTTGGTGATCATTGATGACTTTTCAAGATTCACATCGGTGTTCTTTTTACATCATATAAATGATGTATCTCAAATAATAAAAGACTTCTTCACAAAAATTGAAAACCAACTTGATCATAAGGTCAATATAATAAGAAGTGCTAATGTAACTGAGTTTAAAAATGAAGACATGTGTTCATTTTGTGCAACCAAAGGCATTGTTCATCAATCAGTGCAGCTAGAACTACTTAACAAAATGGGGTAGCTAAAAGGAGAAATAGAACACTTATTAAAGCAGCAAAACAGTGCTAGCCGATGCTAAACTGCCTATCACCTTTGTACAAAATCAAATTCTGATTGTAAAAAAAAGTAACATGACACCATATGAACTGTTGTTTCATAGAAAACCATTTATTGGACTTTTGTAAGTCATTTGGTAGTCCTGTTTCAGTATTAAACACTCAAGACTATTTGGGAAAAATTTCATCTAAGTTTGATGAAGGATTCTTTGCAGGTTATTCTTCTATTTCAAAGACTTACATAGTGTTTAATCCTATATTAAACATTATTGATGATTCAACAAATGTTCAATTCAAGGAACACTCATTTCCAAAAATCTACAAATGATCCCGACTGGTTGTTTGATATTGACTCATTTACAAAATCTTTTGATGGATTTCACTTGTCTAATGCAGGAAATCTACATTCAACTAAACATTCTTCAGGTGAATAAAGAAGAGACAACTTTCCATTGATTTCTCCAACATAACTGAGCAAATGAACAAGAAGTGTTCCTCTCCAAGCTGTTCCTGTCAGACAACCATCTCAAAATCAAAGTGTTTCAACTGAAGTTGGTCCCAAATTGCTAACATCACATTCAGAAGATCTATCAACTGAGTTCAGAAATCAAAAGCAAGCACCTCCTCCAGCTGAAACAGAAAGAACATCAAATGATGGAAGTAATCAAACTGCGGTTGATGCTGAAGTAGTCAGTGAAACAATATATGATTAAAGGTTAAAAACATCAAAAATCATCTCTTCAAACATGAAAAAACAAAATAACAGTGATTATTCTTGATAACATCACAATTTGAAAAGATTCCTATAAAACAATACATTCAAACATTTATCTTTGACCATCAAAAGTGAAACTGATGAATCTTGCATAATGTATAACTTAAATGCTCATAAATATTTTCATCAATCTATCTCATATGCCTTTAATGCAGGGTGCATGGCTAATCTTACCTCGAGCAAGCTCTACAGTGTTAGTGGTTATCTTGACCCTGATGTACCTGAGGCAGAAGGTCTTAGAGACATGATCAGATTCTATTCTACTAAAAGAGTAGCTCATGCCATCATAGTTAGACCTATTTTGAGAGATTCATAAGGTTTTCTGGAGTACTGCTGTAGTGACAGATGTAGATGGTGAGAAGACTTTATAAGGAAGAATTAATAATTATCATTCTTTGACAATCACCGAATAAACTGTGAAACAATGTCTACAGTTTGGTGATGATGCAAACACACCACTTGAGCTTGAAGATGATGAAATTACTACCTTCTTTGAGAACATTGGTTATGAAGGAGGATATGAAGGCAAGCAAATAGTAAAGGGACTCGTTGACTTACGATGGAGATTCCTGATTCACCTCTATAAACATTGTTTGTCAAAGAGGAAAACAAGATGGAAGGATAGTCCTATGATCACATCATCAGCCATATGTGCTTTATCCACCAATAGGCCATTTAACATGTCTGCCTATGTGTTCAATGGTCTAGTCTTTAACATTCAGGAAGGAAGAAGACATATGTTCCTTATTTACCCAAGGTTCCTACAATGTCTTATCAACAAAGCATTCCATGACTTTGTACCTGAAACCTATTTTGGATATCCCTCATTATGATGTCAAGTCCTACAAATACATCAAAAAGAGAGATACAAGGAACTTCTATAGTGGAGCCCACTCTCCTTTGTTACCCTGGATGCTTCAACAGATCAATCTTGAAGATCAAGTTGAAGAACAGGAGGCTCCTACTGATGAGCAAATTCAAGAAGAAGAACCAACTGCACATGATCAGCAAGCTGCTAATGAGCATGTTGGAGAAAGAGATGAAGATCAAAGGCCAGTGTCACCCTAAGTGGATGTAGGTGTGATCTTCTCTCACTGGACCTCATATTCATGATGTTGATATGGCATCACCATTTCTACCCTCACTAATACCATCTCCCTAAAGAGCACCATTACTATCACCTCATAGATCACTAATCCCATCACCTCAAGAACAATCCATCACTTCTCCACATATATCTCCAATCCATCATTCACCCATATTACTTGCTCAAACATCTCCTATTTCTACCGAGCCTATTGAGTTTGGTGATTCTACCAGCTCTTCAGAGAAATCCAAATCATCATCCGATGAGGAGGACTACCCAAGACAAATGCCTGTAAAGAAAGTCACTTCTAAGGCTGCTCCTTCAGAAAGTTATGCAGAATCTAGAGTCAACAAACCAGTTAAGAAGAATGAGTTAATTTTAGAACTTATGCAGAAGGTAGCCAAGATGGAATGATTACTCAACAGAAGATGTAGCATTATTCAAGACAGACTTCTAGAGCTTGATGAGAAGGAGAATGAGTTGAAAAAGATGAAAGAAAAATATGAGGCTGAAAAGAAAGAAAAGGAAAAAGGATTTAAAATTTGAAAGCTGCTCTTCAACAATCCAGAGATGAAATAAGTGGTCATCTGGACACTTTAGCTATTCAGACAATTGCTATGTAAGAGCAAGAAGAATTGATTGAAGAACACGTTGACATCATTATCAACTTCTAGAACCAGATTGAAAGCCTAATAAAAAAAGTATCTGAGCTGGAAATGCTGGTTGAAATCAAAAGGGAAGCTAAAGCAGAGTTGAGAAAAGATAATGAGAAAAGAAAGGGTGTTAGTGAAAAAGAAGCTACTTCTTAGAGCTCATTACGAGAGAGTAGTGATAACTCTCCTCCTGGTAAAAGGATGAGATTCTCTAAAACTAAAGAGGGAGAAGAAACAAGCGAGATAAAGCATGATGAGTCTTGCTTGGAAGTGGTAGTATATTCAGATAAAACAACTGATATTCACACTGAAGAGGCTGAATTCAGTGACATGATTAAAGCTCTAGATAGCTTCACAGTTGAAGAATTTATCATTGATGATGGGACTGAAAGACTTGATCTGCCCAAGATGCATATTAAGTTGATGTGGCTAGTGTGATATAATCCAAGTCGGGTCATACCCAATAACATGCTAAACAAATACCAATGAATATTTATTCGTTGATAAGATCATACAAATAAATATTGACACCAATTTAGAAAAATGGGTTTTCTAAATACATGCTTTTGTAGATGAACATCATTATGTGGATAATCGTTCATGGGTATTATTTGTTTCATTATTTAAGTTTGTTAAATAATAACAAATAAAAGAGTGCTAAGTTTATAAAGTTAAAATTGGTTTCAACTTTATAAAATAAGAGATTAAAGTATGTTTATTATGTAAAGGAGGTAAAAATGGGAATCCTTTTATTTGAATGGATTTTTGGCCGCCCATGGCCATTAATAATCCACCCATTTTGTCTTGAAATGTGCAAGACTTAATCTCTCTTACATCATTCAATCTAGCACTCTCTCTCTTGCATGCAAAGGCAAAAATTTCTCTCTAGCCTAACTCTCTAAAATCGGTTTTGGAGCTCAAACAAGGGAAAACGATTCAGCAACAACAAAGTGTCTAGTTGCTCTAATTTGGTGTTGAGAAACCTAGCATTCAAAGTGGTTTGTTGGTGGCTTGGGGTATCACTTACTTGAGGTCTTCTTGGTTGAAGATTAAGCTTCAAAGCTCATCATCTACACCTCTTAGAAACTCGATTTCTAACGGTTAGAAAGGTAGTTTCTAAACATCTTTTGGTTGTTTTGTATGCATTTCGTATATGGATCCATGGTTTGGGTTTTGCTTTCCAAATGGGTTTGATAATCAACATATTAACAAGATTTTAAACTCTTAATCGCTCCGCTGTGTTTTCTTATAAATTAGCTTATATGGACTTTGATAATCTTGTTAAATCCCATCAAATGGCATCAAGAGCCACTTATATGAATGCATACATGTATAGATTATACCATTTCGGGGTTTTGTGGTATGTAACACCATATGGCCGAGGGTTTTAGGGCTGAGATGGTTACCCTTTTGTTTTCCTTTTAAAGATTATACTTACATGCATGTGGTAATCTTTAAAAATCTATTACATTGATGGATGTTTTGTTTTGTTTGGACAAAACACAAAAATTTTTGGTTTGTTTAACCTTGGCTGAAAATTTAGGGTTCAAAAGGGAACCATTTTAACTTGGAATGCTTGCATATTTGGATGTGTATTTGAATGTTCATAACCTAGCCAATACCTTGTGTTTGGATGTATGTTTGGATGCATTTTGTGTTGTAATATTGTTTGATCTTTATTATTGGGTTGTAATAATTATTTATTTGGGTTTGTAATCTATTTATTATTTATGTTGGTTTGTCATAATAAGTAGATTAGTTTTATTTCTTTTACTAGTAAAAATGTATTAGGATATATTTTGTAAAAGAAGTTCAACAAGCTTTTTTTTGGTTTGGGCCATTTTGAGGCCCAAATGGGCCTCATAGCCCAAGATTGGTTTTAAGCCCAATAACCAAAGCACAAAGCATGAAGGCCCAAGGAAGCTAGGAGCTGAAGTTGGAGCCCAAAAGAAAGCCCAAATAAAGCATCTCAATGCCTTATGTCATGTTTATGCTTTATAATTGACCCTCTTGGCACACTTGTTTTGGCCAACAAGTGTTGCCAAATCCATTGGCTATCGTTATGAACTTGTGGTTGTTTTATTATGCATGTATGGTTGATTTATGTTCATATTATCTTATTGTGGAATTGGATTGTTAACAACATGGAATCAACAACTCGCATAAAATTGTTTTACCAATGGTTATTGATTTCATAATTAAATGGGTTTTAAAAGGAACTTTGAAATAAGTTTTCAAACAAACTACCATGCATTTGAATGCATGCAAATGCAAGGTATGAAAATATTTTTCCAAACTAGAATTTTGTAAAACTCAAATCCATTTTAAAACAAGTCAAACACCATCCTCTTATACAACACTCGAATCATTCGGGAACTTGATGTGGGATAAAGGTCACCTAACCACATTAGAGGGAACTTATGCGTTTGAGGTGGGTTTGCCATATTTATGGGATAAAGGTCACCTAACCTCTAATATTAGCAAAATCACACGTGTGTCTAAGTAGGATGACTTAATTTGGAAATCATGCATTAGGATCACCGAAGCATGACGTACAAAGGGTGTTGATGGGATAAACATGCCAAACAAAACATAAGATGTTTAACCGACCCCATACACTAGAAATTGTTATAGGTTACAATTGTCAAACGTTGACTACCTTGTTAATTTAAATAAGGGATAAAGGTCACCTAACCGATATTTAAATGTAACATTGGATTCTAAATTTTGACTATTAATTGTCTATGAGACAAAAAGGGTATTAATAATCAAAATACATTGATATTAAAAGTACTAAAAATTGAACTTTGTAAAATTGTAGATGGCTCACAACAACAACGCAATCCCGACCGTCCATAACCTATCACTAAGAACAATCCTTGAAAAGGAACGTCTAAACCATGGGAACTTCATGGATTGGTACCAAAACTTGAGAATCGTTCTCAAACAAGAAAAGAAGTCCTATGTGTTAGACGATCCCATTCCCGATCAACCCGATGAAAATGACGTTGAGGCCTTTGCCGAGTGGGTCAAGTACACCGAAGACTCTGTGCAAGTCTCATGTCTCATGCTAGTGAGTATGATTCCTGATTTGCAAAAGGACTTTGAGAACCACAATGCCTATGACATGATCACTCAGTTGAAGGAAATGTTCCGACAACAATCAAGGGTGGAGCGCCTCGAAACGGTTCGAGCACTCCATGCATGTCGAATGGATGAGACACAATCGGTATCATCTTACGTTCTTAAGATGAAGAGCCACATTGATTGCCTTGAAAGGCTTAATTGTCGTGTGCCCAGTGAGTTGGCAACGTATTTGATCCTCAACCCCCTATCCAAGAAGTTTGATAGCTTCGTTATGAACTATAACATGAATGGATGGGACAAGAGCATTGGTGAGCTTCATTCAATGCTCAAAACGGCCAAGGCAGGCATGGGTAGAAAGGTTCTACCGGTCCTTACGATCAATGAAGGTGGTAGTAGGAAAAGGCACCTCCCCGACCCCAGGGCAAGTGTTGCCAAAGGGAAGGGGCGTCAAAGGGAAGGGTAAGGGTAAAGCAAATATGGAACCACCCAAACCGAAAGAAAAGAAGCAAAAAGTTGCTCATGATAACCCGTGTTTTGAGTGTGGTGAGGTAGGCCATTGGAAACGCAATTGTCCGGTCTATCTCAAAGCGTTGAGATCGAAGAGGGACGCGGGGCAAACTTCAGGTACAATCTTTATGATACATGTTGAGCTAAATGTTGTTTCTTCTAACACATGGGTATTAGATACCGGATGTGGAACTCATATTTGCAATTTGTTGCAGGGGTTCAAAAGAAGTGAGCATTATGCAAAAATGCAAAAGGGGAAATAAGTCTTTTCATGGGCAATGGTGCAAAGGTTCACGTGGAAGCCCAAGGAGACTACATTTTGAAGCTTCCAATGGTTTGGAAGTCATTTTAAAGAATGCATTATATGCTCCAAGTTTGACTAGGAACATTGTTTTTTATTCCCGTTTGAGACAATATGACTATGATTTTAAGTTTGTTGACAATGATATTCATGTTTCTTTAAATCATGTGTTTTATTTTAAGGCTATACCTTGTAATGGCATATATGAATTGGTTCATGATAACACTACATATGATAGCTCTATGTACCAAGCAACCACCAAAAGGCTCAAACAAGACTTGAGTGATTCCTATCTTTGGCATTGTCGCCTTGGTCACATAAACAAGAATTGTATGCAAAATCTCCAAAAGAATGGTCTTTTAAAAACTAATGAAAATGGTTCATTTGATGTATGTGAGTCTTGTTTACAAGGTAAAATGACAAAGGCCCCGTTTAGTGGGACTAATGAAAGGGCAAAGGATTATTAGGGATCATACATTCGGATGTATGTGGACCTTTTAAACCAACAACTAGGAATGGTGAAAGATACTTCATTACCTTTACCGATGACTATAGTCGTTATGGGTATGTGTACTTGTTAAAACACAAACATGAATCTTTTGAAATGTTCAAAATCTTCAAGAATGAAGTTGAAAATCAACTCAACAAAACGGTCAAGATTCTTCGTACAGATAGAGGAGGTGAATACCTTAGTAGTGAATTTCAAGAATATCTTAGAAGTTGTGGGATTGTCTCACAACTTACTCCACCTGGAACACCACAACATAATGGTGTGTCTGAGAGGAGGAATCACACTCTATTGGATATGGTTCGATCTATGATGGCTAGAAGTGCACTACCTCTATCATTTTGGGGTTTCGCGTTGCTCTCCGCGGCCCGTATTTTAAATATGACCCCAACCAAGAAAGTTGAAAGGACACCTTTCAAAGTATGGCATGGAAGAGTTCCATCATTATCATATTTAAAAGTTTGGGGGTGTGATGCTTATCCTAAGAAATATACTCAAAACAAACTGGAAGCCCGATCCAAAAGTGTATCTACATTGGATATCCTAGAGATTGTATTTGTTGGACCAAAAGAACCAATGAGCTGGATCAGAAAAACCTTTAAGTCCCACAGACGTCACAACAACTACTGAAGACCACAACAGCTGAAGACAACAGCTGATTACAAAGTCTGAACACAAGTGCTGAAGACAAAGTCTGAAGACAAGTGCTGAAGACAAAGTTTGAAGACAACTGCTGAAGACAAAGTCTGAAGACAAGTGCTGAAGACAAAGTCTGAAGACAAGTGCTGAAGACAAAGTCTGAAGACAAGTGCTGAAGACAAAGTTTGAAGACAAGTGCTGAAGACAAAGTCTGAAGATAAGTGCTGAAGACAAAGTCTGAAGACAAGTGCTGAAGACAAAGTCTGAAGACAAGTGCTGAAGACAAAGTCTGAAGACACAAGTGCTGAAGACAAAGTCTGAAGACACAAGTGCTGAGGAACAAAGTATCAGACGTTGTCACAACAGCTGAAGAGGTCTTCTTCAGTAGTTGTGACGGTTTACCTTTCAGTAGTTTTATGTTTTATCTGTTCTGTAGTTTGACACAACAGCTGAAGAATACTTCTTCAGTTGTTGTGCTCATCAGTAGTTTTATATTTTTCAGTATTTTTGTAAAACGACTGAAAAGCCTGTTCTTCAGTTGTTGTAGTTTCAGTAGTTTCTTATCAGTAGTTTCATATTTTGTACTTAACACTCTAATATGTTCTCAGTAGTTGTGAACATTTCAGTAGTTTGTTAAGAGTTAGTTATTTTTGTAAGAGATCTGCCAGTTGTCACTTTCCCGTGATAACAGCAGCGATTGCACTCTATATAAGGAGTGTCAACCTATTGTAATAAGTGAGAATGATTTGATCAGAAATATTTGATATTATAGAAACATTCCTTGTTACAGAAATATATTCTCTCGTTATAACCGTATTTGCTCTTAATGCATACGAGTATCAAATTCTTGCTACAATTTGTCTAATTCTTGTTCTTATTCCGCTGCGTTACGCTCTAATACATCAAACTTGTGATCACTGATCCTGACAAATGGTATCAGAACAGGTTAATCATTGATCGATCTAATAATTGATCATTGAAACTGTTGTTTAAGATCCAAGTTTGATTGAATTAGCCTTTTTTTTGCAAGAAACGGTTATAGAGATTGAATTTTCTATGTTTCTGGTCATTCATCCTGAGATTTTCTCTTGGTTTTCATTGAGTCTGTTGTGGTCTAGGTAAAAACGTTCAAAAGCTTGAATTAAATTGTATTTGGACTGAAAATGACTACTCCTTCCAATGATCCTCACAATACTGATTCCTCAACCAAGCCTCCAATGCTGGTTAGGAATGAGTATAACATATGGCAACGACGAATGCTCCATCACCTGTCTGTCAACAACGCAGGTTGTTGGACATCAGTGGTACATGGTCCACACAAGCCTATGGTGAATAATCCGGAAACCAATCAAATGGTTCCGAAGAGGAGGGAGCAATAGTCAGATGAGGATAAGAAGTTGTTTGAGATTGATGCAAAAGCCCATGGAATTCTGGCCATGGCACTGCCCAATGAAATCTATTCTGGGCTAATGCATCATGAAACTGCCCATGACCTCTGGAATGCCTTGAAAGAACAATTTGGAGGAACAGATGAGGTCTTGGCAAATAATAGAGAAATCCTTGCCCAACAATACGAGACATTCTCTCATAGAAAGGGTGAGACACTGACTCAACAGTTTGAGCGGTTCTCTTGTTTGATCTCTGAATTAAAAATGGTCAAACTTGAGTACACCAATATCCAGATGAATAACAGATTTCTCAGATCACTGCCTGAGAGATGGGACACATATACTATTGTCCTACGCTCTAGTTCAAATTTGGACAAACTATCTCTCACCCAACTCCATGGGAAATTGCTCACATTTGAGAGAGAGATAGAATAGAAACAAAAACTGTCTTCATCTGGAAAGCGCACTGAAGACTTTGTACCAGGCAACACTGCCTTAGTTGGTCATGAGTTAGAATATGCTTCATCTGAATGCCAGTATGATGAGCATATTGATTTCTCCTCAAACACTTCTGATTCTGCGTTTGTGAGTGTTGATAGTCAGTTTACTGGGTGTAATAATGACAATCTATGCTTCATCATGGATGATCTCAAGGGGATTGCTGATGATGACTTAGAAGAGATGGATATTTTGAGCCAAATGGCCTTGATAAATATCAGATCTCAGAAGTTCTACAAAAGAACTGGAAGAAAGTTCCCAGGACTCTCTGGCAAAACCAAAGTTTGTTTTGACAAGAGTAAGTTGAAGTGTCACAAACGCCACAGGCTTGGACACTTTGCTAGAGAATGCAGATCATCTGGATCTAATTCCTCTGCACCTTTTGTGACTTTCCCTGGCAATAGTCAACAACACAGAGGGCAACATCCTGTTAATTCTAGTCATCATTCTCAACCACAATCTCCTGCATATTTTGTTCCTCAGGGTCAAATGCCATATCCTTACCCTTGTTATTACATGCCACAGTCAAATCAAGTTCAAGTTCCTATAGTACCACAACCTCATGCACTACCAGAACCATAACCATCTCAATCTCATCAACCTCAACAACACAGCTTCTTCACCCCTGGAGTTGTTGACTGGAGCAGTTTACCGGATGGCATGTCTGGTCATGAACAACTGTTCACAGGTGCTGGTCAACATGGTGGTGACAGTCCTTTTGGGAATCTAGCTCTCATGGCCCTGGAGTCTACTGAGGGTTCCTGCTCAAATGCATCATCTTCACAGGTAACTCAGGTATCTTCAGAGGCTAAAGCCAAGTTATGTTCTGAATCATGCATTGCTGCCTTTGTCTCCATTAGAGAGGCAAATGTAGCATTAATAAATCAAAAACTTGAGTTTGAGAAAACCATTTCCAAAAGAAAAGCTGAGTTTGAGTCTGCTCTTAATAGTAAAAATGATGAGATTTATAAGCTTAAATGCCAATTAAATGATGAAAAGGCCAAGCTAGAGGTTATTCTGGAAGACCAGAGAAGTCTCAAAGAAACCCTTGCAGTCACCCAGGTAGAGTGTGATCGATGGGTACAATCATGCAAAGGTTTTGAAATGCTTCTTAGTAAGCAATCTGCTTCTAATGTGAAGTTTGGTATTGGTTATAATCACACTGCTCCTCCTACAGATTTTACTTCAAGAGCAGAAGTGAAATCTGATGGAGAAAGCAATAACCAATCCACCTCATCATGTGATTCACTTTTTGATAGAGCATCATCAAAAGTTGAAGTCAGCACTTAGCCCTCTCAGAACCCATCAGCTGATGTTGATGGTTCCACTGCTGACACTCACATGATCAAAGAGATGATCAACTCAGGAGCTATTTCTGGAAGTCCTGAAAGGACTGGAGAGCAAGATTTAACACCTGAAGTTCAAACTCCAACTACTGTCAGCACTGAAGAGAAGAAAACTGTCAATAGAAAGAGTTTGAAGACTACTAAAGAGCAAGTCAAGAAAGCAAATAATGCTTCCAAAGTACTGAAGAGCAAGTCTTCAGTAGTTTCATTCTCTTTAGTTGATGATCAACATAAGATGAAGAAGAAATCATGTGAAGTATGTGGTTTGTTCAATCATCTTACAGATGATTGTTGGTACAAAAGGGGATCCAAACTCAAACATAAAGATGAAATTAAAGAGAAAATGGTTAAAATGAAAACTGAGTTTGAAGCCACATTTGTACCAGCAACATCAAATCCTGTAACCTTAAGTCCAAAAAGAAATCCAAAAAGGAAGGGGTTAAACAGGTAACAGTTGAGATTGCTCAAAAGAAGAAGGTGCAACATAGGAACTTATCAAACTCCAATGCCAATGTGTCTGAAGAGCTGAAAGCCTTATCAGAAAATCAGACACAGCTGGTTATGATGGTTCAACATCTATTGGGAAGAGTTAACCAATTAGATGTTCCAATGTTGAAACCACAGAAAAGGAGGTCCAAGCCAAAGGATTCCTTTTCTTCACCAGTTTCTTCCTCTCAGGCTGTTGTTTCCAACAAACATGTTAGTTCACCAGTTTCTTCCTCTCACATTCTACTATTTGGAAACGACATTCACCTTGGAAGGTGTAGAAACATGGCTTGGAAGCTGTGTTTCCATTAAGGATCTTGGTGAAGCCACCAATATTTTGGGAATAAAGATCTATAGGGATAGATCAAGGCGGTTGATAGGTTTAAACCAAAGTGCATACATTGAAAAGATCTTGAAAAGGTTCAAGATGGAGAATTCTAAGAAAGGTTTGGTACCTATTCAGAAGGGGACAATATTGTGCTCATCTCAATGCCCTAGTTCAAAGGTTGAACAAGAAAGGATGAATGGAGTCCCATATGCATCTGCCATAGGATCCATCATCTATGCAATGATATGTACTAGGCCGGACGTGTCATATGCTCTAAGCATGACGAGTAGATATCAACAGAATCCTGGTAATAGTCATTGGATGGATGTTAAGAGTATTTTGAAATACCTTAGAAATACTAAGGATATGTTCTTAATATATGGATCCGGTGAGGATGAGCTCGTTGTAAAGGGTTACACGGATGCGAGTTTCCAAACTGATCGAGATGATTCTCGATCACAGTCGGGATATATCTTCATTATGAATGGAGGAGCGGTCTCGTGGAACGGCTCAAAGCAAGATGTAGTGGCACTATCTACAATAGAATCAGAATACATCGCTGCTTCATTGGCAGCTCAAGAAGCTGCATGGCTCAAGAAGTTCATTGCTGATCTAGGGGTTGTTGCTACCATTCAAGACCCCCTAGAGATCTTTTGTGACAACGAGGGTGAGATTGCTCAAATCAAGGAACCTCGTGCCCATAAGAAGACTCGCCACATTGAACGGAGATTCAACTACATAAGGGATGAAGTTGAAAAGGGAAAGATATATATTCGCAAAGTTCACACCGATCAAAACATTGCGGATCCATTCACGAAGCTCCTAGATATGTCAAAGTATGAAAGTCATACTTGTGCCTTAGGACTTCGATATTCTAGTGACTAGACTTGATCAAATTTTGTATTTGCATATTGGAACATATGTTATTTTTCTTAATTATATGGTTATAATTTTCATTTGTTCTTCTATTTTAGCATGTTTAAATCCGTGAATAAGTAAGTTATTCTAAACGTTCGTAGTCGATCATACTTGTGGGAACAACTATGAATGTAAGACTATGATGAACTTGGATTGGTTGATATCATAAGGTATGAGTATAGAACAAGAGGTTGCTACCAAGGTTCATTGATATCTATGGGATATAGATATAGGACTGACCCGCTCTCAATTATTTCTACATGGAATCTTTGTGATTAGTCATAAGAGATATTGAGTAAAGGCGAATATCATTGTATCCTCAGACCTGAGATACATATTGGGTCTTGATATTAACCAAGTATTGTACTTTGACTTAGTACTTTGCTGTTCTGAAAGATTGGCAGTACATAAGGCTAGGTTCAGGTATGATATAAGGTGATTATGAGAGACGTATGTAGTCAAGATGGAATATGTTTCTCTTATTTGTTGAGAGTTAGATGTCTAAGGCCTGTTAAAGTTAAATCATCGGAGAATGACCATTGTGTGTCTCTAGGATTCAACATGACATCTCAAACAAAAGGATAGATGACTAATTCACCTAAAACATTTCAAGTAAGATACTTGAAGAGGATGATGTTATTGAATGGCACTTAATTATATACATTAGGGGTAGCAAACTGTTGCTAGGCGTCATTTGCTGCTTGCATCAACCTTCTATGAATCTTGTGCAAGTGGGAGAATGAAAGACTTGATCTGCCCAAGATGCATATTAAGTTGATGTGGCTAGTGTGATATAACCCAAGTCGGGTCATACCCAATAACAAGCTAAACAAACACCAATGAATATTTATTCGTTGATAAGATCATACAAATAAATATTGACACCAATTTAGAAAAATGGGTTTTCTAAATACATTGCTTTTGTAGATGAACATCATTATGTGGATAATCGTTCATGAGGTATTATTTGTTTCATTATTTAAGTTTGTTAAATAATAACAAATAAAAGGGTGCTAAGTTTATAAAGTTAAAATTGGTTTCAACTTTATAAAATAAGAGATTAAAGTATGTTTATTATGTAAAAGAGGTAAAAATGGGAATCCTTTTATTTGAATGGATTTTCGGCCGCCCATGGCCATTAATAACCCACCCACTTTGTCTTGAAATGTGCAAGACTTAATCTCTCTTACATATTTCAATCTAGCACTCTCTCTCTTGCATGCAAAGGCAAAAATTTCTCTCTAGCCTAACTCTCTAAATTGGTTTGGAGCTCAAACAAGGCAAAAAGATTCAGCAACAACAAAGTGTCTAGTTGCTGTAATTTGGTGTTGAGAAACCTAGCATTCAAAGTGGTTTGTTGGTGGCTTGGGGTATCACTTACTTGAGGTCTTCTTGGTTGAAGATTAAGCTACAAAGCTCATCATCTACACCTCTTAGAAACTCGATTTCTAACAGTTAGAAAGGTAGTTTCTAAACATCTTTTGGTTGTTTTGTATGCATTTCGTATATGGATCCATGGTTTGGGTTTTGCTTTCCAAATGGGTTTGATAATCAACATATTAACAAGATTTTAAACTCTTAATCTGCTGTGTTTTCCTATAATTTAGCTTATATGGACTTTGATAATCTTGTTAAATCCCATCAGGGACTTCATAATTGAGCAAAGGACTATTGCTGAACCTATAGTTGTTATTCCCCAATCTCCAGTTCTTCTTGAGAAGGAGTTGACCATGTAACTAGTGCCTGATGTATCACTAACTGAAGAACAAAAGGAGCTGATTAAAATACTATGTGAAGAGCAACAAGAGAAGGAAGAATTAGCTGCTGCCATTCATGAACCAGATCAATCAAAGGCTAAAAAATTGCCTAAAGAAGCTGAACAGCCTGAAACCTCTTCTCATCCATCAATGCAAACACATACCAGGAGGAGGAAGTACTTAACAGAGAAGGCTAAGGGAAAAAGGCCAATAATAGAAGAGTAACCAAGCAAGAAAAGTAAAAAGGATTATCCTAGAAGCCTTGCAACTATTGTTGAATTTTTAGAATTACATGAACAGGCTGAAGCTCAACTAAAAAAGAAGGCTGACTTTGTAGAACTTGAAGAAGGAGAAATTAAGGGTGGCTATGTGGTGATGAACCAATAGCAGTTGATAGCCCTATGTAGGAGGAAAAATTAGTTAAAGAAATGGTTGAAAAGGCATAAACTGATGTTTTGATGGTGAAGGCCATGTTCCTAATCAATCATGGATATGACCTAGATGAAGTGTTTGGTATGACCTATGAGGGAATGAAGGTAGAAGAAGAGAAACTAAACAAGCTGCTGGACCCCACGCTTAAGACTAAGCATGAGAAGACTCTTTCTCCCAAAGCTTTTGTACCCAAATTTTCATCCTTGAAAAAGCAGACTTCTACTCCTCACTCATTATATCCTATTCCGTACAACATGTCTGATAGGGAAATAAAAGATTATCTCTCTAGTAAAGGGTTTATAATGAGAAAGCTTGGAAACATGAAGATCGATCCCTAAGGGCTGCCATCCTTAGGTTGAATAATGAGTAGAAACAAAGGCTTAAGAAACTGGAAGAAGAGATTATGAGTAAGAAGCCTAGAACCAAAGTGTCAGCTTAAGATATGCAGCTCACCAATAGAGATCATGACTCTTTGGCACCTGTATTACATAGATATCCTGACTGGTTGCAGAGCCTTCATAATTGAAACTTCAAGAAGGTCTAAGCACTGCAGAGATGATTAAAGGTGTGTCTACTCCCAAAGGAAAAATTGATCAGACGATTATTGCTTGGAAGTATGATAGTGACCGAATATGTTTATGGTCAAAAGGATCTTAGGGCAGGTGCAAATATTTACAGAGTACTTTGCTCTTGTAAATGCCCTGGAGATTCATGACTTGAAGGAACTAACCAGTTGGAACTGATAAATCATAAGGCTATGTTCAGTGTGTATGAGTTTGAAGAGATACTCAAAATGTTCAAAAGAACTGACAACTTCAAATCTCTAAAGGCTATCTGTATGAGAAAAGATAGATCCTTCATCAACCAACTTGAAAAGAAAAGGACTAAACAAGCAAAAAAAGTTATGTTTCTAGAGTTAAAAGTGAAACCAACTTAGTCTTTAAAGAGAAAGATAGTGTCGGGCACTCATTCCTCCCCTCCAATTTCTAATGTTTATTAGGATGAAAAGACTTATGAGCTAGTCATTGAGAGAAAATGGGGAGGAAAGGAAGGTACAGAGATTAGACTGTTTTATGGATATGAGGTAAGGTTACTTGATGAATCATACATCCATTACATCCACACCAGACACTTCAGAGAAATAACGAACAAGTTGGGAGAAGAAGACATGCACTTCTTCTTAAAGTGTATTTAAATATTGAAAATGGCATATGATGAAATCATTGCCAAAAGAGAAAAGAAAAAGAAGAAAATGACTCCTCTGCAACCGCGAATCATTGTAAAGCTAGAGGTTGATGTGGATGGAGCTTTGCTAACACATAGGGATGGGTTGTCTACTGTATCCATATGGGAACCAGATTATCTTAAGAAACTACCCTTAGAAGCCATCTACACTATGTGTTAGATGAATATACATGTGCTAAACAAAGAGAAGATATCAGATGCAAATGACTTTGTCAACATGATAAAGCCTAATTTTGGATCCATCTCAAGCAGAACCTCAAGTGCCTCCCCAAGACCCAGCAGAATCCTCACAACCTTCACCACCACCAAACCATTGAAGAATATAGGTTGTATAATCCTTAGGGAGAGTATTGTTGGACCCTGAAAGGATCATACATGCCAATTCAATTGGTGAGTTGATGGTTGCTCTACTAGAAATCCCACAAGTCCAAGAACCAATGCAGATGAAGAATCTATTGAGAAAAACAAGTATTGGCTAATCGCATTTGTACATGCGGGAGACATAGAACACATGCTGACAAGTGTTTATTCTTCCGCATTAACAAATCCGGATAGCCTAAAAAGATATGCGGACAAGTTTTGCTCATCCGCATTTGCAAATACGGATAGTCGGACAACAAATGCGGATAAGTATTTCTTCATCGGCATTACTCAATGCGGATGACCAACTACTAATGCGGATGACGAAAGAAGAAATGCTGATCAAGTCCAACTCATTAGCATTGTCAATGCAGATGAACAAAAGAAATGCTAATGAAGACTTAGACTAGTTCTGATGTATAGGTCAGGGTAGTTTAGTCATTTTGTAAAAATGCATCTTGTCAGCCTATAAATACAATAGAAAGCCTCATACATGAGGTGAATCTTGATAGACAATTAGAATATTTTGTGTCTTATATTCCCTAAGTGTAAATTATTACTGTTTAATGCTCAAACCCTAGAATTTATTGTAATTAATCACCTTCATCAATACAAACAAATATTTCTTGCATGAATGTTTCTTGATTGTATGATTCCGCCATACATGAAGGAATTGATCTGCCCAAGATACATATTAAACTGATGTGGCTAGTGTGATATGATCCAAGTCGGGTCATACCCAATAACAGGCCAAGCAAACACCGATAAGTATTTACTCGTTGATAAGATCATACAAATAAATACTGACACCAATTTAGAAAATAGGCTTTCTAAAACATTGCTTTTGTAATGAACAACATTATATGGATAATTTGTTCATGAGAAATGTTTTGTTTTACTATTTAAGTTGGTTAAGTAATATCAAACAAAAGTGTGTTATTTTATAAAATTAAAAGGGTTTTAATTTTATAAAACTATAATGCAAGAGTGTTAATTTTATAAAATTAATATGGGAGGGAAAACCCCTTGTGGGACCCTATTTGATTTCGGCCAGCCTTGTGGCTTTGGGAATATATCTTTTGTTCTTGGTTAATGCAAGATAAAAGACAAGAGAACACTCTTCCAATTATGACACCCATTTTCTCTCACACACACAAGCAATAGGTTCTCTCAAACTTCTCTCTAAAATCGGGTTTTTGGAGCTGAAACAAGGCTGATTTTCCAGCTTTGATTCAAAAGTTCTTGGCTGAAAATCGATTGTGCAAGAGGGCTTTCAAGTCGATGTCACACAACCTAGCAAGTGGGTGTTTGAAAAAGCTTGTGGGTATCATCTCTTGAGGACTTCTACATTGAAGTCTTGACCATCTAACATCATCATCTTGTCCTCCACATCCACAGTTCTAAAGGTGTTTTGTTGGTGGTTTCGGGTATAGCTTTCTTGAGGTCATCTTGGTTGAAGATTCAACCATAAAGTTCATCCTTTGCACCCTCACAAACCCGTTTTCTAGCAGCTTGAAAGGTTGTCTTCTAAACCTCCTTTGGTTGTCCTCTTATATGCATTTCGTATTTGGATCCATGGTTTGGGTTTAGCTTAAAAAATGGTTTGATAATCTATATATTAACAAGATTTTAAACTCTTAATCCACTGCGTTTTCCTATAAATTAGCTTATATGGACTTTGATAATCTTGTTAAATCCCTACAATGGCATCAAGAGTCACTTATACGAATGCATACATGTTTTTGACTTTCTAGTTCACGTTTTGGTGTGTGACACCATATGGCCGAGAGTTAGAAGGGCTGGAATGGTTACCCCTTTTGATTTTAAAGATACTATTTTATATGCATGTTAGGATCTTTAAAATTTAGGTCATGTTTGTTTGTTTGTTTGGACCAAACCCATTTGTTCTTGGTTTATGTTGGCCAAGAATATGGGTTGAAAAGGGGCTGCCAAAATCGATAGATATGTGCATATTTGGATGTGTATATGGATGTTCATAACCTAGCCAATACTTTGTATTTGGATGAGTTTTGTGTTGTGATGTTGTTTGATTATTCAATTGGGTTGCAATAATTATTTATTTGGGTTTGTAATCTATTTATTATTTATGTTGGTTTGTAATAATAAGTAGATTAGTTGTATTTCTTTTACTAGTAAAAATGTATTAGGATATATTTTGTAAAAGAAGTTCAAGAAGACTTTGGTTTTTGGTTTGGGCCATTTTAGGCCCAAATGGGCCTCATAGCCCAAGATTGGTTTTAAGCCCAATAACCAAAGCCCAAAGCATGAAGGCCCAAGGAAGCTAGGAGCTGAAGTTGGAGCCCAAAAGAAAGCCCAAATAAAGCAAATCGGTGACAAAACAAAATGGACACTTCATGCATTAGGATGCGGGATCAAGTGGGAGCACCCCATCTCAATGCCTTGTGTCATGTTTATGCTTTATTATTGACCCTCTTGGCACACTTGTTTTGGCCAACAAGTGTTGCCAAATCCATTGGCTATGGTTATGAACTTGTGGTTGTTTTATTATGCATGTATGGTAGATTTATGTTCATCTTGTCTTATTATGGAATTGGATAGTTAACAACTCGAAATCTACAACACGCATAAAATTGGTTCCTTAGAAATCAATAAGTAATAAAATGGGTTTTGCCAAATGAAAATTGTTTTCATAATTTATTGGGCTATTATAAGGAATTTTGAAATAAGTTCTAAATAAACTACCATGTATTTGAATGCATACAAATGCAAGGTATGAAAATTGTTTTCCAACTAGAATTTTGTGAAACATAAATCCCTTTTATATCAAGTCAAACACCATCCTATTATACAACACTCGAATCATTTGAGAATTTAATGTGGGATAAAGGTCACCTAACCACATTAAAGTGAACTTATGGTTTTGAGGTGGGTTTACCATATTTATGGGATAAAGGTCACCTAACAACTAATATTAGCAAATCCACACGTGTGTCTAAGTAGGACGACTTAATTGGAAATCATGCATTAGGATCACCAAAGCATGACGTACAAAGGGTGTTGACGGGATAAACATGCCTAACAAACATAAGATGTTTAACCGATCCCATACACTAGAAATTGTAATAGGTTACAATTGTCAAACGTTGACTACCTTGTTAATTTAAATAAAGGGATAAAGGTCACCTAACTGATATTTAAATGTAACGTTGGATTCTAAAATTTTGACTATTAATTGTCTATGAGACAAAAAGGGTATTAATAATTAAAATACTTTGATATTAAAAATACTAAAAATTGAAGTTTGTTATATTGTAGATGGCAAACAACAACAACGCAATCCCGACCGTCCATAACCTATCACTAAGAACAATCCTTGAAAAGGAACGTCTAAACCATGGGAACTTCATGGATTGGTACCGAAACTTGAGAATCGTTCTCAAACAAGAAAAGAAGTCCTATGTGTTAGACGATCCCATTCCTGATCAACCCGATGAAAATGACGTTAAGGCCTTTGCCGAGTGGGTCAAGTACACCGAAGACTCTGTGCAAGTCTCATGTCTCATGCTAGCGAGTATGATACCCGATTTGCAAAAGGACTTTGAGAACCACAATGCCTATGACATGATCACCCAGTTGAAGGAAATGTTCCAACAACAATCAAGGGTGGAGCGCGTCGAAACGGTTCGAGCACTTCAAGCATGTCGAATGGACGAGACCCAATCGGTATCATCTTACGTTCTTAAGATGAAGAGCCACATTGATCGCCTTGAAAGGCTTAACTGTCGTGTGTCCAACGAGTTGGCAACGGATTTGATCCTCAACTCCCTATCCAAGAAGTTTGACAACTTTGTTATGAACTATAACATGAATGGATGGGACAAGAGCATTGGTGAGCTCACTCAATGCTCAAAACGGTCGAGGCAGGCATGGGTAGAAAGGTTCTACCGGTCCTTATGATCAATGAAGGTGGTAATAGAAAGAGGCACCTCCCCGACCCTAGGGCAAGTGTTTCCAAAGGAAAGGGGCGCGTCAAAGGGAAGGGTAAGGGTAAAGCAAAAGTGGAACCTCCCAAACCAAAAGAAAAGAAGCAAAAGGTTGCTCAAGATGACCCGTGTTTTGAGTGTGGTGAGGTAGGCCATTGGAAACGCAATTGTCCGGTTATCTCAAAGCGTTGAGATCAAAGAGGGACGTGGGGCAAACCTCAGGTACAATATTTATGATATATGTTGAGTTAAATGTTATTTCTTCTAACACATGGGTATTGGATACCGGATGTGGAACTCATATTTGCAATTTGTTGCAGTGGTTCAAAAGAAGTGAGCATTATGCAAAAAGGGAAATTAGTCTCTTTATGGGCAATGGTGCAAAGGTTCACGTGGAAGCCCAAGGAGACTACATTTTGAAGCTTCCAATTGGTTTGGAAGTCATATTAAAGAATGTATTGTACGCTCCTAGCTTGACTAGGAACATTATTTCTGTTTCCAGTTTAAGACAATGTGATTATGATTTCAAGTTTGTTGACAATGATATTCATGTTTCTTTAAATCATGTGTTTTATTTTAAGGCCATACCTTGTAATGGTATTTATGAATTGGTTCATAATAACACAACATATGATAGCTCAATGTACCAAGCAACCACCAAGAGGCTCAAACTAGATTTGAGTGATTCCTATCTTTGGCATTGTCGCCTTGGTCACATAAACAAGAATCGTATGCAAATACTTCAAAATAATGGTCTTTTGAAAACCAATGAAAATGATTCATTTGATGTATGCGAGTCTTGTTTCAAGGTAAAATGACAAAGGCCCCTTTTAGTGGGACTAATGAAAGGGCAAAAGATTTATTAGGGATCATAATTCGGATGTATGTGGACCTTTTAAACCAACAACTAGGAATGATGAAAGATACTTCATTACCTTCACCGATGACTATAGTCGTTATGGGTATGTGTACTTGTTAAGACACAAACATGAATCTTTTGAAATGTTCAAAATCTTCAATAATGAAGTAGAAAATCAACTCAACAAAACGGTCAAGATTCTTCGTACAGATAGAGGAGGTGAATACCTTAGTAGTGAATTTCAAGAATATCTTAGAAGTTGTGGGATTGTCTCACAGCTTACTCCACCTGGAACACCACAACATAATGGTGTGTCTGAGAGGAGGAATCGGACTCTATTGGATATGGTTCGATCTATGATGGCTAGAAGTACGCTACCTCTATCATTTTGGGGTTTCGCGTTGCTTCCGTGGCCCTTATTTTAAATATGGCCCTAACCAAGAAAGTGGAAAGGACACCTTTCGAAGTATGGCATGCAAGGGTTCCATCATTATCATATTTAAAAGTTTGAGGGTGTGATGCTTATCCTATGCAATATGCTCAAAACAAACTGGAAGCCCGATCCACAAAGTGTGTCTTCATTGGATATCCTAGAGATTGTATTGGATATTATTTCTCTGATCTGACAAAGCAGAAAGTGTTTATTGCTCGAAAGGCAGAGTTCTTGGAAACTAAGTTTCTTTCGGAAGAAACTAGTGGAAGAGCAGTGGAACTTGAAGAGGTTCAAGATTCACAAAGCGATACACAATTGGTTGATACTAGCAATCAACATGAGGATGCTGAGAATGATAAAGATACACAAAACGTTCGCAAATCTGGTAGAATTAGTGTTCCTCCTGTGAGATATGGATTTTTTATGGATGGATGCTATGTGGTAGATTCGGATGAACCAACCACATACCATGATGCAATGTCAAAACCTGATTTTGACAAATGGCAAGAAGCCATGAACGTTGAGATGCAATCCATGTATGATAACCAAGTTTGGGAATTGGTTACGCCACCTCTTAAGTCCAAGATAGTTGGAAGTAAGTGGGTTTTCAAGAAGAAAACCGATATGCATGGAAACTTGGATACTTATAAAGCTAGACTTGTAGCGAAAGGTTTCACTCAAACTCAAGGGATTGATTATAATGAAACTTTCTCCCCTGTGGCAATGCTAAAGTCTATTAGGATATTATTTGCCATAGCAGCATATTATGACTATGAGATTTGGCAAATGGATGTCAAAACTGCTTTCCTTAATGGATATCTTGAGGAAGATGTCAATATGGAACAGCCTGAAGGTTTTGTCAATCCAAAACATCCTAACAAGGTATGCAAGTTAAAGAAGTCAATCTACGGATTGAAACAAGCGTCAAGAAGTTGGAATCACCGTTTTGATGATGAAGTAAAGAAGTTTGGCTTCATCAAAAACGCTGATGAAGCTTGTGTATATAAGAAAGCTAGTGGGAGCATTATTACTTTTCTTGTATTATATGTCGATGACATTTTACTTTTTGGAAACGACATTCCAACCATGGAAGGTGTAAAAACCTGGCTTGGAAACTGTTTTTCAATTAAGGATCTTGGTGAAGCCATCTATATTTTTGGGAATAAAGATCTATAGGGATAGATCAAGGCGGTTAATAGGTTTAAACCAAAGTGCATACATTGAAAAGATCTTGAAGAGATTCAAGATGGAGAATTCTAAAAAAGGATAAGTACCTATTAAGAGGGGACTATATTGAGCTCATTAATGCCTAGTTCAAAGGTTGAACAAGAAAGAATGAATGGAGTCCCATATGCATTCTATAGGATCCATCATGTATGCAATGATATGTACTAGGCCGGACGTGTCATGTGCTCTAAGCATGACAAGTAGATATCAACAAAATCCTGGTAATAGTCATTGGATGGCTGTTAAGAGTATTTTGAAATACCTTAGAAACACTAAGGATATGTTCTTAATATATGGATCTGGTGAGGAGGAGCTCGTTGTAAAGGGTTACACGGATGCGAGTTTCCAAACTGATCGAGATGATTCTCGATCATAGTCGGGATATGTCTTCATTATGAATGGAGGACAGTCTCTTGGAAGAGCTCAAAGCAAGATGTAGTGGCACTATCTACAACAGAATCAGAATACATCGCTGCTTCTTGGCAGCTCAGAAGCTGCGTGGCTTAGGAAGTTCATTGCTGATCTAGGGGTCGTTGCTACCATTCAAGACCCCCTAGAGATCTTTTGTGACAACGAAGGTGCGATTGCTGAAATCAAGGAACCTCGTGCTCATCAAAAGACTCGGCACATTGAACGAAAATTCAACTACATAAGGGATGAAGTTGAAAAGGGAAAGATATGTATTCGCAAAGTTCACACCGATGAAAACATTGCAGATCCATTCACGAAGCTCCTAGATAGGTCAAAGCATGAAAGTCATACTTGTGCCCTAGGACTTCGATATTCTAGTGATTGGACTTGATCAAATTTTGTATTTGGATATTGGAACTTATGTTATTTGACTTTATTATATGGTTATAATTTTCATTTCTTCTTATTTTAGCATGTTTAAATCCGTGAATAAGTAAGTTATTCTAAACGTCCATAGTCGATCATACTTGTCGGAACAACTATGATTAAGACTATGATGAACTTGGATTGGTTGATATTCATAAGGTATGAATATAGAACAAGAGGTTGCTACCAAGGTTCATTGATATCTATGGGATGTAGATATAGGACTGACCCGCTCTCAATTATTTCTGCATGGAATCTTTGTGATTATTCATAAGAGATATTGAGTAAAGGCGAATATCATTGTGTCCTCAGACCTGAGATACATATTAGGTCTTGATATTCACCAAGTGTTGTATTTTGACTTAGTTTTTTTGCTGTTCTGAAAGATTGGCGGTACATAAGGCTGAGTTCAGGTATGATATAAGGTGATTGTGAGAGACGTATGTAGTCAGATGGAATGTGTTCCTCTTATTCATTGAGAGTTAGATGTCTAAGGCCTGTTAAAGTTAAATCAACGAGAGAATGACAATTCTGTGTCTCTGGGACTTACATGACATCTGTAACAAAAGGATAAATGATTAATGCACCAAAACTTTTTCAAGTAAGGTACTTGAAAAGGATGATGTTATTGAATGGCACTTAGTCATATACATTAGGGGTAGCAAACCGTTGCTAGGCGTTATTTGCTGCTTGCATCAATTTCTATGAATCTTGTGCAAGTGGGAGATTGAAGGAATTGATCTGCCCAAGATACATATTAAACTGATGTGGCTAGTGTGATATGATCCAAGTCGGGTCATACCCAATAACAGGCCAAACAAACACCAATAAGTATTTACTCGTTGATAAGATCATACAAATAAATACTGACACCAATTTAGAAAATAGTCTTTCTAAAACATTGCTTTTGTAAATGAACACATTATATGGATAATTTGTTCACGAGAAATGTTTTGTTTTATTATTTAAGTTGGTTAAGTAATATGAAACAAAAGTGTGTTATTTTATAAAATAAAAGGGTTTTAATTTTATAAAACTATAATGCAAGAGTGTTAATTTTATAAAATTAATATGGGAGGGAAAACCCTTGTGGGACCCATTTGATTTCGGCCAGCCTTATGGCTTTGGAATATATCTTTTGTTCTTGGTTAATGCAAGATAAAAGACAAGAAGACACTCTTCCAATTATGACACCATTTTCTCTCACACACACAAGCAATAGTTTCTCTCAAACTTCTCTCTAAAATCGGGTTTTTGGAGCTGAAACAAGGCTGATTTCCAGCTTTGATTCAAGAGTTCTTGGCTGAAAATCGATTGTGCAAGAGGGCTTTCAAGTCGGTGTCACACAACCTAGCAAGTGGGTGTTTGAAGAAGCTTGTGGGTATCATCTTGAGGACTTCTACATTGAAGTCTTGACCATCTAACATCGTCATCTTGTCCTCCACATCCATGGTTCTAAAGGTGTTTTGTTGGTGGTTTCGGGTATAGTTTTCTTGAGGTCATCTTGGTTGAAGATTCAGCCATAAAGTTCATCCTTTGCACCCTCACAAACCCGTTTTCTAGCCGCTTGAAAGGTTGTCTTCTAAACTCCTTTGGTTGTCCTCTTGTATGCATTTCGTATTGGATCCATGGTTTGGGTTTAGCTTAAAAATGGGTTTGATAATCTATATATAACAAGATTTTAAACTCTTAATCCGCTGCGTTTTCCTATAAATTAGCTTATATGGACTTTGATAATCTTGCTAAATCCCTACAATACAATCATTAACTGATCATCATATTCGATCCTAGTGAGAATCTCAATCTCACTGCCCAGTCATAAATAATTAATGATTAAATTAATTATTTCTTTTCACATACTATAGTTAATCTTTATTAAATCAATAAATTAAATTATTGAATCATTATCATTCTCCATTTTAATTGATTTATTCCATCTTTATTGAACTAAAACATAATCGATTTCGTTATTTTACTTTATTTGACTTAATTATTAAAACTCCAAATTCCAAGTGAAACCCTAATTTATATTTACTCTTGAATCATATCATTATTCTAACTCTAAGACATCAACCCTTAGGTTGAATCGTGAAGGAAATGTTGGAGTAATCTTATTTTCTTATTATTATTCAAAGGTGCACCTTCTATATCTTGTGAGTTTTTCATGCCCCTCTTTTATTATTCACACCTTTTTAGAGTGAAACTTGTTAACATATCAACTTACACTTGTAAACCTTTTGATACTTGTAAACGCACATTCAATTCATCTTTACTTTTTGTCATGATTATTTGTATTATTATGAGTTTTATATGATATATATGTTGACAATCATTAATTATTGCTAGTATGGCGACTTGAAAGATCTATGGGCCTGACAAGCCAATTTGGTGCTAAAGCCGAGGTTATTTCCGACTTTAAATGACGTATGCTTGTTCATCATGGGAACCAAGTACACTTAGCTAATCATTATATACTTGTAAACTTATCTGGCCAAAGGTTTGATTGTAGGTATATGTATTCTATAAACTTGCATAATTCATAACCATTGACATTATTTGCTACTTGTAAACACACACACACATACACACACACACACATACACACACACCAAAGACACACACACACACACACACACACACACATACATATATATATATATATAGACCGGTTAGTGAGAATGAGAATCTCCACTTAGGTTCGAATATGGTACTCACGTCAGAGATTGAATGGTTAGAAACAATCAATCAATAAACAGTTAATGCAAGAATATACTCATAAATGTTTTGTATAATTGATGAAGGTGATTGATTACAATAAATGCTAGGGTTTAGCAAGAATAGTAATAATGCACCTAGAGAATATAAAATATTTTGATTTTCTATGTTGTGTCCCCTCAGGTACGAGGTTTTTGATTCTATTTATAGGCAGAACAAGTTGCCTTTTTACAAAATGACTAAACTACCCTTGACCTATACATCAGAACTAGTCTAAGTCTTCATTCGCATTTCTTCTTGTTCATCTGCATTGGAAAATGCGGATGAGTTGACTTGATTAGCATTTCTTTACTTGATCTTCTGCATTAGTATGTTGGTCATCCGCATTGGGTAATGCGGATGAACAAATACTTATGCCCATTTGTCTGGTCATCCGCATTGGCAAATGCGGATGGACAAAATCTTATTCGCATATCTTCTGGTCTTCCACATTTGTTAATGCAGAAGAACAAACACTTGTCAACATTTATTCTTTGCCTTCCACATTAACAAATGCAATAAGCCAATACTTGTTCTTTTACTGCAGGGTCTTCATCCACATTGCCACTTGGACTTATGGGAATTCCAAAAAAACAACCATCAACTCACCCATTGAATGGTATTTATGATACTTTTAGGGTCTAACAATACTCCCCCTAAGGATTATACAGCCTGTGTTCTTCAATGCTTTGGTGGTGGTTGAGATTGTGAAGATTCTACTGATCTTGTTATGGCACCATAGGTTCAGCTTGTGATGGGTCCAGTATAGCCTTTATCATGTTGACAAAGTCTTTAGCGTCAGCCATCTTGTCTCTATTAAGCACGTGTATCTTCATTTGACTCATTACATGGATGGCTTCTAATGGCAGTTTCTTGAGTGAATTTAGTTCCCAAATTGATACTCTAGACAGCCAATCCCTGTGAATCAACAAAGCACCATCTACATCAACTTCTAGTTTTATAATATTGCCCAACTACAGAGGTGTCATTTTCTTCTTCTTTTCTCCCACCTTGCAATGATCTGGTCATATGCCATCTTTAATATCTTGATGCACTTTAGGAAGAAGTGCATATCATCTTCTCCAAGTTTATTGGATATCTCTCTGAAGTGCCTTGTGAAGATGTAGTGGATGTAAGATTGATCTAACAGTCTCACTTCATAACCACCGAACAATTTGATTTCTACACCTTCTTTACCACCCCACTTCCTTTCAATCACCAACTCGTAAGTCTTCTCATCATAGTAAATGGTGGAGATTGGTATTGTGGTATGAGTGCCAGACACCCTTTTTCTTTTTAATGATTCAGTAGGTTTCACTCTCAGTTCTGGAAACACTACCTCTTCTGCTGGTTTTGTTTGTTTCTTTTCTAGAGGGTTTTTGAATGATCTGTCTTTCCTCATGCATATGCCTTTCATAGAGTTGAAGTTGTTGGTTCTCTTGAACATTCTGAGTATATATTCAAACACATAGCCTTTGAACATAACTGTGTGATTGATCAGTTCTAATTGGGCTAGTTCTTTTAAGTCATGGATCTCCAAGGCATTTACTAGAGAAGTGTACTCTGTAAAGAATTGGACCAGCCTGGAGATCCTCTTGACCATGAACATGTTCCAATCACTATCATTCTTACATGCAATGATTTTCTAATCAGTTTTGCCTTTTGGAGTAGATACACCTTTGATCATCTCTGTAGTGGTGAGGCCTTCTTATAGCTTCAGTTGTGAAGGCTCAGCAAAGCACTTAGTATATCTATGAAGCACGGGTACCAAAGAGTCTTGATCTATGAGAGTGAGTGGCATGTCTTGAGCAGACATTCTTGTTCTTGGTTTCTTGCTAATGATCTTTTCTTCTAAGGCTTTAAGTCTTACTTACTTTTCAGTAATAAGTCTAGAATGGCATCCCTCAATGAACTAGTCTTCATGTTGCTTAGTTTCCTCTTTGTAAATCCTTGCCATGATAAATAATCCTTAATTTCCCTATCAGTCATGGTATAAGGATCAGGATATAAAGATTGAGGAGTGGGAGTTTGCTTCTTCATGAAGATAGTATTGGCTTATCAGCTTTAGGAGAAAGAGTTTTCTCATACTCAGTCTCAGTTGTATGGTCCAGCAGCTTGTTTAGTTTTTCTATTTTTGCCTTCATCCTCTCATGAGTCATGCTAAAAACTTCGTCAGGATCATATCCATGAATAATAAAAAACATGGCTTTCACCATCAGACAGTCTGTTTGATCCTTGGCCACCATTTCTTCTACAAACTTTTCTTCTTTCACAGGACTCTCACTAGCCATTTGTTCATCAACTTTATATCCTCCTTCAATCTATCCTTCTTCTAAGCCTAAAAAATCAATTTTCTTCTTCATTTAAGCCTCAGCTAATTCATGTTTTTCAAAAAACTTAGCTATAGCTACCAGGCTTATTGGATTATCTTGTTTGCTTTTCTTTCTTGGTTGTTCCTCCACTATGGGTCTTTTGCCCTTTGCCTTATCAGATAAATACTTTCTTTTTCTCGTAGAGGTTTGAAGTGAGGGACCAGAAGAGGTATTAGGTAACTTAGTTTCAATAGGCACATTTTCAGCCTTTTGTGGTGCTTGTTCAGGGATAACAATGGCTGATTCTTCTTGTTGTTTTTGTTCTTCACATAATCTTCTAATAATCTGCTTTTGTTCAATAGATAGAGACATAGCTAGGACTATTAGCAAGCTCAACTCCTTCTCCAGAGGGATAGGGATTAAGGGATAACCACTATGGGTTCAGTGAAGTCCTTTGATTAGCTACAAAAACCCAGAACTCATCATCAATAATGAACTCTTCTAATGTGAAATTGTCTAGTGCATTGATCATGTCATTAAATTCAGCTCTTCAGTGTGTGGAGAAGCTGATTTTCCAGAATAGACCACCATTTCTAGGCTTGACTCTTCATTCTTTGACTTACTTGTATCTTCTTCTTTTTCATCACTTTCAGAGGAAGTTTGTGTCTTATCAACTCCAAGTTTTTCTTCATCCATTTCACTGCTTCGGCCTCAGCTTTTCTCTTGATTTCAATCAGTATCTCAAGCTCAAAAATTCTTTTGATTTGACTTTCATTTTGTTTTTGCAACTCAATGATAATCTCTGCTTGTTCTTCAATATTTCCTCTTGCTCTTCCATGGCAATGGTTTGAATAGCAAGAGTATCAACATGACCACTAATTTCTTCTCTTGATTGATTAACTTCTCAATCTGGTTATCTTTTTCTTTCATCTCTGAATCATATTTTTCTTTTAATGATTTCAGCTCATTCTCCTTTTCATCATGTTCTTACAATCTATCTTGAATGATACTTGATCTCTTGTTTAGCAGTCTTTCCATCTTACTACTTTCTGCAGATGTTCAGAGATCAACTCGTCTTTCTCATCTGGTCTATTGATACTAAATTCAGTAAAACTCTCAGAAGGAGCAACTTTGAAGACAACTTTCTTGACAGGCATTTGGTTGGGGTTATCCTCATCTTGAGAAGATTATTTGGATCTTCTAAAGAACTGACAGAGTCACCATGCTCAACAGGTTCTGTAGAAATTAGATATGGTTGGGCTGATTGGATAGGTGAATGATGAATAGGAGAGAAATGAGGAGAAGGAATGGGTTATGTTTTGGGAAATCGTATTTGTGGGCTGTGAGGTGTTGGGGTTCTTTTTGGAGATGGAATTTATGAGGAGTGAGATGTTTGCAGTGGGGTTCTTTGTGGAGATGGAATTGGTAGAGCTAAAAAGGGAGAAGCAAAATCATGAATTTTAGGTTCAGTGTGAGAATCCCCACTTATAGTAGCCTGGGGTGACACTGACCTTGGCCTATCAATGTCTTCAGCTTGCTCATCAGCAGTGTGCTGAATATGAGCAACTTGTTCATCATTTGCTCATCAGTAGGAGTACGTTGTTCTTCACCTTGTTCATCAGGATTAATCTACTGAAGCATCCAAGGTAGAAGAGGAGAGTGAGCTCCACTATAAAAATTTCTAGGATCCCTCTTCTTAATGTAGTTATATGACTTAGCATTATAGTGTGGAATATCTAGAACTAGTCCATTAGCTACTAGATTAGGGAAGGCTTTATTTATCGGACATTGGATGAAGCTTTGGTACATTAAGAACTTGTACCTTCTTCCTTCTTGTATGTTAGAGACTAGGCCATTGAAGACATAAGCTGACATATTGAATGGCCTATTTATGCATAACGCACAAATTGCTAATGAAGTAGTAACAAGGATATCATTCCATCCTGTATTTCCTTTTAGAGAAACAGTGCTGAAAATATAGATTGGAAACCTCCAAAGCAAATCTACCAATCCTTTCACAATCTGTTTTCCTTCAAAACATCCTTCATATTCAATCTCTGCAAAGAAAGTAGTGATATCATCATCTTCTAGCTCAATTAGTGCATCTGCATCATCACCAAACTACAGACACTGTCTCACAGTTTCTTTAGTAATGATCAGTGTGTGATAATCATCAATCCTTCCAGATAAAGACCTAACACCATTATCCTCTATCACTTTAGTAGAGTTCCAGAATGACCTTATGAGCCTCTCATATATGATAGGTCTGACAGTGATAGCATAAGCCACTCTAGTTGTGGAGATGAATCTGATCATGTCTCCGAGACCCTTTGCCTCGGGTACATCAGGGTCTAGAAAACCACTGACGTTATGGGCTTGCTCCATGAGATATTAGCCATGTACCCTGCATTAGAGGCCTATGAGTTAGATTTATGATAATATATGCACTACTTTAAGCAATATTCATCATTTGACTTTTGAGGGTCAAATGTGAACATTTAAGGATATTGTTCCATAGGAATTATTTTAGATTGAGATATTTTCATGAATACTCATTGTTATTTGATTTTTTTATGTTTGAAGACCAATTTTGATGTTTTTGACTATTAATTGGATTTTATTTCAAGTTTTGATTTCAACATTTTCGGTTTCATGATGCTCTATTCATGAGATGAACATAAATTTGAGATTTTCAAATTAAATCAGATTTTACTAGGTTTGAATGTTCATTGAAGTTGAAAATATTCATCTTTTCTTGGAATAAATCTGATTTTGGGTGTTCTTTGTTAATCTAGGGTTCTAAGTTCATTATCAGTTCAAACTGTTGGATTTTATGCCCAAGACACATAGAAAATTGATGTGGTTAGTACGTTATGATCCAAGACGGGTCAACCCAATGACAAGTTTAGCAAACACCAATAAATATTTAATTGATGTTATGATCATGCAATTAAATGATTACACCAATTTAGAAAATGGGTTTTCTAAGTAAATTGTATGTGAGATAGAACAACTTATAAGGATATTTTGTTCATGGACATTATATGTAATGTTATTTAAGTTGGTTAAATATCAGCAAATAATAATAGTGTGTGTAAGTTATATAATTAAAAGGTTAATTATATAACTCATAATATAACTAGTTTACATTTAAATGGGTGTTTTAAATGGGGGAAACCCACTTTAAACACAATATTCGGCCGCCCTTTAAGGGTATTTGTGGCCTTTTGTTGCTTTGGAACAACACACAACATTCACTAGTTACACACTCTAACTTTCCACTCTCTCTCATACATGCAAGAACCATTATCTTCTCTCATCTTTGAAGATAAACAAGGCTGAAAAGGGGTTTTATGCTGCCACATTCTTGCACGTTTTGGTGTCAAAATCCTAGCAACAAGGTGTTTTGCTTGATGCTTGTGGGTATACAAGCTTGAGGACATCTTCTTTGGTGTTTTGGTCATTCAAGAACATCATCCTCTTCTTCACATCTTATGTTTTTGGCAGCCTTTGGAAGGTAGCTCATCTAACGTTTTGGCAGCCTTTTGAAGGTAGTTCCATGGTTTCTTTTGGTTGTTATATTTTGCTTGTATGCTAGTTCTTTCAAATATGAATGATCCTTATGTTCTTGGGTTTGTTGTTGACAAATAATATGCTTAAATTTCAGATTATAAAACATATCATATAACTTTGTTTCCGCTGCGTTTTCTTCTTTAAATGTTTAAACAACTATGTTTATGGTCCATCAAACCCAACACAAATGTCCGAAATATTAGGTTAACACAATGTAAAATTTTCACCTTTTGTTTGATAATACAGTTGTGTAGTATCTAATACGAGGACCGATTGGGTGAAATGAACTTGAATCTTTGATTGTTGAAGAAGAAGATGATTGATGAAGAAGAATCGTGTTTTTGCTCGTCACACTATAGAGTCTCTCAAATTTGAAAAGTATTAAATGACCTTTTGAACTTGATTTAAATAGTCAAAAATGGCTTTTACAAAATTTTACAAGTCTTAGAACAAATGCGGTTGGAGTTTTAATTCACACTGTAACAACTGCGGATGGTTTTTATGCATCCGTATTTGTTTACTATTGTAAATGCAAAAGTTGAACTTATAATTTTAGACATTCGTGTTTGTACACTGTAGCAAATGTGGAAGTTTGAGTACTTAAGTTTTCTTCTATCCGCATTTGTGCACTGTGGCAAATGCAGAAGAACGAAGTTCATTAGCATTTGTTCACTGTAGCAAATGCGATAGAACAAAATTTCCACATTTACATGATCATTATTCATTGTGACAGAAGAGATTAAGCACTTGTTTATTTCTCTTTGAAAGTACATGAAAATTGAAGATACATATCCACAAATGTGGTTGATGAGTATATCACCAAATGGGGGTGTGTAAAACAAATGCGGAAGTGTAAATTTGATCCACATTGACAAATGCGGTTGAAAACTTGAAAAACATTTTATCCGCATTGACAAATGCGATAGAACACTTTTGTCCAGCAGAGGTTTTAACACTTCAAAATTTTCATGTATACTTGTAGCACACCAATGCGGTAGACTACAATCTTTGTCCGCATTAGTTTCACTTAGAAATAAACAGTTACCTGCATTGGTTATATGCATGGGTTACCTTCACCCGCATTAACCAATGCACTTACCTGTATTAACTTTTGAACTTAATCAAAGGTTAATGTGTCTGTTTTGATTTTTCTTGTTATGAAGAGATGTCATTGATTGATTTTTCTTATGAAGTTAATGACTATTGAGGTTGTCAGTTCATTCTTGGATTGACTTGTATGTCAAAAGTGATACAAGTTTCTCATTGTTTGACTGATCTTGGACTTTTCATGCTTTCAAGAATCTACATAGGCTGAGATACTATGGTATAACTTTTGCATCAACACATACATTTTCTTTTTGTTTTGTTTTTAAGAAAGTAATTTAAGACAGTAAAAAATATAGACTTACTCAAAAATTTAAATTTTAAATTACTCCCCTAAAGTTTATATCCACTTTTGGATAGAAACTTTAAAGATTAAACATTTTTTGAATATAATTTTGATTATTAATAATGAAGAGAAGTATATATTTTTTTGTTAGGATCATATCAATCTTACATTACACATGTGCATCCTTTATGATAAACTGGATATGTTTATGAACTTGATGATTGAAGGTATGTTTGGCCTCTTAAACTCATACCAGGTTGATTTTATGATGCAGGCGATATTTATCATGTTTTTGGTTGATTTAGTTATATGTACCTCACACACAAAAGCATGGAATGATCCACCATCCTTATACAATGCATGGTAAAACTTTTTCACAACTTTCCTTACCAGGTTAATTAAGTTATAAGACCTCATTTTCACTGATCCTCATTAGGTTTCTTTTACTTTGATCCTTTTCATGATGATCCGCATTTGGATTCTTTTCACTTCACTTTGGAAGGTGATCCATGATCGGATTTTTTTGTTCATTCACTTGGAATCTATTGCTTTTGTAGATTCATCCAATTTGGATATGTTCCTCATTGGGAATCTTTTGGATCAGTACATCTGCATTATGTGCATGTTTCATCAGGTCTTTGCTTAGCAAAGTAAAGATGAAACTTGATGTAGGTGAAAGAAATTCATAAAGTTTCATTACCTAGTGTATTTAGGTTACTACACACAAATGCACTCAGATAAGTCAATACATACCTATACCTTGAGATGGGTGTTTCATTATTGAATAAGATTTTAATTCATCACTACATGTATCTTCTCTTCCAAGTTGAGCCTACCAACATATCTGGTAAGTCATGACAGTCTCTTAAATTTTGAAATTAAGCACACTGAATGATATAATGACTATAATTATATCATTTCCCAAATATTCTTTTATTCATCACACTTAACTTCTTTTTGTGATTTTCTAATGTTTTTTAAATGTTTTTGATGTTTTAATTGTTTTACTCAAGATTAATCATGCCAATTGATTGAACTAGGAATTAAAACCTACTAGGTTCAAATGCCTTAGTAAATAAATCAGCCAATTGATTTTCAGTGGGTACTTGAATCAATTTGATTAACCCCTTTTCAGCACAGTCTCTTAAAAAGTGATATCTAATTTCAATGTGCTTTGTTTTTGAGTGCTGAACTGGATTATTTGTAATAAAAATAGTTGTTGTGTTGTGAATGTGAATTGGTGTGTGCAAGAAGATTCTAGTTTTGGATCCAGAGTACTTGAGAGCAATAGGCTGAAGCTGCAATATACTCAGCTTCTGCAGTCGAGACAGATACTTTTGCCTGCTTCTTGCACTGCCAGGAGACCAGTCTGGGACCAAGAAATTGACAAATGCCAGAGGTGGATTTCCTATTTAACTTGCATCTTCCATAATCACTATCAGTGAAGGCACAAAGATTGAAGTCTACTTCCTTTGGATACCATAACCCAAGAGCAGGTTTGCCCTTTAGATATCTGAATATGTACGATTCCCGAATTACTGTCTGTTATATAGCATACGATCTTGGCGAACCCATAAGAGTTCACACACACAGGAGGAGTCTGTCCTAGTGACCACTCCATACGTGCGTTATGGGGTCCTTGTCGCTTAACCCTAGACGAATTGCTTGGTGGTCTAGAGGGGAGGGTTAAGTACTTGATAGGACCTAGATAGAGTGAAAGATAATAAGTGTACAAAATGTACGAAACGAACGATGATGAAGATAATAACTATTACCTTGATGGACGTATGATGTGTGATCACATGCGATAGTAATGAACATGTTTTAATGAATGGAAGGTAATGTAATTTTTTTATAAAACTAGAACTCACTCAACAATGCTAACTTTTATGTGTTTACAATTGGCAGGTAAAGGTTGCTGAGGATGGCACGGGGCGTCTACTTGGCTCTTTTTGGATAATTTTTATAATGCTTTTGTGAAGTAATGCAACAAGTATTTTGTAATTTGATAACGATGTATTATTTTGCAAAAGCTTTTATAATGAAATGGAATGTTTGTTTTTCATGTTTCTGCTGCAATATTTTCTTTAAGTTTATGATAATATATGTTATATGTGCGATGAATGACCAGCTGTAAGCATCCCGAGAACGGGGCCTTACACCTTCACTTTTATTCTTTCTTTCTTGCCTATAAAAATACCCGGTGTTACAAATAACAATAAAAATAACAATGTTAAGAAATGGTAACAATAATGATAATATTAATAATTATAATATTTATAATAATTTATAAAAGTTATTAAACTTAAAAATGTTTAAAACTTATATTAAGTAAGTTAAGGGGTTGGTTTGTCAACTTATAAACTTTAAAAGAAGTTTAAGCATAAAAGAATAAGCATTTAAAAGTTGAGTGGCTAATTGTGTAAATTTTTTTTAAAAAATCTTTTTCCCCACCCCCGTAATTCCGGCCACCTCGCTGGCCAGCCTGGCCAACTCTTCCGCGAGGCCAAAAATTGAATAAAATCGTCCAATTTTGAACCCAAACGATCCCAAGTGGTTCGCGAACATGTTTAGAATTCAATTATATCTTTAATTGAGTTAAATAACTGTTATGAACTCCAAACAAATTGGGTAACCGAATGTCTTAACCATAGAGCCGTTCATGAATTAAAAGCCAATAATAACCCAATTATTTGAACCTAAACAATTGTTTAACTATCTCTAATTTATTACCTTTTCAAATTTCACCTGAAACACAATAGAACCTCCCGAATAACTCTCTCGCTTCATCGTGATTACAACACTGGTTTTCGTCATCATTCGATCTGTATTAACTGAACAAGGTCCTTGGAAGCTTCTTGTTCAATGAATTATATAATATCAACAATTACAACCTGAACCATTTTCACCTCCCTCGCGACTTGTTTCTCACACATGCGCATCAAATTCGTTTCAATTCGTGTAAATTAACACATACAAATACTCGAATTACATGGGGAACAAAAGCCACATGGTTAATTTGGTTAACAATATTGATTGATGTTCAATTTTGTTTCAATTGTTCTAGGGTTGATAATGATTGGGGGATTTCTTGAAGTTGTGCTTATAAGATTTTAAAACCAAGTGATACCACGACCATGGCCCTGGTTCACTGGTTAGACACTTGCATTTGACACTTTGAGGCCTGGGTTTGAACCTGAGCACCCTCATTTAGTTTTTTAAAAGGCTTTCTCAGCCTTAAACTATTTTAGAAAACTTTTAATAAATATAAAAATGGTTTTTGTAAACTTTAATATTTTAAAGATAACCAATAATTTCCTTTATTTTTCTATGTGTAAATAATATATTGTTGCACCCTAAAAGGATCATACATGCCAACTCAATGGGTGAATTGATGATTGCTCAGCTGGAATCCCACAAGTCCAAGAAGAAATGCGGATGGAAATCTGCTATGGAAAAGACAGTGTTATCTTCCGCATTAGTTAATGCGGAAGACATAACTTTGATGCGGACAAGTGTATTACTCTTCCGCATTGACTAATGCAGAAGACATAATACTAATGCTGAAGAACAAGTTACTCTTCCGCAATGACTAATGCGGAAGAACAAAAGAACATGCGGACAAGACTTTGCTCATCCGCACGGACAAATGTGGATGACCGACCAAATGCACATTAGTATTTGTTCATCCCCATTAACCAATGCGGATGACCAACATACTAATGCAGATGATCAAGTGAAGAAATGCTCAACAAGATTATCACATCCGCATTTGTCAATGCGGATGAACAAGCAAAGATGCGGATCAAGACTTAGACTAGTTTCTGATGTAATAGGTCAGGGGTAGTTTAGTCATTTTGTAAAAGGCATCTTGTCTGCCTATAAATAGAATAGATACCTCGTACATGAGGTGACGGCTGATAGATACAAATTTTTTGTTGTACTTATTCTCTGTAATTTATCAACTTTCATATATCAATACAAACAACATTTATGAGTATTTTCTTTGCATTAAATGTTCTTTGATTGTTTGTTTCCGCCACTCAATCATTGACTTGATTATCATATTTGATTCACAGTAAGAATATCACTCTTACTCAACCCCAGTCAATTGGTATCAGAGCTTTGGCTCTCGATTCTCTTTCAGATCTGCGCACAGACTGAATAGAATTCGATTGATCTAGTAATCAAGTTACTAGTAGTGGATATCATCATCTCTAGTTAGTAAACACCAAGAATACTCCTGTCAAACAGCAAGAAAATCATTACAGAACTCATTATGAACCTCGAAAGAACTGCTTGAACAAGTTGGACTCTTCAAACATAATCAATCTTAAAATCAACTAAATCTGTACTTACACAATCATATGGATTCTAACAGTTACTCTAAACTTGGTCATACACCTAAACTCCCATGCATAAACACAAATCTGAGTTTAAACAGTGGAGAATAAGGTTTAGAAATTATATCACAGGTGTGGATCCTGATTTTTGGATCTCAATATGTAAGGGTCCATTATCCCTGTTACTCTATCAACAGCTCAAGCTGCACTTTACAAAAATGCTAGAATACCCATTGAAGACTTAACTCTGGATGAAGATGAATATAAGAAAATCAAGATTGACCTCAAAGCATACTAAATTTTGACTCAAGCACTCAAGATGGATGTGCTGAAAAGATTGGAAAAGTATGGAACTGCTAAAGTTGTTTGGGATGCACTCAAATTATGTGTGAAGGAAGCAGTGAGGTGGCTGAAATTAACAAAGACATCTGGTCAATCAGTATGAAACATTCCACCACACCAAAGGAGAATCCATATCAAAACAACTACTAGATTTATACAGTTGGTAAATGACTTGGAAATCATGGGAGCACTTACAATATTAAAGAACTTAACAAGAAAATGCTTCACAGTCTCCCTGAAAGCTGGAAACAAAATGTCACCATGCTGAAAAATACTCTTGATCTTGAGAGTACCATCTTAGACATTATAATAGCTAAAAGTAAAGCTTTGGAACTTGATGAATGAAGCAGAAACTTGGGTGGACCAAGAGTGATTAAGGCTTACAAATTTCCTTCAGAATCTCACTCTATGAAAATGCTTTCATCACTGAGGAAGATGATTTAATCTCATCAAGAGATCAAATGAACAATACTGGGTTCATTGCAACTCCACCAATCAATCATTCATCAACTTCATCACAAGCAAGTCTCCACTGCTCCTCAACCTCTCCTGAAGACTCAAGATCAGAAGAGCAAAAGGCAACTTACAATGCGTTTGTTGCAAGCTTTGAAGCCTACTTGGGAGGAAGACTCACTTCTGCTCACCTAATTCAGGAAGATTTGGAAGAAATGGATCCTGATGATGTTGAGGAAATGGATCTATAGTGGCAAATGGCAATGATTGCCATAAGAGCCAAGAAATTCTTCAGAAAAGGAAGAAAGAGAGTCTGAATGAGAACACAAAACTTGGATATGACAAATCCAAGGTGAAATGCTTCAACTGTGGCATGACTGGCCATTTCTCAAGAAGTGCAATGCCCTCGAAAGAAACAACTATCAAGGAACTCTCCTGGCCAATCATCATCACAGCCCAACTCAAGCTATCACTCCAACAATCAACAATAGCAGTATCTTCATTCTCATCATCAATAAACTTACCAGAATCAACCACAGCTGACAAATCAAATGCAAGCAGTCAGCCTTCTACCAGTGCCCTTGTGATTAAACAAGATGGGTATGTGACTGGAGTGTGTATGCTGAGGAAGTCAAGCCTTAATTCCAAAACATGCTCTTATGGCTCACATCAACGATGGACCATCTTCAATGCCTACTGAGGTAAAAACTAACCTTTGTAGTGAAAATGCATAAATGAATTACAAGAGTATAGGGAACACCACCATAAACTGGCAGATAAAAAAAAAAAGAAAAGGTAAAGTTAGAAATGATGAAGAGAGAACTAAAAAGTTTTGAAATCAAAATCAAAATCTCATTTCTGACATAGAAAAACTACATGGTGAGAAATACACTCTTGCAGCTGAAAATGAGCTACTTACTGAAAAGTTAGCTCAAGCTAAAGCTCAACAATCTATGACTGAAGTGAAACTTGAAAAGTTTCAAATGTCTTCAGTCAAGCTGCAAGAGATGCTGGATTGCCAAAAGGATCCAAAGGACATGTCAGGGATTGGGTATAATTCATGTCCTCCACCATACAATGACAATTACACTGTCATGCCTGACTCTGTCTCACTCTCTGAATCAATTGAACCTAAAACTATGGAACCTAAATCAATAGTGAAACAAGTGACAAATCCTCAAAACAAACCTGATGTTTATTTGAAACCAATGAGGATAACATCAAGTTAGGTCACCCAATCAAAATCAAGAGTGTTCAGACAAGACAGTGAGTGTCATGAAACCATGAAGCCCTATAAAAGCAATTGTACTTTTTAAAAATTCATACTACCTGTTTTACATGGCTAAAAGAAATATGTCAAGACAGTGAAACCCACTACTGAGAGTAGTTCTGATAATGAGATTATATCTCCACAAAATTCAAGCAAATCAGAAAAGGTTTCACTAAAAAAAACAAACTGTAAAACTGAGTTCAACACACAAAACATCATGAGACCCTCAGTCATGAAGGTTAAGGCAGGGAGTTGGGTTTGATATCTGTAACAAGGAACATGTTGACCAGTTTGAGAAAGAAGTAAGAAATAGGCTGAAGAAACAGAAACAGCCCAGACAATTGAACAAAAGTAGTGTTGTGAAGCAAACTACTAAAAGGGCTGATTCTGATTGATCGCCTAAAGAAAAGAAAGTGACTCATCAAAAGAAAATATCAATTGAGTCACACAAGGAAAAATCTGATTCAAGAAACAAACAAATGTATTGTGATATTTGTGACATGTTCAATCACAAGACAGATAAATGCTTCTTCAATCAATATTGTTCTCTGTGATATGAATAATCACTCCACCAAAAATTGCTATTTCAACAAGTATTGTTCAATCTATGACATGAACAATCATAATACATCGATGGTTACTATAATCAGAAGGGATTGAGAATTCCCCAACATAAGCCCATCTCAAAAACATCTATTGTGATGCACTCTGTCAGACCTTATCATCATAATACTCAATCTAGGACACCTAGATCAACAAATGATAGAAATAATTTGAAGGATTTAAGGAAGGGTCAAAGAAATCATCTCACAATGAAACACAAACTTGACCTTCCTAAGCAAAAACCAACTTTTGATAATGAAACTCGGGCTAAATTTTTACAAAGAAATAGAGATCAACGATTTCATTATTCATCTGAATCCTCAGTAGATGTTGATGAGATGACTCGACAAATTCATCATCAAAAATCTCCCAGAACACCTCCATCCAAATCACAATTCAGAGGGAAATACCAGGAGGGGACTATCGTGAATAGGAACAGGAAACCCAAGACCATCATGGCTTGAGTTCCTATTCTAATTAGTTCTTTTTGCTTGTAATTCATCCAAACAGGTCTAATAGCCTATGGTACATAGACAGTGGATGCTCTCGACACATGACCGGAGAACGTTCCCTCCTTCATGATTTCAAGTACATACAAGGAACTACTATGGCATTCGGTGGAGATTCAGAAGGTGGAGATTCAGAAGGTGGTAGAATTACAGGAGAAGGATCTATGACAAACAGGATGCTGAGCTTTGACAGAGTGAATTACTATGAACAACTGAATTTCAATCTGCTTGCGACAAAAAATATTCCACTCACATTACAGACACTCACTGCTATATTCTGAAACCTAGATTTCAGATCCCTGAAGAATGGGTTGTCTTAAAGACTCCGAGGAAGAAAATACATATGTCTTAAACCTATGTTCTGCATCACCTAAGGAAGAAACATGTCTTTTGTCTAAAGCATCATTTGATGAGTCATAGCTCTGGCATAGACGTTTGGGGCACACTAACTTTAAAAATATAACAAGTTAGTCAAAGGAAACCATGTCATTGGTCTTCCTCAAAAAGAATCAATATTATTGATCAATGTTCAGCATGCCTAAAAGGAAAGCAACACAAATCGTCTCATAAAACCAAGCTAGTGAACACTAACAATACTCCATTGAGTTACTTCACATGATCTATTTGGACCAACTCATGTAATGAGTATGGGAAAGAAACAGTATTGTTAGTGATCATTGATGACTTTTCTTGATTCACATGGGTGTTCTTCCTACTTCATAAAAACGAAGCATCCCATATCATTCAAGAATTTATCACTAAAATTGAAAATCAACGTGATCTTAAGGTCAAAATAATAAGAAGTGATAATGGTATAGGGTTCAAAAATGAAAATATAAGTTCCTTTTATGCAACCAAAGGCATTGCTCATCAATTCAGTGCAGCTAGAACTCCTCAACAAAATGGGGTACCTGAAAGGCGAAATAGAGCACTGATTGAAGCAGCAAGAACGATGCTAGCCGATGCTAAACTGCCAATCACCTTCTGGGCAGAAGCAGTTAACACATCATGCTTTGTGCAAAATCGAACTCTGATTGTTAAAGAAAGTAACATGACACCTTATGAACTGATCTTTCATAGGAAACCATTTATTGGATTCCTCAAATCATTTGGTTGTCCAGTCTCAATATTAAACACCGTGATCATTTTGGAAAATTTTCATCCAAGTCTAATGAAGGATTCTTTGTAGGTTATTCTTCTGTCTCAAGGCTTATAGAGTGTTCAATCCTAGACTGAAAATTATTGATGAATTTACAAATGTTCAATTCAAAGAACATTCGTTTCCCAAGCTACAAATGGTCTGACTGGCTATTTGATATTGACACATTTACAAATTCATTTGACCAATTTCACTTCACTGATGCAAGAAATATACATTCAGGTGATACTTCATCAACTGTAGAAAGAAGAGATAAGTATCCGTTGATTCCACCTACATCTGATGAACATATGAATGAAGATGTTCCTCTTTAAGCTGATCCCATAAGAAAACTATCACAAAACCTTAGTTTTTCTACTGAAGAAGGTCTCAGCCTAGTACCATCTCACTCAGATGACTTGTCAAATGAGATCAGAAATCAAAAACAGGCTTCTCATCCAGTAGAAACACAAGGTACATCAAATGATGCAAGCAATCTCAGTGCTACTGAAGATGTAGCAGTTACTAAAACAGAAGATGAAAATCTTCATAATTCAACAACAATACAAGATGAATGTGCCTCTGACCATAATGAACTGAATGTCTCCAATCTTGATGTAACTATTCCTGGTGACACCATTCCAACCACAAGAATACACAATAATCATCCAGCTGAAACCATTATTGGTGATCTTAATGAGAGGGTGACAAGAACCAAGTCCACTATTGCAAACATCTATTTTTTCTCATGCTTTCTATGTCAAACAGTACGGAAAAAACATCAAAGAGGCAATTAAAGACAATAGTTGGATTGAAGCAATGCTATAAGAATTGCTCCAATTCAAGAAGCAAGAAGTATGGCAGCAGGTAGATCTTCTGGAAGGAAATATCCTATCGGTACCAGATAGCTGTACAGGAACAAGACTGATGATAGAGGGATCGTCATCAGAAATAAAGCAAGACTAGTGGCACAGGGATACACTCAGGAAGAAGGAATCGACTACGACGAAGTGTTTGCTCCTGTTGCCAGACTAGAGCAATCAGAATCTTTCTTGCATATTTTGCGTCCATGAAATTTACTATTTATCAAATGGATGTAAAGTGTCTTTCCTGTATGGAAATATTGCTGTAGAAGTCTATGTGCGTCAACCACCTGGCTTTGAACATCCAGATTTCCCTCACAGAGTTTACAAGCTTGACAAAGCTCTGTATGGTCTTCATCAAGCACCAAGAAAGTGGTATGAGACTCTATCATCCTTTCTTCTTGAACATGGGTATGAAAGAGGAAAGATTGATCAGACTCTCTTCAGAAGAATAAGAGGATAAGACATGCTGTTAGTCCAGATCTATGTGGATGACATTATATTAGGCTCGAAAAACAAGCAACTCTATAAAGATTTTGAAGACCTTATGCATTCAAAGTTCCAAATGAGTGCTATGGGGGAGCTCACCTTCTTTCTAGGGGTGCAAGTCCAATAACAGCAGATGGAATCTTCATCAACCAATCAAAATATATAGAACCATGTTGAAGAAATTTCACTTTGCTGACTGTCAGCTATCAGAACACTGTGGATATTATAGTGAAGATTGGACCTGACCCTGAAGGCAAATCAGTGGATCAGACTAACTATTGATCAATGATAGGTTCACTTATGTATCTAACAGCCAGTAGGCCTGACATTATGTTTGGTGTTTGTGCGTGTGCGAGATATCAAGCTGATCCAAAAGAATCACATGTGAATGCAGTCAAGAGGATATTCAGATATCTAAACAACAAGCCAGCTCTTGGATTATGGTATCCAAAGAAAGGAGAATTTAATCTCTATGCCTACATAGACAGTATTATGGAGGATGCAACTTCAGCAGAAAATCCACTTCTGGCGGTTGTCAATTTCTTGGTCCCAGACTAGTATCCTAGCAATGCAAGAAGCAGACAAATGTGTCTGTGTCCACAACAGAAGCTCAGTATATTGCTGCATGAGCATGTTGCTCTCAAGTTCTCTGGATTCAAAACCAGATGCTTGATTATGGTTTTAACTTCTTGCACACACCAATTTCTATTGACAACACAGCTGCTGTCTTTATAACTAATAATCCAGTTCAGCACTCAAAAACAAAACATATTGAGATTAGATATCATTTGTTGAGAGATTGTGCTGAAAAGGGTTAATCAAATTGATTAAAGTACCAACTGAAAATCAATTAGCTGATTTGTTTACCAAGGCATTTGAAACTGGTAGGTTTGAATTTCTGGTTCAGTCAATTGGCATGATTAACCTTGAGTAAAAACTATGAAAAACATCAAAAATAATTTAAAACATCAGAAAAACCACAAAAAGAAATCAAGTTTGATGAATAAAATAATTCTATAGGAAATGATATAATTACAGTCGTTATATCATTCACTGTGCTTAATTTTAAAATGTAAAAGACTGAAATGACTTACCAGATATGTTGGTAGGCTCAACTTGGAAGAAAAGATACATGTAGTGATGACTTAAAGAAATATTCAATTGTGAAACACTCATCACAAAGTACAGATATGTATTGGATAATCTGAATGCATGTGTGTGTAGTAGCCTAAACACACCAGGTAATGATACTTTATGAATCTCTTTCACCACATCATGTTTCATCTTTGTTTTCCTAAGCAAAGACCTGATGAAACTTGCACATAGTGTAGATGTCATGATCCAAAAGATTCCTAATGTGGAACACATCCAAAATTGGATGAATCAACAAAGTAATACATTCCAAGTGAATGAACAAAAGAATCCTATCATGGATCACCTTCCAAAGTGAAGTGAAAAGAATCCCAATGTGGATCAACATGAAAAAAGATCAAATTAAAAGAATCCCAATGAGGATTAGTGAAAATGAGATTTCATGACTTAAGTAACTTGGTAAGAAAAGTTGTGAAAAAGTTCTACCATGCATTGTATAAGGAGGGTTGATCATTTCATGCTTATGTGTGTGAGGCACACATTGAATAATAAATCAACCAAAACATGATAAAAGTCATTTGCATCAAAATATCAACCAGGTTCGGTTTAAGAGGACAAGCATACATTCAATCTTCAAGTTCATAATCATGTCCTTTAATCATAAAGGATGCACAAGTGTAATTTAAGAGTGATATGATCCCAACAAAGAGATTTTTCTCTTCATTATTAATATTAATCAAAATAATATTAAAAAGTTTTAAATCTTTAAAGTTTCTCTCCAAATTTGGACATAAACTTTAGGGGGAGTATTTAAAATTTTTGAGTGAGTCCATATTTTTGTTTATTAACTTATTTTGAAAAACAAAACAAAAGAAATTTTAGTTGGTGTTGTTGCAATAAGTCATACCATTATATCTCAGCTTATGCAATTCTTAGAAGCATGATAAGTCCAAGATCTGTCAAAATTGGAACCTTGTATTAGTTGTGACATACAAGTCAATCCAAGCAAGAATTGACAACTTCAACAACCAACTTCATAAAAAAATCAATCAAGACACCTCTTCATAAGATGAATATCGATTCAATCACATTAACTTTTGATTAGGTTCAAAAGCTAATGCAGTAAGTGCATTAGTTAATGCGGGTGAAGGTAACCCATGCATGTAACTAATGCGGGTAACAATATTTATTTCAAGTGCAACTAATGCGGACAATGATTTACTCTACCGCATTAGTGTGCAAAGTAAATGTGAATTTACTCTACGTATTTGCTATAGTTAACAATGCGGATGAACAGGTCTAGCGCATTTGCTACATGCAATTTGATAGTGTTGTCAACCGCATTTGATATAGTTGCACAAATGCTGATTGACTTTGTTCTATCGCATTTGCTACTGTGTACAATACGGATATGATCGCATTTGCTACAGTGAATGCTGAAGCACACAATCACAATGTTATTCTTCCGCATTTACTACACACACAAATGCGGACAGCCAAAGGTTTCAAGTTTAGCTTCCGCATTTGCAACAGTAGACAATGCGGAAAGAATAAAAATAAGAAACAAAACTTCCGCATTGGAAAAGTAGTGAATGCAGACACTGTCAAAAGTTTGTCCTCCGCATTGCTACAGTTAACAAATGGGATGACCAAAAGTAGTCAAATGCGGCTGCCAATGTCAAAAGTTTGTCTTCCGCATTTGCTACAGTCAACAAATGCGGATGACCAAAAGTCAAACAAATAACCTTCAGCATTTGCTACAGTGTTGACTGTATCTGCTTTTAAACTTGTAAAAATTTTCAAATATATTATTTGACTATTTAAAGGAATTCAAACGGTCATTTAATACTTTTCAAATTTGAGAGACTTTATAGTGAGACGAGCGCAACATACAGTACACCATCTTCAATCATCATCATCATAAACATTCAAAGATTTTCGTGTGAATCTACTCAATCGACTTTTGATATCGATTCTGAAACAACATTCGGATCAGAAATAAGGTGAAGTTTTCATAAGAAGTTTAATCAAAACCTAAGTTTCAGAATGATAAACATAATCAGTCAAGAACCAAATGATAAGGAGAACACAAAAAATGTTTCGTTGATGTAACATAATACACATTTTCGACCTCAATGAGCATGAAAACCAATAGAAATTCTTGTCATCATGAAAATCTTGATATTCATGTTCGTTGTAAGAACTTAGCATGTTGAAATTACACATTTGAAAAATCAATAAAACAATACCTCTCTAATGGTTCAAACATTGAAACAGTGATTGTTAAATGACAAATTCACCATTTGCCATTACAACAATTCAACAGAAATAACAAGCAGTCTTCCTTGTTAATTTAAAGTCAAAATTGATAAGAAACACACATGTCTCTTGTGCATATTACATGGCAAATCTTACACGGAGCAAGCTCCATAACGTCAGCGGTTATTTAAACCCTAATGTGCCTGAAGCCGAAGGACTTAGCGATATGATAAGATTCTTATCTACCACAAGGGTAGCATATGCCATGACTGTGAGACCAACAATCTATGAGAATCCTATTAGGTCCTTCTAGGAATCAGTTGAGGTAGTTGAAGAGGCTGGAGTGAGAACACTAACTGGGAGAATCAACAATGAGCTCACTCTGAGGATCACAGAAGAGTCTATTAGAAGATGTCTACAATTCGGTGATAATGCTAATGATCCTCTTGAATTAGATGATGAAGAAATAACCACATTTTTCACTGAAATTGGTTATGAAGGAAGTTATGAAGCAAAATTGATAGTCAAAGGATTAATGGATCTGCCTTGGAGGTTCCTAATTCATATGTTCCAACACTGTTTGTCCAAAAGAAAAACAGGATGGATGACATTCCGTCCTCACATCTTCTACAATATGTGCTCTTTGCACCAACAGACCGTTTAATATGCCTGCATATGTGTTCAATGGCCTGATCTCTAACATTCAAGAAGGATTAAGATACAAGTTTTTGATGTATCCCAGATTCTTCAATGTCTAATCAATGAATCATTTCATGACATTGTAATGAAGACCTGTGTTTAACATCCTCACTATGATGCAAGATCCTATAACTACATCAAGAAGAAGGACCCAAGGAACTTTTACAGTGGTGCCCACTCACCCCTTCTTCCTTGGATGACTCAACAATTAAATCAAGCAGGTCAAGCTCAACCACCACGACCAATAGCTCAACCTTCACCACAACCATCTCCACAAACATTACATAACCTTCACCACAACCATCTCCACAACCATCACCACAACCATCATCACAACCATCACCATAACCACAACCACAACAATCACCTCAACTAACACCACAACAACACCACAAACAACCCCTCAACCTACACCTGTATCACCTCATCATCAATCTCCAATATCACCTCATCATCACTCTCCAATATCACCACCATAACAATCACCTATATCCCCTTTTCAACCTGTGCCATCACAAGATTCCCTGTTGATGTAGGAGATTAATCAGTGCTTTTAAAGCTTCCAACATCTTCTGATGAGGAGGGTCATCACACTCATATGCCTGCAAAAACAGCAACTTCTGAGCCTACTCCCTCAGAGAGTTTTGCTGATTCAAAGTTACAGACCAAATGAGAAGGATGAACTATTACTGAATTGATGCAAAAGATTGAAAGAATGGAGAGAATCCTAAACAGAAGGGCAAGAATCATAGATGATAGAATTCTGGAACTGGATGAGAAAGAAAGTGACTTGAAAGAACTAAAAGAGAAATATGCAACTGAAGAAAAGAAAAAGATAAGATTGAGTACCTAAAAGCTGCACTAAACCATTCTAAAGATGAAATTAGTGGTCATGTGGACACTCTTGCTATTCAGACTATAGCAATGGAGGAACAAGAAACCATCATTGAGGAACAAGCAGAAATCATTTCTAGTCTTGAAAAGGAGCTTCAAGGTCAAAATAGAAGAATCTCTAAACTAGAACTGATAATTGAAAGTTAAAGAAGTAAAATGGATGATGAAAAGAAAGATGAAGAACAAGAAAATGAAGATGTGGATGATGACAAGTATGTGTCTAATGATGAAGAAAAAGGAGGTGATGCAAGTCAAACAGAGTTTAAAGATCAAAGTCTAGATATGGTAGTGTATTTTGAAAACACAGATGACTCTAACTATGAAAAAGCTGAATTTGAAGAACTCTTTAGTGCATTGGATAGTTTTTCATCTGAAAAATTCAACATTGATGATGAATTTTGGGAATTTGTAAACAACCAAAAAACTGATTCAGAGCCTATTGTTTTTATCCCTAAATCACCAATGCATTTGGAGAAGGAATTGACTTTGCAAATTGTCCCTGCTATCTTTCTATCTGAAAAAAAAAGAAAAAAAAGGAAATGTATGAAAAAGAAAGGAAAGAAGAAACAGAAACAGAACATAAAGAGGAGGAGAAAAGTAAAATGAATGATCAAGAGCCAAGTACACCTGAAAAGGTACATGAACCAGAAGAACAAGCTGAAACCTCTAGCCCTCAACTTCAAACTTACTCACGAAAAAGGAATACTTAGCTGAAAAAGCTAAGGGTAAAAGACCAATATTTGAAGAAGAACCAGTTAAGAAACAAAAAGATGACCCCAGAAGTCTAGCAGCAATTGCTGAATTTTCAGAAGAACATAAGCAGCGAAGCTCAATTGAAGAAATTGGCTGGTGCAGTTGATTTAGAAGAAGGTGAGATTGCTGAAGGATATGAAGCTGAAAAGGATGTTCTTATGGACAGTCCCATGAAAGCAGAACAAGCAGTGGAAGACATGGTTCGAAAGGACAAACTGATGACTTGATGATTAAAGCCGTGTTTATGATCAATCAAGGTCAGATCCTCATGAAGTGTTTGGAATGATTATGAAGGCATGAAGGAGGAGGAAGAGAAAGTAAAAAGGTTGCTTGATCCAACAATTGAAACTGAGTATGAAAAGGCAATCTTCAAGATACTACTGTGCATAAAGGTTCTTCTGCGAAGAAAACATCTAGGTATGATAGACCATTGCCAAGACAGACTCCTCTATCCAAGCTATCATCAATGAAAAGATCATCTCCAATTCATGAGCCACTATTTCCTAATCCTTATTGTATGACTAAAAAGGAAATGAAGGATTACCTCACAAATCAAGGCTTCACAAAAAGAAAGTTTGCTAACATGAAGAAAAATTCTTTAAGAGCTGCTACTCTCAAGATGATAAATAAAGAAAGAAAAATTAAAGCAGTTAGAAGAAGAGGTGCTTAACAAGAAGCCAAGAGCAAGATGTCTGCACATGACATGAGTCTTACTCACAAAGATCAAGATTATCTAGCACCTGTCATTCGTAGATATCCAGAGTGGTTTGCTGAACCCTCTCAACTGAAGCTTCAAGAGGGGTTGACCACTGCTGAGATGATCAGAGGAATATCTACTCCAAAAGGCAAAACAGATCAAAAAATTACTGCCTGGAAGTATGATAGTGAACATGTTTATGGTCAAAAGGATCTCTGGCTTAGTGCAATTCTTTACTAAGTACTCTGCTTTGGTAAATGCACTTGAGATTCATGACTTGAAAGAACTGGCCAACCTAGAGCTGATCAAACACAATGCCATGTTCAGAGGCTATGAATTTGAAGGAATACTCAAAATTTTCAAAAGAACAAACAAATTCACCACTTTGAAAGCTACATCGTGATGAAAGACAAAACAGTCAGAATCCACTAGAAAAGAAACAAACAAAACCAGTTGAAGAAGTTATATTCCCTGACTAAATTCAAACCTACTAAAGCCTTGAAAAGAAAAATGGTAGCTGGTACACATTCCTCAATTCCATTTCAAATGTGTTTTATGATGAGAAGACATATGAGTTAGTGATTGAGAGGAAATGGGGAGGAAAAGAGGGTGCAGATATCATTATTCAGTGGATATGAAGTGAGATTACTGAATCAATCATACTTTCAATACATCTATACAAGACAATTCAGAGAGATATCAAACAAACTGGGTGAGAAGATCAACATTTCTTTCTAAAGTGTATCAAACTACTAAAGATGGCCTATGATCAGATCAATGCAAAAAAGAGAGAAAAGAAAGAAGAAGAAGACACCTCTCCAATCGGGAAACATTGTCAAGCTTGAAGTTGATGTAGATGGTTCCCTATTGATTCAAAAAGATGGACTTTCAACAGTTCTCTTTGGGAACCTATTTCTTTGAAGAAGCTACCACTTGAAGCAATTTATGATATGAGCAGAATGAAGATTCATGTACTGAGCAAGGATAAAATGTCAGAGGCTAAAGATTTTGTCAACATGATCAAAGCAATTCTGGATCCAAGACAAGCTGCACCTTTTGTATCATCAAAAGACCCAGCTGAATCATCACAACATCAATCACCTCCCAAACATTGAGGAAAACTAGGCTGTATAATCGTTAGGTGGAGTATTGTTACACCTTGAAAGGATCATACATGCCAACTCAATGGGTGAATTGATGATTGCTCAGCTGGAATCCCACAAGTCCAAGAAGAAATGCGGATGAAAATCTGCTAAGGAAAAGACAGTGTTATCTTCCGCATTTGTTAATGCGGAAGAGATAACTTTGATGCGGACAAGTGTATTACTCTTCCGCATTGGCTAATGTGGAAGACATAATACTAATGCTGAAGAACAAGTTACTCTTCCGCATTGACTAATGCGGAAGAATAAAAGAATACGCGGACAGGACTTCGCTCATCCGCATTGACAAATGTGGATGACCAACCAAATGCACATAAGTATTTGTTCATCCATATTAACCAATGCGGATGACCAACATACTAATGCCGATGATCAAGTGAAGAAATGCTGATCAAGACTATCACATCCGCATTTGTCAATGCGGATATGAACAAGCAAAGATGAGGATCAAGACTTAGACTAGTTTCTGATGTAATAGGTCAGGGGTAGTTTAGTCATTTTGTAAAAGGCATCTTGTCTGCCTATAAATAGAATAGATACCTCGTACATGAGGTGACGGCTGATAGATAGAGAATTTTTATTGTAATTATTCTCTGTAATTTATCAAGTTCATAATCAATACAAACAACTTTATGAGTATTTTCTTTGCATTGAATGTCTTTGATTGTTTGTTTCCGCCACTCAATCATTGACTTGATTATCATATTCAATTCACAGTAGAATATCACTCCTACTCAACCCCAGTCATAGTTTTTAATAAAATATTTAATAAAAAGTGTTGGGTTTTGTAACAAGTTCATCAAAGCTAGTTTAACCATTTAACTATAAAACGCAATGGATATAAGGGTTTAAACATGTTGTTAACAATCCGAAAATTAAACCATTTTAAACCAAACAACAAACCCAAGACAAGGATCATATATATATATATAATATATATATATATATATAGTATATTATGTGAAATGTGATGCTATCAAAACCAAAAATGCACCATAGGGTGTTCTTGAAACTACCTTTGAAGAACAATGTAAGGCCCCGTTCCCGGGACGCTTACAGCTGGTAAATCATTGCACATAAATCATATAACTTTATATTTAACATTGATAAAACATCGTAGCGGAAACATAAAAATAAATTTTCATATCATTACAAATTCTTTGCAAGTTAATACAATCGTTCATTTCAAAACATCGTTCGTTCGTGTTATAATGCAAAAACATTAATAAAAAGAATGTCGTCCAAAAGAGCTGAGTAGCTGGCCCAAGCCATCCTCAGCAACATTACCTACCAACTGGAAACACATAAAAGTCAGCGTTGCTGAGTGAGTTCTAGTTTTATAATAAAACATACTTTTCTTTCGTTAAAACTGTTCTTACTTTCGTACGCGATCACACAACATACGTACACATAGATAATATTATTATTATCTTCATCATTCATTCGTTAACTTCCATTCATTCAAACATTCTTACTATCATTCGTTCATTCATCATCACACGTTACATTATCATTTGCTTCATTCGTTCATAACTTCCTTTCTTAAGTTCATTCATTTCACACTTATCGTATATTTCTCACTTATCGCACCTTCATATCTTCCTATCCATCATACATATCACACAAATCGCACCAATGGAGTAGTCACTAAGACAAACTCCCCCTGTGTGTGTGAGCTCTTAGGGGTTTAGCCAAAATCGCACGCCATATCATGGGTTAGCCAAAATCGCACGCTACAAAACACACAGTAAATACAACATCGCACGTATCAGGGCAATTACCAAAACTGAACCCCATACTGTGTGTATGAACCCACATGAGGTAGCCAAAATCGCATGCTACATAGCACACGGTGAATAACACATCGCACGTATCGGAGCAGCCACCAAGACTGAACTCCTACTGTGTCTATAGTCCCTTATAAGTTAGCGAAGATCACACGCTGTAAGTACACACAAAGTTGAGCTAACAACTCTCAACGAGTCGTGAACCTCCTTTCTTTCTCTTGCAAGCCATTCTTACACCCATTCATTCATTCATTCAAGCTTGCATTCATTCATTACGTTCCTCATTTTATTATCTTCCACTTACATTATATAATACTTCATTACATTCGTTAACGTCCAACGCAAACCACAGGAGGACAATCATACATAACAATAAGGAACATAACAACATACAACATCATCACACAAGGAAACATCGCACACACAAAAAATACATCATGCATAATCATACATCATCATATATCACACAAATCACTCGCATCACATCATAAAACCATGTGGCATCACACGTCATCAACCTGCCGAATCATCACCATAACTTTGAAGGTGAACCCCTACATCTGCACTTTCCCGCAAGGTAGATAATAAATTGTGCTCATTCGGGTGCATGGACCCTATTCTTTCACATGACCTTCACACGTATGAGGACATTGGGAGAATGGACACCAGTTGCATAGCCTCTAGTCGCATGAGTACATGCGCATGAACCTTATTCGCATGGTATGGCGGGAATGGACCTCAGTCACATGACCTTCATGCCGATAGGCCTCAGTCGCCCTCCTTTCATGTGAATGAACCTGAATCGCACGACTCAACATGCATATAGAATCAAGTCGCACGACCTTTATCGCATGAACCTCATCCGAATTTCCTTCAGTCATATGAACCTCATCCGCATTTCCTTTAGTCGATGAACCTCATCCGCATTTCCTTTAGTCGCATGAACCTCCATGCCTATAACACTTAGTCGCATGATTCACATGCGAATGGATCTCAATCGTGCTAGTGAACCTCAATCGCACCTCATTCGGCCCTATGGCCTCCATTCGTCACGTAGCCATAAATGATGCAGAATGCAGTTCATCCCGAACTGCAGCCGCCTTTTTCGGCCTCCAAACCCTTCCAAACCTATTCGAGGCTCAAATCAACCATCCTAAACCTTAGAAATGCATACCACGACACCATTCAAGCACAACCATGCCCGAAATCAAGCCCCACCCGAATCAAACACATAATACACGCATACATACGGGTTCAACACCCACTATTCAAAAACGGGTTTTTATGTGTTCCAACCCCAAAATCATTCAAAAATGTGTAAAAGAGGGGTCCTAGAACTCACCTTGACAACCTCGTCGAGTAGAGCTTCGATTCAACCCGCTACACTTCGATTTCCACGCTCGAATCCACACGAACCAAGCTTGAGACCATTTTTCTCCCCTTTTTTTCTCTTAAATCCAAAAATGGTGAGTGTGGGGGGAGGGTGGGTTGCTTTCCCCCTTTTATACCCCACTCATTCAAGGGCTTTCTTGTTTTGGTAAGTTTTTGTCCCTCAACTTTGAACTTTATTTCTTTTCTTTCTTTCGTCGCTTCAAAGAAAATTTCCGGGTGTTACAAGTCCACCCCCCTTATATAGGTTTCGTCCCCGAAACCCGTCATTCCATAAACAATTGCGGTGAATACTGTCTCATCTATTTTTCGGTCTCCCTCCTGGAATTCAGTCGGTCTACGTCATTTATCAACACACGACTTCTTGTCTACCTTGGCTGCCTTCATCAGGGCTTTGATCCTTTCGAGCTTCTCCGTCGTAGCCTCGATCACCTCAATACTTCCCATACTGCCTTTGGTGCTCGGCATTCACTTGTAAACAAGTAAGGCATTTACTCCCGTACTCCACCATATTATGCTTCGTACTCGGCGACCAATAATCTTTATTTGTGTCTCGGTACATCTGAAAGTTGGGATATTAGTGTATCCACATACCTTACATCAGCCAAGTAGGCAATACGTCCACGCCTCATGCACTTTCCCGCCACCGCCATCGAAATCACCTTTGGAATTGTCGTGACTCAATCACCTTAAACCATCACCGTGATCCTGTCAGGCGCTGTCAACCGTATCATCTTTTTGTGGTACACAATGTTCGCTTCATATTCCGCCAAACCATCCACTCCTACGGCCACATCAAAGGGGGTATCTGTATTCTTACAACTAACAGCAACTTAGCACAGAAAGCAGCCAGAATTAAAACGTTTACTAGCTCCAAAATTGAACAACACAAAGGCTAAAGGTCAATTTATTCGAAACGTACCTGACACAACATCGGGGTTCACTCCAGCCTCCTCCTACATCATCGTGTAGGTGTTGCGTTCACCCTCTGTCCTTCTCCTCCAGCCCTCTTCACTCCTGAACCTTCTGCCCTTGGCTTTTTGCAGTCCCTGCTCATATGGCCGATTTCTCCACAATATAACTGATGGGTTTGCAAGAGCATGAAACGTAGTTTAACCATTTAAACTATTCATAAAACGCAGCGGATATATATAACTTTTAAACACCTTTTGAAACTGAAAAACATGTTCTTAGATGTCCATATAAGTGTAAGAAGCAAACCCATTAACCAAAGGATCATTTATGTGAATAATCAAGCTAAGAACAAGAAGAAACGTACATAAAATCACAGCTACATAGAGCTGTGAATATATCTACCTTTCTGCAGAAAAAAACGACCAAAGAAAGGGGTAGAGAATGCTTGTGAATCCGGCCAAGAGTCCAAAGAAGGCCTCCTCAAGCTTGTATACCCCAAGCTTGTATTCAAACACCCTTCTTGTTAGGGAGAACACCACAAATCAGCTCTCAAAGACCTCCCTTTTCTGCCTAATTTCTGAAAATTTTGAGAGAGAAAGAGAGAGAGAGATGAATGCAATAATAATCTGAATATGGTTGTGTATGTGACTAGTTAAGCCTTTGTGTTTTCAAGAACACAATGGTCCAATCAATGCAAGAGGGGGGGCGGCCAACATCATTTAAAATGAGAGTTCCCTCTCAATTTTATAACACAATCAAATGTTAACTAGCCACTTAACTAGATATATTATGTATACAACTAACCCATTTAATTGTATAATATATATATACTACCATTATTAATTTGTAATGTTATTCAACTAATTTAAATAGCATTACAAATAATATTATTGAACAAAATATCCTAATAAATTGTCCATCTCATTTGCAACTTGTTAGAAAACCCATTTTCTAAATTGGTGTAATATTCAATTATATCATGTAATTGAATATTAATAGGTGTTTGTTAAGCTTGTTGTTGGGTATAACCCGACTTGGATCATAACGTACTAACCACATCAATATTCTAAGTGTCTTGGGCACACACAGAATCTTACAATAACATCTCACAGTCCCATATTCTCTAGCCACATGACCAGGCTTCCCACACTTGAAGCAAGTATTTGGTCCCCTTTTGCATTCTCCCGAATGCTCCATCCTGCATTTACCATATCTATTCGACCCCGCACCGGGTGTGACCACACGGCGGTCATCTCCCCGTGCGTGCTTATTATTCATTGGGACACCACCCCGTCTGGTCCTCTTCCCCCTACAGTTCCGGTCTCCATCACCTTTCTCGCTGTCTTCAGCCACCACCACTATAGTTCTCTCATCGTACAACCTACCTGCCAAATCAACTGCTGACCTAAACGTGCTCGGTCGAGCAGCAATCATGTGCCTACGGATATCCGCTGGCAAGCCCTAAATATACCTCTTGATATTTCGTGACAAAGGTGTCATCTCATCCGGCACCAGCCATGCCATTTTGTTGAATTTGGTGGTGTACTACTGATGCGTCATAGTTCCCGCCTCCAGCTACAGGAACTCCCTCTCAACTTTATCCATCTCTCAGTGAGGACAGAACTCCTCAATCACGAGCCTTTTCAACTTGACCATCTCATCCTTCCGATAGCCCGACTACCCTCAACTTGGACTACGTTGTCCCACCCGCATAGAGCCGAGTCACAAACGAGTGGGCGGCGAACTTCACCTTCTGGTATTCTCGGCACTCACTGATATTTAGATTAACTTCCATTTCCCTCACCCATCAGTGAGTAGCAGCAGTAGTCCCATTACCATGAAAAGTAGGGGGCTTGCATCGTTGAAACGCCCCATAGTTACAACCTCGTGCCACCTCCTTCACGAGCTCTTCTTCTTCTTCTTCTTCTTCCTCTTCGTCATCAGATATAACCGTTTCAGTCTCGGGTCGTCTTCTCTCGCCCGTAGGTCTACTCCTTTCCTTTCTCTCCCCAGCCTTTATCACTTCGGTAACTACAGACGGTAAGATCGTCTGCATGACCTGATGAACTTCTTCTACAACAGCACCCTTACTAAGGCTCTCAGATTGGCGCTCGTCGCCACCCTCCGGATGAGGGGTCTCTAGTTCTTCATGAACCACCTTTTCTGTTCTGGGTCTTCCTCTTGTGACCCGTGGTCCAGCACCACGTCCACCACCACCTCCACCACGTGAAGCTTTCGAAGATCTACCACCCGCCATCCTCACACACTGAAAGATTCAAATACCAACACGTTCATTCAAGGGAACAACTCGGTTTATGTCAAGTAAAGTAAGTCCCTAATTATAGTGGCCAGTTGTGATTAGCCACTTACTTTACTCTTCATACCCTAAGCATTACATGTCCTGACTACTTCACTATTTAAATCTACCGACAACACATAAACCATATAACATGTGCACAAAATAACGGTTAACATTAAGAAAATACTGATCACACATAGCTACTCAGATTGGCATCCCTTCCGTTCCGTCCCATTTTCAGTTTACGTTTAGGTTTAACTTGAAAATTTACCCATTTCACTTAAACTTTGGCTCTGATACCAACTTGTAAGGCCCCGTTCCTAGGATGCTTACAGCTGGTCAATCATTACACATAAATTATATAACATTATATTTAACATTAAAACGTCGTAGCGGAAACATAAAAATAACTTTTCATATCATTACAAATGCTTTTGCAAGTTAACACAATCGTTCATTTCAAAACATCGTTCGTTCGCATTACAATGCAAAAACATTAATCAAAAGAATGCCGTCCAAAAGCGCTGAGTAGCCGCCCCGTGCCATCCTTAGCAACATTACCTGCCAACCGGAAACACATAAAAGTCAGCATTGCTGAGTGAGTTCGAGTTTTATAATAAAACATACTTTCTTTCGATAAAACCGTTCTTTACTTTCGTACGTGATCAAACAATATACGCACACATAGATAATATTATTATTATCTTCATCATTCATTCGTTAACTCCTCCATTCATTCATACATTCTTACTTTCATTCGTTCATTCATCATTGCACATTATATTATCATTTGCTTCATTCGTTGATAACTTCCTTTCTTACGTTCGTTCATTTCAAATTATCGCGCATTTCGCACTTATCGCAACTTCATATCTTTGTACCCATCGTACATATCGCACAAATCACACCAATGGAGTAGTCACTAAGACAGACTCCCCCTGTGTGTGAGCTCTTAGGGGTTTAGCCAAAATCACGCGCCATCTCATGGGTTAGCCAAAATCGCACACTACATAACACACCGTAAATACACATCGCACGTATCGGGGTAATTACCAAAACTGAACCCCTTACTGTGTATGAACCCACATGAGGTAGCCAAAATTGCACGCTACATAGCACACAGTGAATACCACACTGCACGTATCGGAGCAGCCACCAAGACTAAACTCCTACTGTGTCTATAGTCCCTTATGAGTTAGCCAAGATCGCACGCTGTAAATACACACACAGTTGAGCTAACAACTCTCAACGAGTCATGAACCTCCTTTATTTCTCTTGCAAGCCATTCTTACACCCATTCATTCATTCATTCATTCATGTTTGCATGCATTCATTACATTCCCTTTTCATTATCTTCCACTTTACGTTTTATAATAGTTTCTTTACATTCATTAACGTTCAATGCAAACCACGGGAAGACAATCATACATAACAATAAGGCAATAAGGAACATAACAACATACAACATCATCACACAAGGCAACATCGCACACACAAAACATACATCATGCATAATCATACATCATCATACATCACACAAATCACGCGCATCACATTATATAACCATGCGGCATCACACATCATCAACCTGCCAGATCATCACCCATAACTTCGAAGGTCAACCGCTACATCTGCACTTTCCCGATGTAAGGCCTCGTTCCCGGGATGCTTATAGCTAGTCATTCATCACACATAAATCATATAATTTTCATCCTCTTTCATAAAAACATTGCAGCGGAAACATTAATACAACATTTTCACTTCATCAAAATGCTTTTGCAAAATAATACAACCGTTCATTACATAATATCATTTTACATTTCATTTCAAAAGCATTAAAAACAATGGATGCATCCCAAAAGAACTGAGTAGTCGTCCCGTGCCATCCTCAGCAACATACCTACCAACTGGAAACACATCAAAGTCAGCATTGCTGAGTGAGTTCTACTTTCAAAATAAACCTACTTTACTTCCCTTATGAACCATTCGTACTTTCGTAAGCAATCACACACATACATACAGATAATATATTATTATCTTCCATTACGTTCGTCACATTCTTTCATTCATTAATCATCGCACTTACATTATCATTCGCTTCATTCGTTCAAAACATCATTTCTTCCGTTCGTTCATTTCATACATATCGCACTTTCGCATCATCGAACCCAAAGTACATATCGCACAAATCGCACACATGAGGTAGCCAAAATCGCACGCTACATAGTACATAGTAAATACCACATCGCACGTATCGGAGCATTACCAAAACTAAACTCCCATTGTGTCTATAGTCCCTCATGATATCCATCATACAAATCGCACAAATTGCACCAATGGAGTGGTCACTAAGACCTACTCCCCCTGTGTGTGTGTGAGAACTCTTAGGGTATAGCCAGAATCGCATGCTATCTCATGGGTTAGCCAAAATCGCACGCTACATAATCCACATGAGGTAGCCAAAATTGCATGCTATATAGCACACAGTAAATACCACATCACACGTATCAGAGTAGTTACCAAACTGAACCCCCTGCTATGTCTATGTGCCCTTATGAGTTAGCCAAGATCGCACACTATAGATACACACACAGTTGAGCTAACAACTCCCAATGAGTCGTGTACCTCCTTTCTTCCACTTGCAATCCATCCTTGCTCTCATTCATTCGTTCATGCTTACATTCATTCATTACGTTCCTCTTTTCATTATCATCTACTTTACGTTACATAATACTTTCACTACATTCATTAACATTCAACGCAAAAACCTCGGGAAGACAATCATACATAATAATAAGGAACATAACAACATACAACATCAATCACACAAGGCAACATCGCACAACGATAACATACATCAGCATAACATACAACCTCGCAATCACACGACAACAAATATCACACGAATCACACGATCACAACATATAATCATATAGCATCGTACATCCTCATGCATCACATCATCATCATCATCAGCTCATCATTATCATCAGCTCATCATCATACATCGTCTTAAATGATCCATACCCATCACTTCATCAACAACCCCAAAGGTCTAAGCCTGCATCCTCACTTTCCAGAAGTCAGACAATACTATGGTCATTCGGGCGTATGGACCCTATTCGGTCGCATGATCTTCCAAGCGTATGGAAACACTCAAGCGATGGACCTCCAGTCGCATAGCCTCCAATCGCATACTTCCCATGCGAACGAACCTCAGTCGCATGACATATGGGCGCATGGACCCTAGTCGCATGACTTTCATGCGGATGGCCCTCAGTCGCACACCTTTCGTGCGTATGAACCTCGATCGCACGACTCACAGGGTATGGACTTTAGTCGCATGACTTTCAATCGCATGACCTTCAGTCACATGACCTTCATCCGCATTTCCTTCAGTCACATGACCTTCATCCGCATTTCCACGCTCGAATCCACCTGAACCAAGCTTTTCTCCTCTTTTTCTCCTTCTCTTCTCCTTGGTTGAGTTTTTGGCAAGAATGGAGAGGGTGTGGGCTGCCCTCCCCTTTTATATCCCCACTCATCCACTTTCTTCCTGTTTTGGCAAGTTTGGTACCTCAACTTTGGACTTTATTTTATTTCTTCTTTCATCGGCTTCAAAGAAAATTTCCAGGTGTACACCCGAAAGTTAGATAATAAACTTTGCTTATTCGGGCGCATGGCCCATATTCAGTTGCATGACCTTCCACGCGTATGAAGACACTTGGGTGAATGGACCTCCGGTCACATAGCCTCTAGTCTCATGATTCCTATGCGCATGAACCTCAGTCGCATGGTATCAGGGCGAATGGACCTAAGTCACATGACCTTCATGCCGATAGCCCTCAGTCGCCCTCCTTTTGTGAGAATGAACCTCAATCGCACTACTCATAGGCATATGGACTCCAGTCACATGACCTTCAGTCGCATGAACCTATCAGCATTTCCTTTAGACGTATGAACCTCATCCGCATTTCCTTCAGTCGCATGAACCTCATCCGCATTTCCTTCAGTCGCATGAACCTCTCTGCCTATGACCCGCAATCGCATGATTCACATGCGAATGGCCCTCAATCGTGCGAATGAACCTCAATCGCACCTCATTCAGCCGTATAGCCTCCATTCGGTCGCCTAGCCCTAGCTGATGCAGAATGTAGTTCATCCCGAACTGCATCTGCCATTTTCGGCCTCCAAACCCTTCCAAACCTCTTCCAGGCTCAAATCAATCATCCTAAACTTTAGGAATGCATACCATGACACCATTCAAGCACAACCAAGCCCGAAATCAAGCCCCACCCGCATCAAACACATACATACACGCATATGTACGGGTTCAACGCCCCACTTTTCAAAAACGGGTTTTTGATGTGTTCCAGCCCCAAAATCATTCAAGAATGTGTAAAAGAGGGGTCCTAGAAGTCACCGTGACAACCTCATCGAGTAGAGCTTTGATTCAACTCGCTACACTTTGATTTCCACGCTCGAATCCACACGAACCAAGCTTGAGACCACTTTTCTACCCCCTTTTTCTCTTAAATCCGAAAATGGTGAGTGTGGGGGGAGGGTGTGGGTTGCTTTCCCTCTTTTATACCCCCACTCATTCAAGGGCTTTCCTGTTTTGGCAAGTTTTATCCCTCGTCTTTGGACTTTATTTCTTTTCTTTCTTTCGTCGGCTTCAAAGAAAATTTCCGGGTGTTACAAACTAGGTGTTGTAGTAAGGATGAGAAGAGGGAGATGATGCTTCTTGAATGTCTAGCCTCCTACTCTTGGTGACTGCTCCAATACGTATGATTCCCTATGGTTTCCTTCGAAATAGGAGTCCTCAAGCTTATATACCCACAAGCCTAAGCAAACACCTAACTTCTTTGGTTGTTGGACACCAAATCAATCCTTCTTCTTACAAACCCGAATGCAGCCAAGCCAAAACCAAAATTTCAGCTTGTAAAACTCGAATTTTCAGCTTCTAAAACTCGAATTTTTCATCCACAAATAGGACAGAAGAGACCTTGCTTGTAGGTGAGCAAGAGAGGGTTGATAGAAGAGTGTAAGAGTGAATCAAGTCTTGTAAAAAACAAGACTAAAAGTGACCCCTCAAAGCCCCTAATAGGGTGGCCGAAACCCACATTCAAAATGGGTTCCCCCCATTTTAATTTTTATATAAAAAACTTACACTCTCCACCCACTAGTTTATAAAATTAAAACCTCTTTTAATTTTATAACATTAACATACTTTTATTTGTTATTATTTAATTAACTTAAATAATAAAACAAATAATCTCTCATGAACAAATTATCCATATAATGTTGTTCAATTACGAAAAAAACATTTTTGAAAACTCATTTTCTAAATTGGTGTGAATATTTATTTGTATGATCACATCAACAAATAAATATTTATTGGTGTTCGTATGGCTTGTTATTAGGTATGACCCGACTTGGATCATAACGTACTAACCACATCAATCTTGTATGTGTTCTTGGAACACAAGATCCAAAAAAAGTTGTTCTGGTTTATTACTATTGAAATGGATTTTTAATAATAATTAAAAAATTATTATTGGTCCAAATTAAATTTTCATCGTTTAAATCGCGTTTATTTCAAATGTTTGTTCAAATTGTATGTTTAAAATTATTAGTTATTATAAATGGTTTAAATTTATTTTCTCTATACTAAGACATAAATAGTATATTTTCTTTATTACGTTATTCAAAGTACTTAAAAAACTCCCCAATACCAAATTAAAACCCTAGTTCACATTAATTCGTTAAACTTAATATTAGACTTTAAATATTTTAAATATATACATGTTTAGGTACCTTGTGAAAGATTACGTTGGAACATCGATTATTATTCTTATTTATCATCATTTATGTTCTAATTGGTCATGTGAGTTTTCATGCCCCTTTTTATATTATTTAACACCTTTTGGTGTGAAACATGTTAAACTTATCAAACTTACACTTGTTAACTTTTTATACTTGTATCGCACTTGCAATTCATACTTATATTTTGTCATGGTTATTTCTATTATTGTGAGCTTTATATGAGATGCATTATATGTTGACAATCATTAACTATTGCTAGCCTGACGATGTCATAGATCTATGGGCCTGACAAGCCTATTGGTGCTAAACCCGATGTATTGCCAGGGTTCATCATAGGAACCAAGTACACTTAGCTAATCATTATAAACTTGTAATCTTAATCTTGGTCAAGGTTTGATTGTATCTATATCTTTTCTATAAACTTGCATAATTCATAACAATTGACATGAATTGCTACTTGTAAAATTTGTATATACTTATGTATATTAAACCCTTGGAAACTCACAGCCTTTCATAGTTGACCTTTATTTTTAAAATGTTTAAGGAAATGCTCAAGTTTGATGTCATCTCTTGAAGTTGCTCACATCTAGGATTTGGATCTAGATTAAAGAATAAAATGTTTTGGATTATTTTTCTTATGTTTTGTGTTCATGTTTGAGACTTATGATTGTAATTTGCACATTAAAAATTTTTTATTTAAAGATAGCATTATATGGTTGTGAACAATCTTAACCCTCACATCTCAACGATTCCGCCGATAAGTTGGGGGTGTGACACATTGGTATCAGAGCTCATTACTATAGTGATTTAGGTTCTTAAAAATGGTGACCTAGACTATAGTTTATGCGTGAACCTCATAGAAAAATCTTTATATTCATGTAAATATATATTGTTGCATGCTACATGATGCTATCTAATTAGGGATGCATTTTATGTGCAACTTGATGACTTTAGTTAAATTTTCCTTGTAATTGATTGAACATTGTTGCTTGTCTCCCCTAACCTTATTCTTGATTCTTTAATTATACCCAACGAATGAAATTTCTTAAACTTATTCTCAACGACACGTGGGATCGTACGCTTTATATCAATGGTCTAAATCTTTAAACTGTATGTCTAAACCATGAAAATATCATCAAGGTTTGGATTCCATGAACCTAAGACATATTATATGACATATGGACACCTATATTCTGGATTTCCCGGCAAAAAGCCTTTTGGCGAAGGTAAGCATTTCGCATAAATCCTACGGGACTAGTTATGCTTACTTGGGGATTTTTGGGATGAGTGATAAACTATGTTCAACCTACACAAGTTTCTAAGACAAATGGGTCAACTTACCTTAGACGTGTAAATATTTCCAAATGGTAATGCGTTACCAAATGGAATCATTCCATGTGCTTTACAAATCTTGAATAACTCTTCTTGATTTACTGTCCTTTTATCTCCAAATTCCTATGACTAACTATTTTCAAATAATTGCCATCATACCGACCATGGTTGTTGAACTCAATAGCACCATGATGACCAACTCTAGCACAATGGAAATCGTAAAGGAGAAAATAACACGAACCAAGGGCGCAACAACCAAACTTTCATGTTCAAACACTTTAGTTCATGCAAGCCCACTAGCTATAGTGGAAAGGAAGGAGGCACTAGACTTCTCGAGTGGTTCGAAAGCATGGAGAAAACGTTTATCAACTGTGAGTGTCCCAAGGCACTTAAGGTTGTTATGCCACTAGTATGCTCCAACAACAGGCACTTACTTGGTGGAATAGCGAGAAAAGAAACCCTAGTGCTCATGCTGTGTCAGCACTAACTTGGGACGAGTTCAATAACATTGCTATCATTAAGTTTTAGCCGAGAAGTGAACTGCAAAAGCTAGAGGTGGAGTTCTAGAACCTTAAACAAGATGGTGGTGATCACTTGGGCTACTCAACTAGGCATCACGAGTTGAGCATTCTGTTGGCCCCTATGGTCAACATTATTCCTGGTAACATCAAGAAGTTCATCAAAGGGGTACCACCCTAAATTCAAGATGCTGTGGTTGGTAGTCGACCCAGAACCTTGGAAGAATTCATCACAATCACTGCTCAACATACCGAGAATCATATACTAGCGGGCACCATGTCTATTAAGGGTGCTAAAAAGGTTGAGAAGAGGGTCGCCGAAGATGCTAAGGAGACAAAAATTGAACCGTCTTACAACAACAACAACAATAAGAAATGCAAGTTACACCGGCTCACAACTTTGCTATGCCTGCACCCAAACCACCTCAAAGACAACTTGTACCTGTGGTTGCACATATGGCACAAGTTCCTGTAGCTAGGGCCTATATTGATCCTCAATCTATGTGCAACGTTTGTAGGTACCATAATCCTTGGAACGCCCCGTGCCGCATTTGTACTTTGTGCGGTAAATATGGACACTTGGTGGTGACTTGTCACCATGCTCCAAACAATGTTGCGATGATTGCAAATCGTGTTTGCTACAATTATGGGGAACCTAGTCACTTCCGCCCACAATGCCCTCATCTTGCGGGAAACATTCCACAAGCGCGAGGACGTGCTTTCAAATAAACGCAAACCAAGCACAAGCAAAGAATGATGTGGTGAACGGTATTGTTTGGAATACATGTTAAGGCTCATGCAACTCAAACATTTCAAGTCTCCTGCATGCTGCACAAGTACATTGAAGAAGAATGCTTCGGAAGTTTCACACATGCAACAGAGATATTCTAAGTGTGAAATCTTCCGAAGCCAAGACCAATATCTTCCGAAGCCAAAGATGAAGCCTTTCGAAGCTTCAAAGACAAAGTCTTCCAAAGCCAACACTTGAAGAAAGATTTCTTCTGAAGACTTCAGTGTACATGCTTTAATAGTTGTACTTTACACAAAGCTGGACCCCCTTTCCGCTGCAACTCTGTAAAGTCGCCAACTTGCATGAGTTGGTGAAAAGGTCCATGCTTTAAGTAAATGTATTTTGAGGTTTTAGTCTCTAGCTTTCTACTTTATTTACTTTATCCTTTTTGAAGTATATTAGTATGTGAGCTATGGCATGTCATAGTCACAAGTCAAAAGGCAATCTGCCTTTTGACTCTACAATTGATATTGTGTTGTGTCTAGTCAATTGTATCCGACTGGCCTTCAAAGTATAGCCAGCTGTAGGATGTAGTATATGTATCTCAAGTACTTGTAACTTTCCTTTATGCTTTGTAACACTTGTAATAGAACTTGAGTAGGCAATATACTGTAATCTTGAAAACCATCTCTTGTGTATTTTGCTATCTTGTTTTGTCTCTTAGTTAATTGTGTTCTTTGTATCATCTATTATGGTTAATCCAGTCTCACTATTTGATTAGTTAAGTAATCTCCTCTTTGTGTTGTTGTGTTGTAAGTGACCACCCTTCACCGGTCCTACATTGGTATCAGAACATTCCGGGCCCTTGATATAAGATCTCACCATCTTTAGATCCCTCGCACACACAAATACTAAACTTTTCAAATGGCGGCCATTTCCAAGACTAACATGGAAACTGGAACCATGAACAAGTCCCCACTGATCACTCTTGATGACTTTGACACCCAGTGCCAAAGAATGGAAGGTTTCACAGGACTCTAGATTCAAGAATGTGGGAATCTGTTGAGAATGGACCTTACATACCAAGCACCCCTTCTGCTACTGGTGGTGGTATGATCCCCAAGGCTGTGGCTAACCACTCTGTTGAAGATAGAAAGAGAGTAGAGATAGACCAGAAATCCGTGACAACCCTTCAGATTGCTCTTCCTAACTCTGTATACAGAGGTTTTAAGAAATGAAAAAAAGCTAAGCAGCTATGGGATGCACTGAAACTGATGTATGAGGGTTCCTCTGAAGCCAAGGAGAACAAGAATGATCTCCTAAAGCAGCAGTTTAAAATTTTCACATTCAAAGTAGGTGAAACCATGATTGAGCAATATTTCAGGTATGTTGAGGTTGTGGATACCCTAGTGGATGGAGGAGTTGCTCTTGAGAACAGAGACATTGTAAGGAAGTTCATGTCCTCACTTCTAGGAAACGGACACACTATTGTGTGGTTATCAAGAGAACTGAGAACCTAAAAACCCTTACTCTGATAGACTTGTATGGGATTCTCAATGGCTACTAGATGGAGATGAACATGAAAGGTTCATTTGGAAACTCCAACATTCAAATAGGTTCAGCCCTTCATGGGGTTGAAAGGGATAGCATAGAACCCCAACATCATCTCATATGCTACCCTGACAACTCACAAAAGGGTCCTTTCATCACCTTCCCTGAGACACCAAGGGAGAACTACACTTAAGGAAGCCCTTTCTAAGAGACAAGTTCTTCTCAAGCCTTTGTGTCTTCTGATGAAAGTTGTGGCAGCTCTCTTTTCACCCTTGAAGACCTGGACTGTATCCATCCAGATGATCTGGAGTACATGGATATAGTCCAATAGATAGCTCTTCTTAGTCACAGAGCCAAGAAGTTCTACAAGAGGACTAGAAGGAAGTTCCCCAGCAATACAACCAGTGGAAAGTGTGGACTGGACAAAAGCAAAGTCAAGTGTTACAACTATAACTTGATGGGTCACTTTGGTAGGGAGTGTAAGGCACCAAGAACAATGGTGGCCAAACACAATCCAGACCAAACTACATTGATAAGGATACCCAGAATGAGAAGCCAAAGCAGCAAGTTGTAATTGCTGTTGAAGAAGAAGGCTTTGACTGGAGCATTCAGGTGGAAGATGCTTGTCCAAACCAAGCACTGATGGCAAATCATGATGAAGCCAAGGTATTGAAACCTCTTTGTACCCCTGAATGCATTGCTAAAGTTAACAGACACAAGTCCTACAACTTAGAAATGAGATCTGATCTTGAGTCCTTAAACATTTTAAAAGCTGATTTTAGAAAGTCTGAAAATTATTATAAATTGAAAATTGAGAACTTAGAGAAAACTATTTTTGTTCTAAAACATGAGCATACAAATTTTTGGACTCAAATCAAGGATCTCATAACTAAGTTGATTGAGTGCCAAGCTGTGCTTGTGATCAGCAAAGCCAGGGCAGAAAAGTGTGTTCTTGAAAAAGAGACCTTCAAGAATATGATATCCTCGTCCCTGCACAACAAGGTTTGCTATCAAAACAAGTAGGGACTGGGTTCTAATCAGATAGCTCCTCAACACACAATCTTGTCTGTAAGATCACCCAGGTGTGGAACTTGTGAAGATGAGCTTCCTCTTATAGACCCGTTAAGGAAGAGGATGAATAAGTGATAGTGAAAAATTCCTCTGAGAAGAGTGAAGAGAAGGATTATAAGAAGGGCCATTATCCTTCTGAGGAGAAGAAGAAGACTGTGATGACCAAGTCAATGAGAGAGAACTTGATCAAAAGGAGCAAAAGAAAAGCAAGGAAGGCTCAAGAGATCAAGGCTACTTTTGACTCCAAGCAGAAACAAGTTTTTATCTCTGTAGGGTTTGAAGTAGTGAAGACTGACGACATCAACCTAAAATCTTCTTCTAAGAGTTCCGGTTCATGTTCAAATCATCTCAGCACGAAGAAGAAAGTTAATCTATTATGTACCACTGCTACACAGCCTGAACCATCTAACTCCAAGAACAGTCCTAAGCCTAAAAGGACTGTCTCAGCATCTGCAAAGATGAAGGTGGAGAAGAGATGTGATCAAAGTCAGTCTTGTTCTCAGTAGAAGGCTCTTGTGAAGAAGAAAATTAAGTGTGTATTGTGTGAAAGTGTGAATCCAAGGATCGCAATCAGGAATTATCAATGTTGGTTGAAGTCAAGTCAACGTTTGCTAAATCAACATTAACTTGGTTTAATTGTTTGTATTAAATTTCAATATCAATAATGAGAAAAGAATGAATAGAACACAATGAATTAAACACAATGAATTAAACACAATTAAAGGCCAGACAAATATTCAATTCAAACGTATTTCATTAAAAACATGTTAATGATTACAAGAATGAACGAATGATATTGATTTTAGTGTTTGACGATGAGATGGATGCTAGGGTTTTGAGTGATTTGATGCGATGTTGGGTAGTAATGTTTGTTGTTTTGATGTTTGCCGTAGAAGCTGTCTTCGCCATCTCAGCCGTCGTCTTGATTTGAAACCTAGGATCCATATTTATAGACAATGATGTTTCTGTTAAAGAAACACCGGATCTCTAGGGATTTGGACTTGTTTCTGTTAACGAATCACCAGATCTCTTAGGATTCGTATAACTGCCTTGTTGACTTATAACACTTGTATTATACAAGTGTTTGGACCCCGCAGGAACATTGTCTTCCGTAGATATTTGTTCTTCCGCAGGAGTCTTGTTCTTTCGAGGGTACATTATTCTTTTGAAGCAATCTTGTTCTTCCGAAGCAATCTTGTTCTTCTGAAGCACTCTTGTTCTTCCATATTCAGAGCTGGTTGTTTATCCACAGTAGATCTTCGGATGTATTTTTTGTTTATCCGTAGTAGCTCTTCGAATGTATTATATGTTTGGTTTGTTGGACCATTAACATAGTTGTTTAACCATTTAAACAAGAACACGCAGCGGAAACAATGCTAAATAATATGTTTTATAATCTGAAAGTTAAGCATATTATTTGTCAAAAACAAACACAAGAACATAAGGATCATTTATATGTGAAAGAACTAGCATTCAAGTAAAATATAACAACAAAAATGAAACCATGGAACTACCTTCCAAAGGCTGCCAAAAACGTGAGATTTGGAGAAGAGGATGAAGTTCTTGAAGGACCAAAACACCAAAGAAGATGTCATCAAACTTGCATACCCACAAGCATCAAGCAAAACACCTTGTTGCTAGGATTTTAACACCATAACATGCAAGAATATGGCTGCAGAAAACCCCTTTTCCAGCCTTGTTTATCTTCAAAGATGAGAGAAAAATGATGGTTCTTGCATGTATGAGAGAGTGGAAAGTTGGAGTGTGTAACTAGTGAATGTGGTGTGTTGTTCCCAAGCAACAAAAGACCAAAAAGGCACTTAAAGGGGTGGTGAATCCATGTTTAAAATGGATTCCACCCATTTTAAAACACCCATTTAATTGTTAACTAGTTATATTATGAGTTATGTAATTAACCTTTTAATTATATAACTTTAACACACTATTATTATTTGATGTTATTTAACCAACTTAAATAACATTACAAATAATGTCCATGAACAAAATATCCTTATAAGTTGTTCTATCTCATATACAATTTATTTAGAAAACCCATTTTCTAAATTGGTGTAATTATTTAATTGAACGATCATATCATCAATTAAATATTTTTGGTGTTTGCTAAACTTGTTATTGGGTATGACCCGACTTGGATCATAACGTACTAACCAAATCAATGTAAAATGTGTCTTAGGCATACAATTCAACAATCTCCACTTGCACAAGATTCATAGAAGATTGATGCAAGTAGTAAATGCCGCCTAACAGCGGTTTACTACCCTTAATACGCATGACTAAAAGCCATTCAATAACATCATCCCCTTCAAGTATCCAACTTGAAATGATTTAGGTGAATTAATCATTTATCCTTTTGTTACAAATGTCATGTTAAATCCAAGGACACAGAATGATCATTCCTTGTTGATTTAACTTAATCAGGCCTTTGACATCTTGCTCTCAACGAATAAGAGGAACAAATTCCATATTCACTACATATGTTTCTCACAATCACCTCGTGTCACACCTGAACATGGCCTTATGTACTGTCCACTATTTCAGAGTAGTGAAGAACTAGCTTAAGGTATAACACTTTGTTGAATATCAAAACCCAATATGTATCTCAGGTCGGAGGATACCAAATGATATTCACCTTTACTCAAAATTACTTATGATCAATCAAGAAGATTCCATGTAGTAAAATTTGAGATGCAGGTCAGTCCAATATTCGTATCCCACAAATATCTATGAACTTTGGCAGCAACCAATTGCTCTATATTCATGCCTTATGAATATCCACCAATCCATGTTCATAATAGTCATACGTTCATATTTGTTCCACAAACATTACCGACTACAGACATTCATAATAATAAACATATTCACGGATATATACATGCTAAAAGGAACATAACTCAGAATATCATAAATATATAAAAGAGTTAAATATTACAATTATTCCAAACTTTTAATACTAAACAGATCAATTCCAATCACTAGAATATCAAAGTCCTAAGGCACAAGTATGACTTTCATGCTTTGCCCGTTCATGGAGCTTCGTGAGTGGATCCGCAATGTTTTGATCAGTGTGAACTTTACGAATACATATCTTCCTTTTTCAACTTCATCCCTTATGTAGTTGAATCTCCGCTCAATGTGTCTAGTCTTTTGATGTGCATGGGGTTCCTTGATTTGTGCAATCGTACCTTCGTTATCACAAAAGATTTCTAGGGGGTCTTGAATGGTATAGACCACCCCTAGATCAGCGATAAATTTCTTTATCCATGCAGCTTCCTGAGCTATTAATGAGGCGGCTATTTATTCGGATTCAGTAGTGGACAATGCTACCACGTCTTGTTTTGAACTCTTCCAGGACACTACTCCTCCATTCATAATGAAGACATACCTCGATTGCGATCGAGAATCATCTCGATCAGTTTGGAAGCTTGCATCCATGTAACCCTTTACACCGAGTTCCTCTTCACCAGACCCGAATATTAGAAACATATCCTTAGTCCTCCTAAGGTATTTCAATATACTTTTAACAACCATCCAATGGCTATTACCTTGGTTCTGCTGATATATACTTGTAATGCTTAACGCGCTTGACACGTCCGGTCTAGTGCATACCATCACATACAAGATGGATTCTATAGTAGACGCATATGAGATGTCCTTCATTCGATCTTGCTCATCCTTTGAGCTTGGACACTGAGATGTACTCAATATTGTCCCTCTTGGAATAGGTACCATACCTTTCATAGAGTTTTCCATCTTGAACCTTTTCAAGATTTTATCAATATACGCACTTTGGTTTAGACCTATCAACCGCCTCGATCTATCTCTATAGATCTTTATTCCTAATATATAGGCGGTTTCATCGAGATCTTTTATGGAAAAACAACTTCCAAGCCAGGTTTTAACACCTTCCATGGTTGGAATATCATTTCCAAAAAGTAGTATGTCATCAACAAACAATACTAAGAATGTAATTATGCTCCCACTAGCCTTCTTATATAGACAAGCCTCATTAGCGTTCTTGATGAAACCATATTCTTGATCTCTTCATCAAAACATTGATTCCAACTTCTCAATGCTTGTCTCAATCCATAGATTGATCTCTTTAACTTGCATACTTTATTAGGATGTTATGGATTGACAAAACCATCAGGCTGAACCATATGGACAGTCACTTCGAGATGACCATTAAGAAAACAGGTTTTGATATCCATTTGCCAAATATCATAGTCATAATCTGCAGCTATGGCAAATAATATCATAACTGACTTTAGCATTGCCATGGGCGAGAAGGTTTCATCATAATCAACCCCTTGAGTTTGAGTGAAACTTTTTGCGACAAGTCTTGCTTTGTAGGTATCCAAGTTTCCATGCATATATGTTTTCTTCTTAAAAACCACTTGCATCCAACCAGTTTGGAGTTAAGTGGAGGTTCAACCAATTCCCAAACTTGGTTGTCATACATGGATTGCATCTCTACGTTCATGGCTTCCAGCCATTTGTCACAATCTGAATTGGACATTGCATCATGGTATGTAGTTGGCTTATTGGAGTCAACCACATAGCATCCACTCATGAAAAATCCATATCTTTCAGGTGCAATGCTAACTCTACCAGATCTGAGAATATTTTGTGTGTATTGATCAACCTCTTGATCATCATCAATAACCTCTTGTTTATTTCTAGTGTCAACCAAACGTGTGTCAGTTTGTGGATCTTGATCCTCATCAAATTCTAATGTTCTATACGTTATTCCTTCCATAAGGAACTTAGCTTCCAAGAACTCTAGGTTTCGAGCAATAAATACTTTTTGCTCTATTGGATCAAAGAAGTAGTATCCTATACAGTCTTTGGGATATCCAACAAATATACACATATTGGATCGACTTTCCAACTTGTTTTGGGTGTTTAGCTTAACATAAGCTTCACAAACCCATACTTTTAAATATGATAGCGATGGAACTCTTCCATGCCATTTTTCAATAGGTGTCGTATCCACTTTCTTGGTCGGGACCATATTGAAAATACGGGCCGCAGAGAGCAACTCGAATCCCCAAAATGATAGAGGTAGTGAGCTTATAGTCATCATTGATCGAACCATATCTAATAGGGTTTGATTTCTCCTTTTGGACACACCATTATGTTGTGGTGTTCTAGGTGGAGTAAGTTGTGAGACGATCCCACAACTTCTTAAATGATCCTGAAAAGCCTCACTTAGGTATTCACCTCCTCTATCTGAACGAAGAACTTTGATAGTTTTATTGAGTTGATTTTCTACTTCATTCTTGAAGATTTTGAACATTTCAAAAGCTTCATGTTTATGTACCATCAAGTACACATAACCATAGCGAATATATCGTCGGTAAAGGTAATGAAGTATCTTTCACTATTTCTAGTCATTGTCTTAAAAGGAACACATACATCCGAATGTATGATTCCCAATAAGCTTTTGATGTCTCGTTAGTACCACTAAAGGGCAACTTGGTCTTCTTACCTTGTAAACAAAATTCACACTTATCAAATGAACCACTTTCATTTTTTTTCAAAAGACCCTTCTTTTGAAGTGTTGTATGCGATTCTTGTTTATGTGACCAAGACGACAATGCCAATGATATGAATCACTTAAACCCATTTTAAGTTTCTTGGTGCTTGATTGGTATAATGAGTTATTATAGGATGATTCATCATGAACCAATTCATAAATACCATCAAAAGGCATAGCCTTGAAATAAAATACATCATCCATACAAACGTAAATACCATTGTTACAAACATTAAATCATAACCACATTGTTTTAAAATGGAAAGAGAATTATGTTCCTAGTCAAACTAGGAGCATACAAAGTGTTCTTAGAACAACTTCCAAACCATTTGAAAGTTTCGAAATATAGTCTCCTTGGGCTTCGACATCAACTTTTGCTCTGTTGCCCATGTAGAGACTTGTGTCTCCCTTCTTCAAGTGCTTACTTCTTTTGAACCCCTGCAACAAATTGCAAATATGAGTTGCACATCCGGTATCCAATACCATGTGTTTGAAGAAATAACATTTAAACCAATGTGAATCATGATAGTTGTACCTGAGGTTTGCCCAGCATCCTCTTGTTTCTCAACTCTTTGAGATAGGTTGGACAATTCCTTTTCCAATGTCCTATCTCACCACACTCAAAGCATGGATCGTTCTCCATTACCTTGGGCTTCTTAAGCTTAGGTTTTGGAGGTTCCACTTTAGCCTTCCCTTCCCCTTTGCCTTTGATGTACCCCTTTCCTTTGGCAACATTTTCTTTGGGATCGGGGAATGGCCTTTTCTTATTGCCTCCCTCATTGATCGAGAGAACAGGTAGAACCTTTCTACCCATCCCTGCCTCGGCTGTTTTGAGCATTGCATGAAGCTCACCAATGCTCTTGTCCCACCCGTTATATTGTAATTCATAACGAATGTCTCAAACCTTTTGGTTAGGCCATTAAAGATCAAATCTGTGGCCAATTCCTTTGAGATGGGACAGTTAAGCCTCTCGTGGCGATCAGCGTGGCTTTTCATCTTAAGAACATAAGATGATACCGATTGGGTTTCTTCCATGCGACACGCATGAAGCGCTCAAACCGTTTCGAAGTGCTGTACCCTAGCTTGTTGAAGGAACATTTCCTTCAATTGGGTAATCATGTCATATGCCCCATGATGCTCCAAGTCCTTTTGGAGTTCGGGAATCATAGTTCCCAACATGAGGCAGGAAACCTGCATGGAATCCTCAGTGTATTAAAGCCAATCGTTATAGGCCTCAACATCCTCAGGGTCGGGTTGGTCAGGAATGGGATCGTCAAGGACATAGGCCTTTTCTTCTTGTTTGAGAACAATTCTGAAGTTTTGAAACCAGTCCATAAAGTTATTATGGTTAAGACGATCCCTCTTTAAGATGGTTCTCAGTGATAGTGTATGGACGGTCGGGGTGGTAGCATTATTGTTTGCATCTATTTCTACAAAATTTACAAAGTTCATATTAGTATTTCTGAAAAAATTTCATTTTAATCATTAATACCCTTTATATGTCTCATAGACAATTAATAATTAAAATCTAGAATCCAACGTTACATTTAAATGATGGTTAGGTGACCTTTATCCCATTATTTAAATTAACAAGGTAGTCAACATTTGACAATTACAACCTATTGCAACTTCTAGCTTTATGGGATTGGTTAAACATCTTATGTTTAGTCGGCATGTAAAATCCCATGAACACCATTATACGCCATGCTTTGGTGACCCTATGCACATCGTTTCCAATTCAAGTCATCCTACTTACACACACGTGTGAGTTTACACATAAAAGTGATTCGGTGACCTTTATCCCACAAATATGTTAAGCCCGCCTCAAACACACAAGTTCCCTAGAAGTGGTTAGGTGACCTTTATTCCACAAATAGTTTTCACGTGATTCGAGTGTCGTGTAAAAGGATGTTGTTTAACTTGTTTCCAAAGGGATTTTTGTTTTCATTAATTCTAGTTATGAAAACTCTATGTACCTTGTATTCGCATGCTTTTGAATACATGGTACCAAAAATTAAATAAAACCTCTTTTATTTTGAAATCATTAATCCTTTTAATAACTTTTATTAACATATTAATGATTAAGAACCATGAAAATTAAGCTTGTTATGATTGTTTATTAAGATTGTTATGCATATCCACATATCAAACAATCAACATAAAAGGGATAATCTAACAAGCATAAACAAAACAACCACATGTGCATAACCATAGCCACTTAGGTGACCAAACTTGTTTGCTATCACAAGTGTGGTCATAAGGTCTTTTCGAAGAGTTAATTACAACATAAAGATAGGATCTTCAAAGACCCTCAGTTGAATTGCATCCAAATGCTTCAAGTCCTTCTCTTTGTTCCTTCTTTTTGTGCTTCCAACTTGTGCATCTATTTTTACAAAATTTATATCCTAATACAAAATTTTCTAATAAAAGAAAATATACCTATCTATTTATCACATCACCATTAAATGAATAAATAAATTACAACAATATACACGCACAAAAATAAATATTACAGCCCATAATGAATGAAATCAACCAAAACCAAATAAACACAAGGTCAAGGCTAGGTTATGCACCAATATGAAGCATCATATACAACATACAAGAACCAAAATAAATCCCCATTTAACCCAAAATTTTTGGCCAACATAAACCCAAAATCTAGGGATTTTGTCCAAACACAATAATCAACCATTTGACACCTTTCTTTCAAGGTTTAATCACAAGCATGTAAGATATAACCTTGAAATATTGGGGATTCATTATATCACCACAAAACAGCCCCCATTAGGTTGTTAAAACCCCATAAAACCAATTTTACAAGGACAATAGAAGCTAGTCATCCACACATCCGGCTCTAGATGCCAATGTTGGGTTTGTTGGACCATTAACATAGTTGTTTAACCATTTAAACAAGAAAACACAGCGGAAAAAAAGCTAAATAATATGTTTTATAATCTGAAAGTTAATCATATTATTTGTCAACAACAAACCCAAGAACATAAGGATCATTTATATGTCAAAGGACTAGCATTCAAGTAAAATATAACAACCAAAATCAAACCATGGAACTACCTTCCAAAGGCTACCAAAAACATGAGATTTGGAGAAGAGGATGAAGTTCTTGAAGGACCAAAACCCCAAAGAAGATGTCCTCAAGCTTGCATACCCACAAGCATCAAGCAAAACTGTAAGGATTCCTTAAGTCTGATGCAACCCAAAACATCCAAAGTGTCTCAGCAACATGCACTAAGTACTGAAGTGAAGAATGCTTCGGATGTTTTACACAATAAATTAGAAAACATTCTAAGTGTAAAATCTTCCGAAGTCAAGACCAATATCTTCCGAAGCCAAACATGAAGTCTTCCGAAACTTCAAGAGACAAAGTCTTCCGAAGCTTCACCCTATGAAGACAGATTTCTTCCGGAAGACTTTTAGTACACATGCTTTATCTGATGTACTGTTCCATAAAGCACCTTTTCCGCTGCATCTCTAATAAGTCACCAACTTACAAGAGTTGGTGAAAAGGTCCATGCTTTTGGTAACTGTACATTGAGGTCTTGAGTCTGAAATTTTCCACTTTATGTACTTTATCCTTTTTCTAATGTATAAGGATGTGAGCTATGGCATGTCATAGTCACAAGGTCAAAAGGCAGATATGCCTTTTGATTCTACAATTGATTTTGTTAGTGTCTAGTCAATTGTATCCAGCTAGCTTTCATAGTATAGCCGGCTGTAGGTTGTAGTATAAGTATTTCAAGTTTCTTGTATCTTTAAAATACTTTGTAACACTTGTAAAAGAACTTGAGAAAGCAATATACTGCATCCTTGAAAACCATATTCTCCTGTTTTGTCTCTTGCTTTACTTGTGTTCTTTGTATCACTTTTGGTTAACCCAGTTTACTGTTTTGATTAGAGTTTAGATAATCTCCTCATTGTGTTGTTGTGTTGTAATTGTGTTCAAACCCTTAAACGATCCTGCAATTGGTATCAGAGCTTTCAGACTCTTGATATAAGATCTAACCATCTTAAGATCCCTCACACACACAAAAAACTAAACTCTTCAAATGGCTTCCATCTCAAAGACTGATATGGAGACTGGAACCATGAACAAATCCCCACTAATCACTCTTGATGATTTTGACACCTGGTGCATGAGGATGGAAGGCTTCATCAGGTCTCTTGACTCAAGAATGTGGGAATCTGTTGAAAATGGACCTTTCATACCCAGCACCCCCTCTGCTACTGGTGCTGGTATGATTCCTAAAGATATAGCCAACTACTCAGATGAAGATAGAAAAAGAGTAGAGATTGACAGGAAGGCCATGACTACTCTTCAGACTGCTCTCCCAAACTCTGTATACAGAGGTTTTAAGAAGTGCAAAACAGCTAAACAGCTGTGGGATGCACTGAAGCTGATGTATGAAGGCTCCTTTAAAGCCAAGGAGAACAAGAAAGATCTTCTGAAGCAGCAGTTTGAAAATTTCACCTTTAAAGCAGGTGAAACCATGACCCAACAATACTTCAGGTATGTTGAGATTGTGGATACCCTAGTGGATGGAGGAGTTCCTCTTGAGAACAGAGACATTGTAAGGAAGTTCATGTCCTCACTCCCTAGGCAATGGACACACTATTGTGTGGTGATCAAGAGGACTGAGAACCTTAAAACTCTTACTCTGACAGAGTTATATGGGATTCTCGGTGGATACCAGATGGAGATGAACATACAAGGTTCATCTGGCAACTCCAACAATCAAATGGGTTCAGCCCTTCATGTGGTTGAAAGGGACAACATAGAACCCCAACATCATCTCATATGCTACCCTGACAACTCACAAAAGGGTCCTTTCATCACCTTCCCGGAGACACCAAGGGAAAACTTTACTCAAGGAAGTCCATTCCAAGAGACAAGTTCTTCTCAAGCCTTTGTGTCTACTGATGAAAGTTGTGGGAATTATCTCTTCACTCTTGAAGACCTGGACTGCATTCATCCAGATGACCTGGAATACATGGAGATAGTTCAGCAGATGGCTCTCCTCACTCACAGAGCCAAGAAGTTCTACAAGAGAACAGGAAGAAGATTTCCAAGCAATGCTACCAGTGGAAAGTTTGGGTTGGATAAAAGCAAAGTTAAGTGTTACAATTGTAACCTTATGGGTCACTTTGCTAGGGAGTGTAAGGCACCTAAAGCAAATGGGGGCGAAACACCACCCAGACCAAACTACACTGACAAAGCTCCTCAGTCTGAGAAGCCTAAGCAACATGCTGTTGTTGCTGTTGAAGAAGGAGGCTTTGACTGGAGTTTTCAGGTGGAAGATGCTTCTCCAAACCAAGCACTAATGGCTGACCATGATGAAGCCAAGGTATTGGAACATCTCTGTACTCCTGAATGCATTGCTAAAGTGAATAGATATAGGTCCTACAACTTAGAGATGAGATCCGATCTTGAGTCATTAAACATATTAAAATCCAAATGAACCCCTGCTCAGACTATTCAGTCTGTGGAGGCCCTCATATACTCACCAATACAGGAAGAAGTGGATACTGGAGCTCCCACTTCTCCTGAGGAGCAGACCACTCCCATTGTTTCAAGAATCAGTGATGAGGTTCCTCTTGCTGACACTGATGAGCTCACTAGCCCACAGCCTTAAGCCTTCACTCTGAGTCTCAACACTCAAGTGAACAACCTTTAGGGGACAGCTACCATCCCCAGCCTTTGGATCTCAACCAACCAATTCCCAACCTATCCTTCTATACTGATGAAGACTTAGGATTCGGTGTGTACCATGAGTCTCTCTTCTCATCCCCTACTCAAAGAGAGACGAGTACCTTTGACTCTCCTTAGTCTATCCCACATCAGTCACCTATTACTGAGGTGGACACTTCTGAACCTGTTCAGGATGTCCATATGGAAGAGGCTCTCACTTTTGAAAGTGATTACATCATTCAGACCTCAACCATGGCAACTCTGCCCTCCGGCATCTCAACTAAGGCTGCCAGTGAGCAGAGAAAAACCAGCAGCCAAGAAACTCATGCTGGTGGTGAGCAAGAGGACTTTGGTCCAATCTTCTCATCCCCCAGTGATTCTTCTGATGAAGATGAGGGGAACTTGAGACTAAAGGTGCAGAAATTGTCAAAAACATGCACCTATTTAGTCTCTAAGGTTAGTCACTTGGAATCTCAGGTGACTACCTTACAAAACAGGGTCAATGATCAACAACTTCAGATTTCATATCAAAAGGAAAAACTAGCTGGGAGACCTTTAAGGAGAGCTCAACCAGGAACACAAGAACCTGTGGAAGTGATTGACTTATCCACCAGCTCACCTATGCAAGTGGGTGATGCTACCAAAAAGGGGAGAAAGTTATTACAACCACAGAACCTGGGAGTTCTTCAAAGAGAATGGACATAGAGGACTCACCATCCTCACTTGCTGTTGTGTATTCTCAGCAACTTCCTCAAGTTCACATTAATGTGGACTGTATAGACTCAATCATCAGGAGTCTCTTTGAGGAAGGTATACCAAGGGCTGTCTGTTAGGATCAGTGATCTATGTTTGATTGATTAAAGAGTATAGCAGCGGAATTCAAACAACGAATTAGTCGATTCACAAGAACGAAACGATATTCAATGAAGAACAAGACGGTTATAGAGAGAGAATTTCAGCAAATATATTTCATTCAATATTCGCTTTCGTGGTAATAGAATGTCACACTTACAATTAGGTCGACACCTCTTATATAAGAGATGTGACGTCTGCTGATGTCACTTGATAGTGACATCTAACAGATTTATTACAACTGAAACACAACTACTGAAGATGTCAAAACAGCTGACATCTCCTTACAAAAATGCTAAGTGTTATCAGTTGTTATAACTACTGAAAAACATAAAACTACTGAAACTACAACGACTAAAGAACAAGCTCTTCAGTTGTTTTACAAAACTACTGAAAGTAAAAATATAAAACTACTGATATCACAACTACTGAAGAAGTACTCTTCAGCTGTTGTGACAAACTACTGAAACTTCAGTAGTTGGTCTTCAGACTTGAACTTCAGATGTTTCATCAGCTGATGACTTCAGTAGATATCATCAGCTGATGTCTTCAGTCTTTGTGTTCAGACTTTGTACATCAGTTGTTGATCTTCAGCACTTGTAAACTCTTCAGCTGTTGTACTTCAGTACTTTGGTCTTTAGCTTCAGCACTTGTGTTCTTCAGCTGTTCAGCTTCAGTACTTGTGTTCTTCAGCTGTTCAGCTTCAGTACTTGTGTTCTTCAGCTGTTCAGCTTCAGTACTTGTGTCTTCAGCTGTTCAGCTTTAGTACTTGTGTTCTTCAGCTGTTGTACTTCAGCACTTTAGTTCTTTAGCTGTTGAAGTCTTCAGCACTTGATCTTCAGCTGTTAAAGTCTTCAGCACTTGTCAAACTGCTGATGAAGCTTTCAGCAGTTGTTATGATACCATGTGGGACTTAGAGGTTTTCTGATCTTGGCTCATTGGTTCTTTTGGTCCAACAAACTCCCCCTGAACCAATGCAGCCAAAACCTCTAATTTATTTATTATCCCACTTATTGTTGGCAAAAGGTTGGTCTTTTTCCTTCTTGATCAGTAGAGAAGATGACCCATATAAGCTCAGGCCTGGGAAGAAGTCTCTGATATTTGTTTGGCAAGATATGAATGGGAACTCTGTTTTGGGGAACTGGACACAGAGTTGTTATCCCATTCATGAGATCTACTTCCCGTGTATGAGCCTGTTGGATTCTCTGGTGTAGGCTCTGAGAAACATGATTTGTTCTTCCATGGTCAGGTTCTCGGCTTCACCATCAAACAATCCTTCTCGCCCATACAGCTCAGAGATGTACTTGGCCTGTTTGCCGTTTTTGAGCTCAACTGTTGTAATTTGTCTATATGCAAACTCATCAGGATGATCCCTTCGAGTAGCAAACTGAGCTCATTCTGTTTGAAGTTCTCAAGTCTCTTGTAGACTAACCCCTTTTTGATAATTCTATTCTCTAGCATCGTCTGGGGTGGTTGTTTAGTCTCGTAGGCCTTCTTGAAATCTTCGACAATCTCCCAGGGTGATACTACAAGGGCCACTGTGATCTCTTCATCTACGATCCTCTTGACTTGACCCTTGTATCTCGAAGGAATGTCTTTCTTTACAATCCTGTGAGCCACCCTCGGATCAGGCCATACTCTCACCCTTTCCTTCTGATATTGAAATGTGTTGACGAGAGTGTACAATCTCAGAGCTTCTTTCTTCATGCTGATAATTGATGAGGAGACAGCATAGGTTTTGTCAATGCTTTCCAGCATTTCATCATCATGAAGCTTTTGCTGCTCCTCTTCTTCAATTTTTACTCTCACAACATCCATCTGTGAGGTGGGAGTGATGGGCATAGGTTTGGCTTTCGCCAGTGTTAGGACTGCAGACAGAGGCATCCTATCTTCTTCCACATCATCCTCTTCTTCTTCTTCTAGCCTCAACACCCTTCTCTTCTTCTTCTTAGGTGCATCATCGGCTATTGATTTAGATGGTAAGGGAGTTGGTTTTGTGGGTTGTGATTGTGGTTGTTTGGATTTGGGCTTTGAGATTGGTTTGGAGATTTGAGGGGTAGGCTGTTTTTGAGTGGGTGGAAGGGAAGGTTGTTCCAGCATCTTGGTTGTGAGTTTAGCCTTTGTAAGTCTTGCCATTTCAAACCTTTTTCCAGCCCCAGCCTCATCAAGGGCTTCAATAATAATCCCCTTGTGGAATTGCTCAGACAGACAGATTCTGGTGGCTATAGCCAGAATACTGTCTCTGGTCCACGCACGAATCTCCATCAAAGATCTTCCTAAGTATTTGGCAATGAACGGATCATGATCTCCAATCTCTCCTTTTCAAGTGCATCATACCCAGCCCATCGGGTTTGAATCTCCTCCACTTCCAACATCCTGATTTCGCTATCTAATGTGGCTGTATCAAAACCTTTCCTGAAGAGTTGCTCAATGATTTTATCCATGGATCGTTGTGTGTATCATCAGCATCTTTTACCAGCTCTTCTAATATTTTTCTTCAGCAGTAGGTTGATCATCAACACTTTTCTTTCGTTTATAGGTGATCAGTTGTTGCTTTTCTTTTTCCACCTCTTGGGCTTGCTCTTGGGCCTTCTTATCCTCTGTTCTTTTCCTCTTCTTTTCTTTCACTGCAGTACTCTCCCCCTTTTTGGATGCATTGGTGGTAGGGTTTGTACCGCAGAAAGTGTCTTTTGCACAGCAGCATCAATCAATGGTTGTAAAGTTGAGGAAAGCCTCTCATCAATGGCTTTAGTCACAATGTCAGTGATTATGGGTGTGTTGAGAGGGAGGGAATTTTGAAGGACAGCAACTATTTGCTCAGGAGGGTTCTGTTCCGGAGAAATAGTGCCAGAAGCAGAGGAAGGTGGCTGAGTTGTTGGGAGTGGCTCAGTGTTTGGGGAACCTTCAACTGAAGGTGCCATCTGTGGGTTGGTGGAGGTAGATGGTCTTTCTCCTTGTGAGAGTTGGTCAAGTAGGTTTTGCAGCCTACTGACTTCCTCCTCAGGATTGTGTTCTGGGCAAGAACATCATAGAAAAAGCCCAGGTCATCATCAGCAGAAGCTGAATCACCTGACCTCCTGCTTGGAGCAGGATGTACATGCACTGGGTGTAGACCAGTTGTAGCATGTGCCCCTTTGTCTTGGTACTGGGGACTTCCAGCATCAGGACTATGTCCATCATCAGCTGTTGCCTCTAGTGAGATCTTAGCAATGTTACCAGCCTCATTCTGATCATGTGCTGATGCAGAAGAGGTGACAGCCTCACTAGATATTCTAATCTCCCTATCCACACTAGGAGATAGAACTTGTAAACCCCGGTGCTGTGGGTTGTCAGAAACATGTTGATCCTCTTCCTCAATGTCTGTGGTTCTCCCCTTTGTTGGTGGTTGTTGGGGAGGAGGAGAGGCATGCAACTGAGTCAGCACGTTTGCAATAATTATGGTTGGACTTTGGGGGGCGGTTGCATGGGATGAAGGGATAGAAGCAGTGTGCACCTGGGGAGGAAGGTGCTCTTCAATGGCAATCCCCTCAAGTGAGGAAGATCCCAGATGTGTGGGTACCCCTTGTGTGGTTTCTTCAGGCTCCTGTTGAGAGGAATCCTGAGCGGCTATGGCTGGAAGAGTCCTGATATCAACTAGGGGGTTATAACCAGTGGATATATCCTACGTTTGTGTTGCAGGGGCATCCTCAGGGGACTCATTTCCCTGAGTAGCCGTTTTGGGTTTCTTTTTGGTGGGTTTGGTGGGGACTTTTGATTTGGAGGTGGTGGCTATGGGTTCCAGCTGCGTGGATTTGCGCAGCTTGGCAGCCAATTTGAGTGTGTGGTCAGAGTTGTGCCGGGAGTATACTTCAGCTAGAATAGCCGTAGCAGGGACTCTCAGGCCAACAAGTCCCTCAGCTTGAAGCTGGTTTGTAATAATGGCCATTATGAACCGTGGATATAATATCCAACGGTTAGCAGTTAGTTTTTGAGCCATATCCTTGAGCTCGGAAAATATTATTTCTGAAAAATTTAAAGGCTGTTGCTCAAGAATACAATACATTACCTGCTGCCACTTCGTAGACATTGATCCCAAAACAAAGTCTTAGGAGCCAAACATACATTTACCATGTGAAAAATTAGGCGTTCAGCGTCATGGAAATGTTTCTTCATTATAGTGGAGGCACTAAGGTTGCCCTGATATCCATGATGGGCAAAGGATAGATCAGTTGTGCCCTTGGGATATCCAGCAGGAGAAATGGCATCATCCAGATGTAGATTTTGGCGAATTATTTCGGGAGTGATGACCACTTCTTTGTTGTTGACGACCGACCGGAGAGATGGTGTGTTGTTCTCCCCAGTGGTGATGATGACGTTCATCCAAAACTGTTTGAGGGATTCGGCATGTAGAATGGGATTGAGAAGAAATGCCCTTTTGTATTGTGACTGGACCATAAGATCGATAGCAGTATCGAACTTAGCTCAGACTGGCGATTTAGTAAGGTAAGCTACACAGTTGTGTCGCGGTTTGATTTGCATGGACGCCATTTAGAAGAGAGAAGTTTTGGAGAGGAACGTTAGGTTTGAAGAAGATGAAGCTTTGAAGGATTAGGTCAGGGATATTTATAGGGTACGGGTTAGAAAACGACTGAAGGATGTGGTGTTAGTCATCAGTAGTTTTAAACGACTGTTGACATGGTATTACCCTTTCAGACGTTGAAACAGCTGAAGTCGTGGTGTTAGGCATCAGTAGTTAGAAAACTACTGAAAGCCGTGGTTTTGACTTCAGATTATGAAACAACTGAGGACTTGGTATTTGTCATAAGTAGTTGTGAAACTACTGAAGACAGTGGTTTTGTCATCAGTTGTTGTAAACAGCTGAAGACTTGGTATTAGTCATCAGTAGTTAGAAAACTACTGAAGACATGGTTTTGCTTCAGTTGTTTAGAATGAAACAGCAGTTGTTGAAACAACTGAAGAGAAAGTTCTCTTCAGTAGTTTTCGTCAATTCATAGCCTTTCAGCTGTTTCATACTGTCCTCAACACTTACTCATCAGACTTTGCATCTGCTTTTCAGTGTTTCATAGGACGTCAGTACTTATCTGTTTGTACTGATTTCAGTAGTTGTAACTACATGAGTAGTTGTAACTACATCAGTAGTTTGGAACAGATAAAGTACTTCAGTACTTGTGAGGCATTTAGCCATCAGTAGTTATAAAACTACTGAAGGTGAAAGGACTCATCAGTACTTATATGTGACATGAGTACCAATAATCACCAGTAATTACTACTGAATCATCAGTAGTTGTCACTTATTCTAGCTGCAGCATACCAAGCCTTAACACAAGGTTTTGGAAAGTAGAACTATCAAAGGCTTAGTAAAAATATCTACAAGCTCATCACACTAGGCACAACTTAGGATCAATCAGACCTTTTTCAAAGCAATCCAATAAAATGATGTCTGATCTCTATATGTTTGGTCCTAGAGTGCTGGTATGGATTTTTGACAATACACAGAGCTGAAGCACTATCCATTAATAATGGAGTCTTAGTCTCTGTAATGCCTTAATCCAGAAGTTGGTTCTGAAGCCAGAGTACCTGAGAGGTGCCAACTTGCAGCAGCAATGTACTCGGCCTCAGCAGTTGATGTAGCAACAGATGTTTGTTTCTTACTCTGCCAAGAAATAAAACAGTTGCCTAGGAATTGACAACCACCAGAAGTTGACTTTCTAGTTAACTTGCACCCTGCATAGTCACTATCTGAAAAAGCAACTAATTTGCAAGAGTGTCCTGTGGAATACCATAAACCCAGAGATTGTGTACCTTAAAATATCTAAAGATTCTCTTGACTGCAATCAAATGAGACTCTTTAGGAGCAGCCTAAAATCTAGCACAAACACATGTAGCAAACATAATATCTGGTCTAGAAGCTGTTAAATACATCAAGGACCCAATCATACTCTATAAAGCGTTTCATCAACAACTTTACCTTTCTGATCAGCATCCAGTTGTGTGGTGTTGCACATGGGAGTAGAACAGGGCTTACAGTTTTGTAAATCAATCTTATTCAAAAGATCTTTTGTATATTTTGACTGATGAATAAAGTTCCATCAGCCTTTTGTTTGATTTCCAAGCCTAGAAAGAACCGTAATTCTCCATTGCACTCATTTCAAACCTCTTTTTCATTAATGTTGTAAATCATCACACAACTGGGGATCAGAGGATGCAAAAATAATATCATCAACATAAATCTGAACAAGTAGCTTATGCTGATCCACCTTCTTAATAAACAAAGTTTTATCAATGGAGCCTCTAGTGAAATTATTCTTAAGAAGAAAAGTAGAGAGTGTCTCATACCAGGCTCTAGGAGCTTGTTTCAACCCATAAGAGCCTTATCAAGTTTATACACCCATTCAGGATGTTTATTATCCTCAAATCCTGGTGGTTGACACACATAAACTTCTTCCTTTATTTTACCATATAAAAATGCACTTTTGACATCCATTTGAAAAACTTTAAGATTGTGGAATGCAGCATAGGCTAAGAACAATCTGATTGCCTCTAGTCTGGCTACAGGGGCAAAGGTTTCATCATAGTCAATACCTTCTTCTTGTGAAAACCCCTGTACAACCAGTCTAGCCTTGTTCTTAACAATAAGCCCATTTTCATCAGTTTTATTCCTAAACACCCATTTAGTGCCTATTGCACACTTACCTGGGGGAAGAGAAACAAGTTCCACACTTGCTGTTTCTTGACTGAAGTAGCTCAAGCTGCATAGCTTCAACCCATCCATTGTCTCTCAAAGCACCATGGTATTCTTTAGCTCTAGCTGACTGATGAAGAGAGCATAGAAGCAGAAGTTAGACAATTGACTTCTGGTTGAAACACCAGCATTGATATCACCAATAATCTGAGACATGGGGTGATTCTTCAGTTCTTGATAACAATGAGATCTGTGCAAGTGTTTGTAGAACCTTCAGCAGCAGCAGATGTTGATGTAGACTCTTGAAACCAAGAATTAGATGGTAACTCAAAAGATGTAGAGGAAACAGATCTCATCAGCATTTGTTGTGGATGGAACTGCTGAAGCTACAGGAACATCAAGTTTAGCAGACACAGGCATTGGTCACTAAATTGAATAGGTGAGTATTGATATTATCATCATCATCATCAATACCACCAGGTGGAAGACATGCTGCAGAAGATGATTTATCCACAGGATCTGCAACAACTGGAGGTTGATTAGGAACATATTGCAGTATGTCCAAATCAAACAACTCCACAGGGTTTTGTGGAATCTTGTCCAAAGGAGATTCATTAAACTTCACATGCAAAGTCTTTTCAACTATCTTTGTTCTGCAGTTGAAGACTCTGTATGCCTTGCAAGTAGATGAATAACCAACAAAATACCCTGCATCCACCTTAGGATCAAATTTATGGAGTTGATCCTTTGTGTTGAGAATGAAACAGGGACACCCAAATGCTTTGAAAAATGAAATTAGAGGAGCCAAGTGATGGAGAACTTCATATGGAGTCTTCATCAACCTCTGATTTACTAAAACTCTATTTTGCACATAGCACTGTGTTAACAGCTTCAGCCCAAAAGGTCAGTGGCAAACCAGAGTCAGCCAGCATGGACCTTGCAGATTCAATGAGGGTCCTGTTCTTTCTCTCCAATACTCCATTTTGTTCTGGAGTCCTTGGGATGCTAAACTGCCTTTTGATTCCCTTTGAGAGATAGAAGTCATCAAGTGTATGGTTTCTGAATTCAGTTCCATTATCACTCCTGATACACTTGACTGGAAGGGAATACTGCTTCTCAATACAACACAAAGTTAATAACCTTCTGAGCAACCTCATCCTTTGAATGTAGAAAGAAAGTCCATACAAATCTGGAGTAATCATCCACAATACCAGACAATATTTCTTCTTTGCCATGCTCATCACTCTCACAGGACCAATAGATCCATATGCAGTAATTGCAAGCAAGCAGTGGACTTAGGCTTCAATAGGAGGGAATGAACTTTGTGCTGTTTTCGTTTTAAACAAGCAGTGCAGGTTTCATCACAGTGGAACTCCTTTATTGGTAAGCCTCTGACTAAACTATTGTGGATCTGATTCATGTTTTTGAAATTAACATGACCCAGCCTTCTGTGCCACATTTTATATTCTTGAAAAGAGGCTTTGGAAAATAGGCAAGGATTGCCTCGGAGATCTATTTTCTTGGAAAGATCTAAGGCATACACTCTTCCTGTCCTGTTGGCTTTCAGGAGAGTGTGATCATCCAACACCTTGTCAATCAAATGCAGAACTTTGGATGACAGAATCCTACAGTTCTGACTGGTGAAAAGAGCAACATGGCCTTTATCACACATTTGACTGACACTCAAGAGATTGTACTTGAGATTTTCCACATGATTAACATCATCAACTTGATTTCTCCATTGGAGACAAAGCCATTTCCAATGATGTAACCTCTAGCATCATTGCCAAAAGAAACAAAACCCTTCTTTCCTTGAGAGTAGTCATGAAGAAGAGAGCTGTTCCCAGTCATGTGCATAGATCCCCCACTGTCTACATACCAGATGCTACTTTGGCATGTTGAAGAACCCTGCAATAATAAACAATCAGTTAGTTTTGGAGACCCAAACCTTTTTGGTTTTGGGCCTGGGCTCATCAATAGATGGTAAACTAACAGGTTATTTGAAACAACAGCCTGAGAGGAAGAAGATGGTGAAGAAGAGGAATCCTTTGGCTTGGATCTCCTTTTCTGTGGTTTCAACATAGGAGCATCTAGTTGGTTAACTCTACCAACAGATGTTGAACCATCATAACCAGCTGTGTCTGATTTTGTGATAAAGCTTTCAGCTCATCAGACACATTGCCAGTGGAGTTTGATAAGTTCCTATGTTGCACCTTTTCTTCTGAGCACTCTCAGCTGTCACCTGTTAACCCCTTCCTTTTTGGATTTCTTTGAGGACTTAAGGGTTAAAGGATTTGATGTTGCTGATACATATGGGTCTCAAACTCATTTTTCATCTTTACCATTTCTCTCTCTAATTTCTTCTTTTTGTTTGAGTTTGGAACCTCTTTTGTACCAGCAATCATCTATAAGATGATTGAACAAACCCATACTTCACATGGTTTCTTCTTCATCTTAGGTTGATCATCAACTAAAGAGGGTGAAGCAACTGAAGACTTGTTCTTCAGTGCTTTGGAAGCATTGTTTGCTTTCTTGACTTCCTCTTTAGTAGCCTTCAAACTCTTTCTACTGACATTTTCTTCTTTTCAGTACTGACAGTAGTTGGAGTTTGAACTTCAGGTGTTAAATCCTGCTCTCTAGTCCTTTCAGGACTTTCAGAATTACTCCTGAGTTGATCAACTCATTGATCATGTGAGTGTCAGCATTTGAACCATCAACATCAGCTGATAGGTTCTGAGAGGGCTTGATGCTGACTTCTACTTCTGATTATGATGTATCAGAAAGTAGATCACATGATGAGATGGATTGGTTATTACTCTCACCATCAGATTCTACCTCTGCTCTTGGAGTAAAATCTGTAGGTGAGCATGTGATTGTAACCAATGCCAAACTTCAGATTGGAAGCAGATTGCTTACTAAGAAGCATTTCAAAACCTTTGCATGATTGTACCCATCTATCACACTCTACCTGGGTAACTGCAAGGGTTTCTTTGAGATCTTTATACTTCTCTAGAAGTATATCTCTTCCCTAGCCTTATCATCAGTTATTTGGCATTTCAGTTTGTAAATCTCATCATTTTTATCATTAAGCACAGACTCAAATTCAGCTTTGCTATTGGAAATTATTTGTTCTAGCTCAATGTTCTTGTTGATTAAAGCTACATTTGCTTCTCTAATAGATGCAAATGCTGCTATGCATGTGTCAGAACATAATTTGGCTTTTGCCTCAGAGGATACTTGTGATACCTTTGGTGTAGGGGCATTAGAGGATGAAGGATCAGCAGAATCAAAAGCCATAAGAGCTAGATTTCCAAAGGGACTTTCACCACCATGTTGACCAACACCTAAGAACAGTTGTTCATGACCAGACAAGTCATCTGGTAAACTGCTCCAGTCAACAACTCCTGGGGTGAAGAAGCTGTGTTGTTGAGGTTGAGTTTGTTGATGAGATTGGGAAGGCTGTGGTTTAGGCAATGCTTGTGGTTGTTGTGCAATTGGAGCTTGAACAGGATTTGGTTGAGGCACATAATAGCAGGGATAAGGATATGATATTTGACCCTGGGGAACAAAGTATGCAGGATTTCTAGGATGTGAATAATGACCAGAACCAGCAGGATGTTGCCCTCTGTTTTGTGGACTAGTACTAGGAAAAGTCACAAAGGGTGCAGAAGAGATAGATCCAGTGATCTACACTCTCTTGCAAAGTGTCCCAGCCTTTGGCATTTGTGACACCTCAACTTACTCTTGTCAAAACCAACTTTGGTTTTGCCAGAGAGTCCACGAAATTTCCTTCCAGTTCTCTTATAGAACTTCTGAGATCTGATATTAATCAATGCCATTTGGCTCAGAATATCCATCTCTTCTAGATCATCATCAGCTATTCCTTTCAGATCATCCATGATGAAGCATAAGTTGTCACTATTACTGCCAGAATGACTCTCAATACCAACAAATGCATGATCAGAACTATTTGAAGAGAAATCTATATGCTCATCATAATTGCTTTCAGATGCAGCATATTCTGACTCATGACCAACCAAGGCAGTATTCCCTGGCACAAAGTCATCAGTGAGCTTTCCTGATGAGGACAGTTTCCTCTTCTGCTCTATCTCTCTTTCAAATGTAAGCAGTTTCTGATGAAGTTGGGTGAGAGATAGGCCTTCCAGATTTGCACTGGAGCGTAGGACAATAGTGTATGTGTCTCATCTCTCAGGCAGTGATCTGAGGAATCTATTGTTCATCTGGCTATTGGTGTATTCCTGTTTCACCATTTTCAGCTCAAAGATCAAGTAGGAAAAACGCTCAAACTGTTGAGTCAGTGTCTCACCCTTCCTATGAGAGAATGTCTCATATTGTTGGGCAAGGATCTCTCTATGTTTGTTAAGACCTCATCTGTGCCACCGAATTGTTCCTTCAGTGCATTCCAGAGATCATGAGCAGTTTCATGATGCATAAGCCCTGAATAGATTTCATTAGGCAGTGCCATGGCCAGAATTCCATGGGCTTTAGCATCAATCTCAAACAGTTTCTGATCTTCATCAGAGTATTGTTCCTTCTTCTTGGAACCATTTGATTGGTTTCCGGATTGTTCACCATAGGCTTATGTGGTCCATGTACCACAGATGTCCAACAACCAGAACTGTTAACAGACAGGTGATGAAGCATTCTTCGTTGCCATATGTTGTACTCGGTCCTAACCAGCATCGGAGGCTTGGTTGAGGAACGGGTATTGTGAGGATCATTAGAAGGAGTCGTCATCTCAGATTCAATCAAATTCGGTTAAGCTAAAACAGATTTAGAACAAAACACAACAACCAATTGAACCAAAAGATCTCAAAATAAATGAACGAAAGCGACATAAATTAATAATCTATAACCAGTTCTTGCAAATACGCTAATTCAATCAAACACAGATATCAATTAGCAGTTTCAATGATCAATTGTTAGATCGATCAATGATTAACCAGCTCTGATACCACTTGTTAGGATTAGTGATCTATGTTTGATTGATTAAAGAGTATAGCAGCGGAATTCAAACAACGAATTAGTCGATTCACAAGAACGAAATGATATTCAATGAAGAACAAGACGGTTATAGAGAGAGAGAATTTCAGCAAATATATTTCATTCAGTATTCTCTTTCGTAGTAACAGAATGTCACACTTACAATTAGGTCGACACCTCTTATATAAGAGATGTGACGTCTGCTGATGTCACATGATAGTGACATAACAGATTTATTACAACTTAACACAACTACTGAAGATGTCAAAACAGCTGACATCTCCTTACAAAAATGCTATGTGTTATCAGTTGTTATAACTACTGAAAAACATAAAACTACTGAAACTACAACGACTGAAGAACAAGCTCTTCAGTCGTTTTACAAAACTACTGAAAGTAAAAAAATATAAAACTACTGATATCACAAGTACTGAAGAAGTACTCTTCAGCTGTTGTGACAAACTACTGAAACTTCAGTAGTTGGTCTTCAGACTTGAACTTCAGATGTTTCATCAGCTGATGACTTCAGTAGATATCATCAGCTGATGTCTTCAGTCTTTGTCTTCAAACTTTGTACATCAGTTGTTGATCTTCAGCACTTGTAAACTCTTCAGCTGTTGTACTTCAGTACTTTGGTCTTTCAGCTTCAGCACTTGTGTTCTTAGCTGTTCAGCTTCAGTACTTGTGTTCTTCAGCTGTTCAGCTTCAGTACTTGTGTTTCAGCTGTTCAGCTTCAGTACTTGTGTTCTTCAGATGTTGTACTTCAGCACTTTAGTTCTTCAGCTGTTGAAGTCTTCAGCACTTGATCTTCAGCTGTTGAAGTCTTCAGCACTTGTCAAATGCTGATGAAGCTTTCAGCAGTTGTTGTGATACCATGTGGGACTTAGAGGTTTTCTGATCTTGGCTCATTGGTTCTTTTGGTCCAACACTATCTCATCTCCACCACAAGGAACTGGCAACTACATCATAAGGTGGAGGTATGATGAGGACATAAGAGCCCTTATACTTCATAGAGTTCAAGGCCAACAAGAAGTCTTTCAGTTCCAAAGCCTGAGCTTCTATGAAAGACTGGATTTAGTCAACATGCCACTTGTCAATCCAAGCAAATCTAGACAAGCTGACAGGCTGGCTCAAAGAATCCAAGACAGGATCCTTGCAGAGTTCTCTCTAAGAAGGAAACTTAGGAAATCAGGCAATGTCATCGGTCAACTGGATGTTGAGGTGGACCCTAAGATTAGTTTCATAGGGGAAACCTTGGCTGAAGGCCCAGTGGAAGAACCTGAGACCCTTGTCTCACCATCAACAACTACTGCAGAGGTCCAAACTCCATTTGAGACACCTGCTGGTGAAGGTGTTTCTCAGCCTCTCTCTGGCCAGAGCATGGAAGCTACACCAAGCAATGAAGGCCAAGCCTCAATCCACCCTGAGTCACAAAGGTCTGTTGGTGACAAAGGGAAAAGGATAATGACTCCTGAGGAAATTGAGGAGGAAGAGAGAGAGAGGAAAAGGAGGCTAAGGGGAGAAAGTTCTTCTGGGTCATCTAAATTCATGCAAGCTGCAATCAGGGCTGCCCCCAGACCAAATACTAAAGATGATGAGTTAAGGGCAGTTAGGATTACCTATTTACAGACCAGGAACTATGATGTTGATGAAATCATCTCCCTCCCCTTAGAAGAGTTGAATAAGCTGGCTGACATGGAAGTGTCAAGAGAGATAAAGGAGAAAGAAGATGCAAGGTTACTTCTCCAATTCAAAGAGGAGAAGAGACAGAAAAGACTTTATAAGCATACTCCCACTCTCTCTCCAGTTCAAGAAAGTCCTGCACAGGAAGATGTGGCTCCACAAGAACCTCAGGTAGATAAAGAAGAGGATAGAATCAAAATGATAAACTACTTGAGTGCCACAGGCTTCTATCAGGCAAATGCACTTCTTCCCCTGTCCTATGACTTCATTGAGTTCGAGTACTTAAAGCAACTTGAGCTTGAGCTAGTCAAAGAAAGAAAAACAACCAAAAGGAAGCTAAGGGAAGAAGCTGCAAAGTCAAGAGCCATCATTCAAAAGAATGCAAAGAATTCTGCTGACAGACAAAGAATGATGAGCTTCTTGAAGTCATATGGATTCTACGGAAGGAGACTTGGTCCCATGTCTCTATCTACAATGGATGAGCATATAAGGTGATCAAGCAGAAGATTAAAAGTGGTGAATTGATTGACTTGCACTCTCTTCCAAGTCAAGTCCCACCTGAAGTGGAGGTCAAGTTTGAACAACCAGAGACACTTGAACCAGAACCTCCAGCTGAGCCTCAGCAAACTTCATCTTCTGATCCAAGACAGGGTCAAACTCCCTCTCCTTCTGAACCTGTGAGGGAGGAACACCCAACTGAGAAAGACACTGATGATCAACATGGTGCTGCAGACCAGTCTTCTCAGTTAAAGACATTAAAGAGGAAGAAGAAAATGGCTTCTAAACCAAAGACTAAAAAGAAGAAGCCAAAGTCATCTACCTCTACACCCCAGGCTGAATCAGATCAACCTGAGGAAGTGCATGATGAGTCAACCCAATCAACTCCTATGGAAGTGGCTCCTCTAGCAACTGAGACACCTATCTTGTCCTAGACTTATTCTACCAATCCAGAAAGATGGCATGTTGTTAGAGATCAAGGTGTTGAGAATGTCTACTTCTGGCAAGACGTAATCAACTTACCTCTGCATGATCTCTTTGAAATGAGAAGATACTATGAGAGTCTTGATGATCCTGACTACCAAATGAAGAAAGGAATGCTCTTGATTGTACTAAAGACTACCAACATCTAAATATCTTCTAATTGTTTTGGTAGCATCAGCCTAGGGGGAGTTTGTAAGGATTCCATAAGTCTGATGCAACCCAAAACATCCAAAGTGTCTCAGCAACATGCACTAAGTACTGAAGTGAAGAATGCTTCGGAAGTTTTACACAATACATTAGAAAACATTCTAAGTGTAAAATCTTCCGAAGACAAGACCAATATCTTCCGAATCCAAACATGAAGTCTTCCGAAGCTTCAAGAGACAAAGTCTTCCGAAGCTTCACCCTATGAAGACAGATTTCTTCCGAAGACTTTTAGTACACATGCTTTATCTGATGTACTTTTCCATAAAGCACCTTTTCCTCTGCATCTCTCATAAGTCACCAACTTACAAGAGTTGGTGAAAAGGTCCATGCTTTTGGTAACTGTACATTGAGGTCTTGAGTCTGAAACTTTCCACTTTATGTACTTTATCCTTTTTGTAATGTATAAGGATGTGAGCTATGGCATGTCATAGTCACAAGGTCAAAAGGCAGATATGCCTTTTGATTCTACAATTGATTTTGTTAGTGTCTAGTCAATTGTATCCAGCTGGGTTTCATAGTATAGCCGGCTGTAGTTGTAGTATAAGTATTTCAAGTTTCTTGTATCTTTAAAATACTTTGTAACACTTGTAAAAGAACTTGATAAAGCAATATACTGCATCCTTGAAAACCATATTCTCCTGTTCTGTCTCTTGCTTTACTTGTGTTCTTTGTATCACTTTTGGTTAACCCAGTTTACTGTTTGATTAGAGTTTAGATAATCTCCTCATTGTGTTGTTGTGTTGTAATTGTGTTCAAATCCTTAAACGATCCTGCAAAAACACCTTGTTGCTAGGATTTTAACACCAAAACATGCAAGAATATGGCTGCAGAAAACCCCTTTTCAAGCCTTGTTTATATTCAAAGATGAGTGAAAAATGATGGTTCTTGCTTGACAGAGAGTGGAAAGTTGGAGTGTGTAACTAGTGAATGGGGTGTGTTGTTCCCAAGCAACAAAAGACCAAAAAGGCCCATAAAGGGGTGGCCGAATTCATGTTTAAAATGGGTTTCCCCCCATTATAAAGCACCCATTTAATTGTTAACTAGTTATATTATGTGTTATGTAATTAACCATTTAGTTATATAACTTACACACACTATTATTATTTGATGTTATTTAACCAACTTAAATAACATTACAAATACTGTCCATGAACAAAATATCCTTATAAGTTGTTCTATCTCACAATCAATTTATTTAGAAAACACATTTTCTAAATTGGTGTAATTATTTAATTGTATGATCATATCATCAATTAAATATTTATTGGAGTTTGCTAAACTTGTTATTGGGTATGACCCGACTTGGATCATAACGTACTAAACACATCAATGTTTTGTGTCTTGGGCATACAATCCAACATTTTACTTGTAAGAAACATATCTACGGGACAACAAAATTGTTCATCTGTAGATGTTTCTTACACTCGGTGAATTTTACCAATCATAATGTTTTCCTTGCAAACATACATAAATCAACACACATATATACGGGTTAACCTATACATTTATGCATACACAATAATGAATTACAAACATTTATTACAGATATTAATTCAAGTTCTAAGCCTATACAAAATGGACTAGATCTATTGATTCTAGACCTAACAATACTCCCCCTTAGGCTTAGACACTTGTAATCAGCTCTTCAAAACTGAAAGCTCCTTTAATCTTGAAACCATTTTCTTGTTGAAATAAGATATTATATCCTCTTGATCATTGTATTTGTACTTGATCTCCATACTCCATATCCTTTGAAGTGTCTCAAAATTCAACCCAAAAATGTCTTCTTCGGTTGTCAGGGTTTCGACAACACATTGATTATTGATAATTTCCAGCTCATCTTCTTCTGAGACTCTTAGTTCTAAGAATTCTTCAATGTTAACTCCTTTCAAACACCCAATATTATACCTTCTTCTCTTTTATGTTTTTGCATGCAGTTTATCCACCACTTGTATCAAATGAATGTAAAAGCATAAATCATTATGTGCTCTTTCATGAGTCAACTTTGGGAAGAATTTATCATGCAAGTATGATGTGTAGCTTAGGTGGAGCAGTTTGATCTCTATTGGGTCGAAGATTCTTAAGTTGTCACCTTTCTTTCCATCAGTATTCCTCGGTAGCACCATTTCTTTTGTTTTCTCAACATATCCCCACTCAGTTATGGGAATAGTGTATTGATTTCCTACAATGTCTTTGATGGTTGCTATTTTCCTCTTAGTATAACCAACACTCCTTAAGAATTTATCATCGATTAATATGGAGGAGTCGGTGCTTGATCTTTTCATCCTTTCTAATCTTCTTCTATGCTCATCATCCTCTCTTTGGCATCTTTAATCACATCATCTTTGAATATTGTCTTTAACTTTCCCACCAACATAGAGAAATCTCTTCACCTTGAATGAATTAGATAGTTAGACATGATTAGGCTTTGTATATCTTTAATCTCTCTCTCATGAAGACTCAGTAATGCTTCTACATCATGAAAGTATTAGATTCTTCCGTGATTGCACAATCCCAGTCTGGATCATATTTCCAGGCCATAATCCTGTTTTCTTCGACAAAACTGGGAGTTGTGATGTGGTCAAACTATTTTATAAGGTAGACTTTTTATCTGTAATCTCTCTAAAGGTTGTACCCAGAGGCCACACTTTTCCAGGGATAAGTGCCATATGCTCTCTTATTAGCTTATCTTTGCCTTTGTATTGATCTTTAGATTCAACAGTTATAGGATCAGCAGAGAGTTTGCTTTGTTGCTTATAGGATGGGCTTGGAGCTTCAGTTCAGAATTTCACTCCTGTGTCAAGCTCAATAGACATTACATGTTCCACCATTCTTCTCAGCTCAACAACATTTCTGTCTTTAAGCTTATGTACCTTGTAGTTGTGCCATGTAGCTAGCATACCATATTGTACTTGCTAAGCTTTGTTATAGCACAGTGGCATAGATCTTTCTTGATTTTCTAAATAGCTTGAAAAGTAGTGAATGCTTCATAGTCATAATGTGGAATTAGGAATCTGGCAAGCTGAAACTCTTTCAGCATATCCTTCATCTCAGTCAGATTCATCCTTTCAACCATGTCATATGGAAACCCATGATTGATCAGGGTCATAAACATAGTTGATTCGGGCATCTCTTCCATGATGTCTTTTGTTGTTAGAAGATCATCAGCAGTTAATTCTTCTTTTTCTTTGTTAGTTTCTTCTTCAGTCAGCTCTTTCCATTCAACATCACTCTCAGCTTCATCAAGAATAACTTTCTTTGATGTTGAAACATTCATTGAAGAAGTGTGCTCTAAAGATGTATGCTTTGACCTTTTAGGTGAATCTTCAACATTAATTACCTGTTTCTTTATGGAACCCAAATACTTCCTCTTCCTTCAGTATAGAATAAGTTGGTTAGAGGATGTTGCAGGTTCTTTTGGTTGTATTGATGTAGTGGCAGCCTTTGATTACAGGGCACTTATTTTCATCTTCATCTCATGAATTTCTTCATTCTTTCTTTATAGATGAGCATGTTGTTCTTGTAAAGTCTTGTTAGCTTGGTCATTCTCCAACACAAGCTTTTCTATATCAGCCTTTTGATTAGCAATTGACTCCTTTAGTTCTTCAACAAGCTCCAGCAGAGCATCAATGACTTAATTATTTTCTTGTATGTTTTCTCTTAATCTTTTTTTATTAGATTCCTGTTTCATAAGTTGTTCATCTTTTCCTTTCATCATCCTCTTCAGCTCTTGAATTCTTTGTTTTCTATAGTTGGACTTGACAACAAGCTTGTTGTATTCAGCCACCAAATAGCTTTTCCTTACAGGGATGTCATCTTCACTTAACTCATCTTCATGATAGGCAATCACATCCAAAAAGTTTTCTCATTTTTCCCTTTCTTGTTGTTGATCAGCAATCTCATCATTATGATCTTTAGAACGAGCCACATTTGCTGGGCAAGATAATTCCTCTTTTGATTGAACAGGTTCATCTTGATGAGTTTGTTGTTGCTGCTGATTGACATTGACTGGAGAACGGGTTCAGTATCATTTGAATGGACAAGAGATTTAGTCTTGGACAATGATAGTTGAACAGTACTGGCTTGAGAGACTAAGACTGTTTCCTTTGTGTGAAAGCTCTCAGTGAATTTCTTTTCTGTAATTGGAGAGATAGGTTATGTGTGTTGGCTAGCTGGTGATTGAAGAGTAAGAGGCGAGATTGGCTGAGTGTCTTGAGTGAATGAGGGAAATTGTTAAGAGTGAATAGAGAGAATGGGTGAAATGGGCTGAGTGTTTTGACTTGTAGGAGAAGGGTGTTGTGGAGATTGATGTTATTGGTGAATGGGTGATAGATCTGGTGAGTGAGTCGCTTGTATAGAGTTGGTTGGAGAACCCTCCTCTTGATCTTCCAAACAAGCTCTTGGGGAATGTTTGCATTAGCAACTACCACATGAGCATACATGAGCATGTCTCCTCCTTCATACTTCCTGGATATTTTATTCAGTACGGATCTACCTAGGTGAGCTTGAACAAACACATCACCATCTACAGCAGTCCTAGGCAGACCAGCATTGATGATCAATTGCAGAAACCTTGGAAACATATACATCTTTTCAGCCTTCTGCACTTTGATGTGATAACTTAAACAGTTGAAGATGTACTTTGACTAATTGTAAGTTCTTCCCTCAAAGACACCAATAATGCCTGAAGAGATATGCCTTGAAAATCTATCAAGTCTAGATTTCTTGTTTGAGATGCACTTAAGATAAGTGTGGCAGAGAAATCTATATGGCTTGTAGAGTCTTCCTTTCTTTATTTCTCCCTTCTCGAAGTCACTATCATACCCCATCACAAGAAAGACTTTCTCTCTGTATTTTTTCTCTAACACATCCGGGTGACCAACTTCTACATCTCCCAACTCAAGAACTCTTCTTATTGTCTGTTCATCCACTCTCAGTCTTTGATTCTTTTCCTCTACCATAATAACTTGTCCATCTTCTTCCATTTGGGCGGAGTTCCAGAAATCAGTGATGTGCGGTTGATGAATCATAGGTTCTACGGATAAGGCTTAGAATAGCCTGGATCTTCTTAGATATCAAATGATGTCTTGACACCTTTCTGATAAAGGATCGTCAGGGTTTAAGAAAACAAACACATTATGCTCTCTTGCAAATCGATTATCCATTTGTTTATAAGAAAAAATAAGATTTCGTTAGAATCACTTATTGATATGAGAATGCGAACAGTTGTGGAAATAACCCAGAATCAAGCGGTTCATTATTGAACATTACGACATGTTTTACCTTGAACACGGTGATTTGAGAACCGAGTTATGCGTTTGATTAATGTTTTGATTCAGAAATTTTGAATGTTAGAGAAAGGGGAAAAAGTTTGTTGACTGCGTTTTTCTAGGTCTGAAAAAGTGTTTTGAAAAAGTGAATAATGAATATTGAAGTCAAAGAACATCATTTATACTCTCTTAGACACATTAGTTTTCTTTATTTAATGATGTGGGACCCTTAACAATTTAACTTATCCGTAGTTCTTAGTTCTTCCGCACATTATCTATGGATTCTGTATATCATCTGCAGATGACTTAAAAACTTCTACTGATTAAGTGTAACTTAAATTTTCATAGGTTACCAAACTATGAAATTAGATTATACTTGTTTAACTTGTTCATCTGTAGTTTACCAATCTATAGATAGACATTTAATAAAATTTCCACACTATAGCTTCTGCTGATGCTTAAGAAGGCACTGTCGCTTCTGCTAATGCTTAAAAAGCACTGTAAAAAACTTATTTTATCGTGTGTTCCAAGTCTACTACATAGAACTATTTATTTCCATTGGACCTTGTTGACTTTGTATTCATGACAATTATGCACAAGAAAGTTTAAATTTTAAAAACTTCATGTATCCAAGAGCTAAGGTGGTGCTCAGGTTCCAATTCCTTCAAATTGATAATGAAATAGACAAATCTGTTCATGGATTAACTTATCTTCATGAATTCTACTCCCCCTAAATTTCTGATTAATGATGACAGAATGCATTTATCATAAATTTCTTAGAATGTTATCATGAAGAACATTTGGCAGTGTGTTAATGCACAAGCATATATATACACATATAATGGGATCATACTATAATACTAAGCCTCTTCCTGATGAATTATTTTATTAAATTGATACCTACTTATTTCTAATTGCAAGTATATTGTCCACTTAAATCCAAATAATAGTTAATGTATCAACTAGGCATGTTGTTTATCATGTTTTCATGTTAGTTAGAAAATAATTGTTGTGGGCTTCACATTCAATTCAAGAAGATTTTGTCCTCCCTTTATGAGTCAAATAATCACTTTTTCACACTTAATAACTATGTACTTTAAGTTATAAGTTCTATCTTGAGATGCATTGGACATCTCACAAATGCATTGATATAAAAGCTCTATATAAATATGTAGTTGATCACATTGGATTCTTTTGAGAGCTTAGATACGATCATCATCAGGTCATCAGGTCTTTACTCACGTAAATCAGATGTGCCTTTCACCTAGGTCTTTGTTTACACAAAATAGAGGGATGATGAGGATCATGATCCTTTCACCATTTGGTAACTGATATACAGCATGGTGATCATACACCCAGGTCTTTGTTTACACAAAGCAGAGGGAGTATGATTTGTAAAAATAGATATTATAAAGTGTCGGTACATAGTGTGCTTAGATGAGTGATTTGATCACATTAGAACAAGACTCACTTTCTGTATCCTCAAAATGAAGTTTCCCACAAACAATCACTTTGTATTATGTTTGGCATGCACTAAGTGTAGTTTCCACTTAAGATGAACCTACTCACATATCAAGAAACTAGATCAGATTTTAATGATATTTAAGAATTCAGGAAAAAGCAAAGATATAGTGTACTATCATTTCCCATGCATATGTCATGCTGAAGCATCATTAGATGCTTCAGAAGAAACTTCTGAAGTATCTTCCGAAGGTAAATTGTTTTCAAAAGAAAAATTGTACTTCAGCAATCATTTCTTCCGAAGGTAATATATTTATAACAAGTTATAGATATATGCTTTTCTTTGTTTGTTTAAATTGATTAGTCTAAGTTAATCATGCCCAGAGACTCAATTAGAAAATTAAATATGACTGAATCAAAGGCTTTAGTGAATAAATCAGCAAGCTGATTTGTTGTATCCACTTTGACTAACTTAATCAAACCCTTTTCTGAGCAATCTCTCAGAAAATGATATCGTATCTTAATATATTTTGTTTTGCTATGTTGCACAGGATTAGCAGTGATAAACATAGCAGCAGAATTGTCTATGTAAATTGAATTTTGAAGGAAATTGTAACCATAGTCAAGCACTTGGTTTTGAAACCAAAGGACTTAAGAGCAACTAGCTAAAGCAGCTATGTACTCAGCCTCAGTTGTGGATACACATACATCGGTTTTCTTCTTGCACTGCCATGACACTTCTCTTGGTGCGATAAATTGACATCCACGAGTTGTGGATTTTATGTTGCTGTTACATCCACCATAGTCACTATCTAAATATGAGTAGAGTGTGAAGCCACCATCTTTTACATACCAAAGACCAAGTCCTTGTTTTCTGTAAGGATTATATGTTAAGGTTGATGCAACTCAAACACTCAAAGTCTCTTGCATGCATGCACAAGTACACAATAATGAATTACAAACATTCATTATAGATATTAATTCAAGTTCTAAGCCTGTACAAAATGGACTATATCTATTGATCCTAGACCTAACAGAATGTACTGCTCATCTTGCTAAGGATTGTCCATACAATCCTAAAGGTACTCTTCACATCACCAGGACAAGGACTTCCACGGTTCCAAGAAGATTCAAGCTTCGAAAGGAAGTCTGTTTCCTTCAAAAGCTCCAGAACTAAGAAAAAGGCAAGTGGAAAATTACCTTCGGAAGAAAATTTGGTCTCGAAAGGAAGGAATACTTCCGAAGCACTGAAGTCTGCTATAGTGTCTGCAGAATCTTCCAAAGGTCCAGTCATCAAAACTTCCAAAGTCTCAAAAGCTTCCAAAGTGTTGTAGGTCAAGTCCAAATTTACAAAGGTGGCGTGGAAGTCAAAGAAAGACCAAGTGACTGGATGTTCAACATCAACAACAGCTCAAGATTCTCATAGCACAACTATAGTATCTATTACTGTTGCATTACCTTCTGTTTGTCTTAGTGAGCCAAGACAAGTAAGGCTTGGGTTTCCGAATGTAACTAATCATTATTTTTGTGCTGGAGAGCTCGAGACAAACAAGAATGTCTGGATCATTGATAGTGGTTATTCTAGGCACATGACAGGCAATAGCTCACTACTTCAGAACTTTGAACGTATTTACGGAGGGCTAATTGCTTAGGGAGGAGATGAAGGTGGTTACATTTTTGGAAGGGGCAAGGTCACAAATGGTAAGCTCAACATTGAAAAGGTAAACTTTGTTAAGGAGCTTGGGTACAATCTTCTGTGTGTATCCCAATTTTTGTGATAAGGGTCACAAAATGCTTTTCACTGAGCATGAGTGCGTTGTTCTCAAGCTCGGGGTGGTCATTCCTCATAAGAATATTCTTCTTTGAGCCCCTATGAAAGGGAACATGTACAAGATGAACTTGCAAGAAACATCTCCCTCTGGAGAAGTTTCATGCTTTCTGTCTAAAGCCAATAGTGATGAGTCTTTCCTATGGCATAAAAGAATGTGCCATGTAAACTTTAAAAACATGAATTAACTAATTACGAATAATTTGGTAACTGGAATGCCAAATAAAGAGTTTGCATGTGATGACCATTGTGTTGCATGCTTGAAAGGGAAGCAACATAAGGTATCTCATAAGCCTATGAAAGAAACTCTATCACTTCACCCTTACACTTGTTACATATGGGATCTATTTGGCCCCACCAGTGTAATGAGTCTACGAAGGACCTCTTATTGTTTAGTGATCACAGATGACTTTACAAGATTCACTTGGGTCTTTTTCCTTAGAACTAATGATGAGACTCCTGAGATTCTAAAGAATTTCATCCTAAGGACTGAGAATCAATCTAATCACAAGGTCAAAACCATAAGATGTGATCAAGGAACTGAATTCAAGAACCAAATCCTTGATACATTTTGTGATGAAAAAAGGGTATTACAAGACAATATAATGCTCCCAGGACTCCTCAGCAGAATGGTGTGGCTGAGAGGAGAAACAGGACACTGATTGAAGCTGCAAGAACTATGTTGTCTAATTCTAAGCTGCCCATCACCTTCTGGGCAGAGGCTGTCAACACTGCCTGCTACGTGCTGAACAGAGTTTTAGTGGTTAAGACTCATGGCAAGACTCCTTTTGAACTTTGGCACAATAGGAATCCTTTCATTGGTTTTCTCAAGTCATTTGGATGTCCTTGCACCATCTTGAATACCAAAGATCAAATTGCCAAATTTGCTGAGAAATCAAATAATGGACACTTTATTGGATACTCTTCCCAAGCTAAGGCTTATAGAGCATACAATCTCAATGAACACACCCTGTGTGGCTGGTTCCGGTCCTGATTGGCTGTTTGATGTTGATTTAGTTACCAACTGTTTTAACAAATCTTGTGAGACTATTTCAGGATCTGCAGGTATCTTATCAATAGGTGATCCTGATCCAAGATTTGAGCTGAGAAGATCTTCAAGTAACACATCTTCAGCTCCAGTTGTAACTACTTCTGCAAATGAAGTATCTATGAGCACCACAATGACAAACTCAGCGGATACATCTGGAATGCCTTCAAATTCTAGCTCAGAGGCTCCATAACCAGATAAGATACTTCAAATGTAGAAGAAAACAATGGAGGTGGTTATAGTGATCAGGAATTTCTTGATGTTAATAACCACTCCATAGATGACAACATCAATGATGTCACACACTCATTGGATCAAGTTTCTCTTGATAAGTGTGCTGATGTGATGGGAGTAACATCTATGACAGATCTGAAGTTCTTTAATTTAGATCTCTCTCGGCAACTTATTGTGATCCCTCAGCTAAGAATCCACAAGTCTCACCCCACCACAAACATCATTGGAGATGTTGACATAGGGGTAAGAACAAGAGGACAAACCCATGAAGCAAATGTTTGTCTTCATTCTTGTATCTTCTCCCAAATAGAGCCAAAAGTTGATGAGGCTCTGAAGGATGGAAGTTGGATTGAAACCATGGAATAGGATTTGCTTTAACTCAAAGAAAGAATGTTTGGAACCTTTGTCCTCTTCCTCCTAGGAAGACTACCATTGGAATCAAATGGGTGTTTAAGGACAAGAAGGATGATAGAGGCTTTATCAACAAGAATAAAGCTAGACTAGTTGTTCAAGGATACACACAAGAAGAAGGGATTGAATACACTAATGTCTTTGCTCCTGTAGCAAGATTGGAAGCTGTTAGGATATTCCTGGCATTTGTTGCATCCAAGAACTTCAAGGTCTATCAACATGATGTAAAGTGTGTTTTTATCTATGGAGTGATTAATGAAGAGGTGTATGTCAAACAACCACCTGGTTTTACAGATCCTGATCATCCTAATTATGTCTGTAAGCTTGAAAAAGCTTTTTATGGGCTACATCAGGCACACAGGAAGTGTTATGAGACTCTATCTCAGTGTCTCTGCCAACATGGATACAGGAGGGGTACCATAGATGGAACACTTTTCATCAAAGGATAGGAAATGACTTAATGCCAGTTCAACTATATGTAGATGATATCATTTTTGGTTCAACTAATCCAAGGCTCTGCAAAGACTTTGAGAAGCTGATGAAGGATAGATTTGAAATGAGTGCAATAGGGGAACTTAATTTCTTTCTGGGAATTCAAGTTAGGTAAGTTGAAGATGGCATCTTCATTAGCCAGTCAAAGTACGTTCAAGACATACTTAAGAGGTTCAACATGACTGATTGTAAGATTGCTAAGACACCCATAGCAAGAAACCACTCCCTTGAACCTGATCTTGAGGGGGAGTGTGTAGATGACACTTATACAAAGCTATGATTGGGTCTCTTATGTATCTTATAGCTAGTAGCCTTGATTTCATGTTTGCTACATGTATTTGTGCAAGATATCAAACCAACCCTAAGATGTCTCATCTTATCACTGTCAGAAGGATTCTAAGATACCACAAAGGTGCTCCAACACTTGTCTTTTCTATCCTAAGAATTTTGACTTCAATCTATGTTAGGACCATTTAGATATAGAGTATTAACTGATTCTGCGTGTATACCAACTCAAATAGTGCGGAATCCAATTTGATTGGCGATCCAATCAGGGAGAACATAGTTAAGATCAATATAATAATTAATGAAATGTTACGAATGATTAGAACACGATCAATTGTGATCTATAAACTTGTGATCTATAGACGGCTAGGGTACGATTATGTGCGTAGGTATTCGAATTCTTCTATTTTTCCATGAATTAGGTGGTATTTATAGGTTAGGGTTTTCCGTTCGTACTACTGAACCATTAGCATGGTTTAGTCATGCGATTAAAGCATGTGATTGATCCATCCACATGACTGAAGGTCCAGTCGTGCGATTGAGTCAATCTTATGTCTCAATCATGCAACTGATCCAGTCTCCTGGTTCAGTCGTGCGACTGGTCCATTAGCTTGAAGTATTCATGCGTATGGTCCATTAGCATGGTCCATTCACATGAGAACTTCACACAATTAAGTTTAAACATGTTTCTCAATCATTATTGACTAAGAACTATGTACAATAACCTCAAACCTATATAATTACTTCAATATACTTTATTACATAATAAACAATAAAAATTTAAACATTACATGCATCAACCACACATTGCATTTCATTCATACCCATTCAATTACATATATGTAAGACATGAAAGACATTTTACAATAAGCTCCTAAACTAGGTACATATGTATCAACAAACTCCCCTTTTGACCTAGTTTACATCATTATCTAACATTCATCATTAGCTCTTCAAACTTTTTGTAGTTTTCCTCTCTTGTAGCTCTGGCATATATCTCAAATGCAAAGTAGAGCCTTATCACAATCTGAAATTGGAGGGCTTGTACAATATCTTGCGAGTCATAGAATAGTGGCCACTTGTATAAAGTATAAACATCATCAGCAGACAAGTTGGTCAACCACATAGGGTCAAATACTCGGATAGTATCCATTTGGCTCTCCTTTTGTAAGACTATAACTGCTTCAACTCTTCTCCAATCGTAGTACCACCACTTGAAGTGTGGAGTGAAGTCTTGTGGCATTTCCCTTAGAGGGATTTTGGACATTGTACGTGGAGGACTCCACTTCAGCACTACCTTAGGCTTTCCAGTAATGGGATCAACTTCAGACCGTCTGATGTACCTCTTCGGTTGTTGAGGTCTAAAGTTTACCCACCTGGTGTGGTACTCTTTCCTCAATGCAACCTCAAACAAGCCTGACATTTTCTTTGGATTAGCATATAGCAACTTTAGTGGTGCCAGCTGGTTGAGCTCAAAAACAGGGAGAGTCTTTAGTGAAGGGATTTAACAAGTTTATCAAAGTCCATATAATGTTATACATATGAAAAACGCAGGGATAATAAGTTTTAAAACTTGTTAATTTATAGATTATCAAACTCATTTGAAAAGCTAAACCCAAACCATGGATCCAAATACGAAATGCATAGAACATAATCAACCAAAAGAGGTTAAGAAGACAACCTTTAGAGGGGCTAGAAAATGGGTTTGTGAAGGAGCAAAAGATGAACTTTATGGCTGAATCTTCAACCAAGAAAACCTTAAGAAGGCTGCACCAAAACCTTCAATAACACACCTTTGGAACCGTGGATGTGTAGCACAAGATGATGATGTTAGATGGTCAAAACTTCAATGTAGAAGTCCTCAAGAGATGATACCCCAAACTCGTGCAAACACCCCTTTGCTAGGACTTGTAACACCAACTTGTAGAACCCTCTCCCAACTTGATTTTGCAGCCAAGAACACTTCTTTGAAAGCTGAAAATCTTGTAATTTCCAGCTCTAAAATTCGAAATTAAAGAGAGAGAGTTGAGAGGATTCTTGCACTTGTGTGTGTGTGAGAGAGAGATGTCTTGGTGGAAGAGAGTTTTTCTTTTTCAATGTTGCATGCAACAACAACAAATCAAGGCCCTTTCAACCCCAAAGTGGCGGCCGAAATTAGGGACCCACAAGGTGGGTTTCCCTCCCATTTGAAATGTTTATAAAATTAACTCTTGCACTCCATTTTTATAAAATTAAAACCTTTGTAATTTTATAAAACCTAACATACTCTTGTTTGATATTATTCAACTAATTTAAATAATAAAACAAACAATTTCTCAGGAACAAATTATCCATATAATGTTGTTCATTTTCAAAACCAATGTTTTAGGAAACCTGGTTTCAATGTTGGTGCTTATATTTATTTGTTTGATCTCATCAACAAACAAATATTTATCGGTGTTTGTTTGGCTTGTTATTGGGTATGACCCGACTTGGATCATATCACACTAGCCACATCAATTTAATATGTATCTTGGGCAGATCAAATCCTTCAATCTCCCACTTGCACAAGATTCATAGAAGATTGATGCAAGCAGCAAATAACGCCTAGCAACGGTTTGCTACCCCTAATGTATATGACTAAGTGCCATTCAATAACATCATCCTGTTCAAGTACCTCACTTGAATATGATTTAGGTGAATTAATCATTTTTCCTTTTGTTACAGATGTCATGTTAAATCCCAGAGACACAGAATTGTCATTCTCCGCGGGTTTAACTTTAACAGGCCTTAGACATCTAACTCTCAACAAATAAGAGGAACAAATTCCATCTTGACTACATACGTCTCTCACAATCACCTTATATCATGCCTGAACTCAGCCTTGTGTACTGCCAATCTTTCATAACAACAAAGAACTAAGTCAAAGTACAATACTTGATGAATATTAAGACCCAATATGCATCTCAGGTCTGAGGATACAATGATATTCGCCTTTACTCAATATCTCTTATAACTAATCACAAAGATTCCATGCAGAAATAATTGAGAGCGGGTCGGTCCAATATCTAAATCCCATAGATATCAATGAACCTTGGTAGCAACGACTTGCTCTATATTCATACCTTATGAATATCAACCAATCCAAGTTCATTATAGTCTTATATTCATAGTTGTTCCCACAAGTATGAACGACCACGGACGTTTAGAATAACTTACTTATTCTTGGATTTAAACATGCTAAAATGGAAGGACAAATGAAAATTATAACCATAGAATGAGGCAAATAACATAAGTTCCAATATCCAAATACAAAATTTGATCAATTCCAATCACTAGAATATCGAAGTCCTAAGGCACAAGTATGACTTTCATGCTTTGACCTATCTAGGAGCTTCGTGAATGGATCCGCAATGTTTTGATCGGTGTGAACTTTGCGAATACATATTTTTCCTTTTTCAACTTCATCCCTTATGTAGTTGAATCTCCGTTCAATGTGCCGAGTCTTTTGATGAGCACGAGGTTCCTTGATTTGAGCAATCGCACCTTCGTTGTCACAAAAGATCTCTAGGGGGTCTTGAATGGTAGCAACTACCCCTAGATCAGCAATGAACTTCCTAAGCCACGCAGCTTCTTGAGCTGCCAATGAAGCGGCGATGTATTCTGATTCTGTTGTAGATAGTGCCACTACATCTTGCTTTGAGCTCTTCCAAGAGACTGCTCCCCCATTCATAATGAAGACATATCCCGACTGTGATCGAGAATCATCTCAATCAGTTGGAAACTCGCATCCGTGTACCCTTTACAACGAGCTCCTCCTCACCAGATCCATATATTAAGAACATATCCTTAGTGTTCCTAAGGTATTTCAAAATACTTTTAACAACCATCCAATGACTATTACCAGGATTTTGCTGATATCTACTTGTCATGCTCAGAGCACATGACACGTCCGGCCTAGTACATATCATTGCATACATCATGGATCCTATAGCAGATGCATATGGGACTCCATTCATTCTTTCTTGTTCAACCTTTGAACTGGGGCATTGAGATGAGCTCAATATCGTCCCCTTTTGAATAGGCACAAAACCTTTCTTAGAATTCTCCATCTTGAACCTCTTCAAGATCTTTTCAATGTATGCACTTTGGTTTAAACCTATCAACCGCCTTGATCTATCCCTATAGATCTTTATTCCCAAAATATAGGTGGCTTCACCTAGATCCTTAATGGAAAAACAGCTTCCAAGCCAGGTTTTTACACCTTCCAAGGTTGGAATGTCGTTTCCAAAAAGTAGAATGTCATCGACATATAATACAAGGAAAGTAATAATGCTCCCACTAGCTTTCTTATACACACAAGCTTCATCAGCGTTTTTGATGAAGCCAAATTTCTTTACTTCATCATCAAAACGGTGATTCCAACTTCTTGACGCTTGTTTCAATCCGTAGATTGATTTCTTTAACTTGCATACCTTGTTAGGATGTTTTGGATCGACAAAACCTTCAGGCTGTTCCATATGGACATCTTCCTCAAGATATCCATTTAGGAAAGCAGTTTTGACATCCATTTGCCAAATCTCATAGTCATAATATGCTGCTATGGCAAATAATATCCTAATAGACTTTAGCATTGCCACAGGGGAGAAAGTTTCATCATAATCAATCCCTGAGTTTGAGTGAAACCTTTCGCTACGAGTCTTGCTTTATAAGTATCCAAGTTTCCATGCATATCGTTTTCTTCTTGAAAACCCACTTACTTCCAACTATCTTGGACTTAAGAGGTGGTGTAACCAATTCCCAAACTTGGTTATCATACATGGATTGCATCTCAACGTTCATGGCTTCTTGCCATTTGTCAAAATTAGGTTTTGACATTGCATCATGGTATGTGGTTGGTTCATCCGAATCTACCACATAGCATCCATCCATGAAAAATCCATATCTCTCAGGAGGAACACTAATTCTACCAGACCTATGAATGTTTTGTGTATCTTGATCATCCATATGATCCTTTTCAACATCCTCATGTTGATTGTTAGTATCAACCAATTGTGTATCGCCTTGTGAATCTTGAACCTCTTCAAGTTCCACTGCTCTTCCACTAGTTTCTTCCAAAAGAAACTTAGTTTCCAAGAACTCTGCCTTTCGAGCAATAAACACTTTCTGTTCTGTCGGATCATAGAAATAATATCCAATACAATCTCTAAGATATCCAATGAAGACACACTTTGTGGATCGGGCTTCCAGTTTGTTTTGAGTGTATTGCTTAGGATAAGCATCACACCCCCAACTTTTAAATATGATAGTGATGGAACCCTTCCATGCCATACTTCAAAAGGTGTCCTTTCCACTTTCTTGGTTGGGGCCATATTTAAAATACGGGCCGCGGAGAGCAATGCGTAACCCCAAAATGATAGAGGTAGTGTACTTCTAGCCATCATAGATCGAACCATATCCAATAGAGTCCGATTCCTCCTCTCAGACACCATTATGTTGTGGTGTTCCAGGTGGAGTAAGTTGTGAGACAATCCCACAACTTCTAAGATATTCTTGAAATTCACTACTAAGGTATTCACCTCCTCTATCTGTACGAAGAATCTTGACCGTTTTGTTGAGTTGATTTTCTACTTCATTCTTGAAGATTTTGAACATTTCAAAAGATTCATGTTTGTGTCTAAACAAGTACACATACCCATATCGACTATAGTCATCGGTAAAGGTAATGAAGTATCTTTCACCATTCCTAGTTGTTGGTTTAAAAGGTCCAGATACATCGGAATGTATGATCCCTAAGAAATCTTTTGCCCTTTCATTAGTCCCACTAAAAGGGGCCTTTGTCATTTTACCTTGTAAACAAGACTCGCATACACCAAATGAATCATTTCCATTGGTTTTCAAAAGACCATTCTTTTGAAGTTTTTGTATACGATTTTTGTTTATGTGACCAAGGCGACAATGCTAAAGATAGGAATCCCTCAAATTAGGTTTGAGTCTTTTGGTGGTTGCTTGGTACATAGAGCTATCATATGTTGTGTTATCATGAACCAATTCATATTTACCATTACAAGGTATAGCTTTAAAATAAAACACATGATTTAAGGAAACATGAATATCATTGTCAACAAACTTGAAATCATAATCATATTGTCTTAAACGGGAAAGAGAAATAATGTTCCTAGTCAAGCTAGGAGCATACAATACATTCTTCAAAATGACTTCCAACCCACTTGGAAGCTTCAAAATGTAGTCTCCTTGGGCTTCCACATGAACTTTGCACCATTGCCCATAAAGAGACTTATTTCCCCTTTTTCATAATGTTCACTTCTTTTGAACCCCTACAACAAATTGCAAATATGAGTTCCACATCCAGTATCTAATACCCATGTGTTAGAAGAAATAACATTAAGCTCAACATGTATCATAAACATTGTACCTGAAGTTTGCCCCGCGTCCCTCTTCGATCTCAACGCTTTGAGATAGACCGGACAATTGCGTTTCCAATGGCCTACTTCACCACACTCAAAACACGGGTCATCTTGAGCAACCTTTTGCTTCTTTTCTTTCGGTTTGGGCGCTACATTTTAGCTTTACCCTTACCTTTTCCTTTGACGTGTCCCTTCCCTTTGGCAACATTTGCCCTAGGGTCGGGGAGGTGCCTTTTCCTACTACCACCTTCATTGATTGTAAGGACCGGTAGAACCTTTCTACCCATGCTTGCCTCGGCTGTTTTGAGCATTGAGTGAAGCTCACCAATGCTCTTGTCCCATCCATTCATGTTATAGTTCATAACGAAGCTATCAAACTTCTTGGATAGGGTGTTTAGGATCAAATCCATTGCCAACTCGTTGGACACACGACAGTTAAGCCTTTCAAGGCGATCAATGTGGCTCTTCATCTTAAGAACGTAAGATGATACCGATTGGGTCTCGTCCATTCGACATGCATGAAGTGCCCGAATGGTTTCGAAGCGCTCCACCCTTGATTGTTGTTGGAACATTTCCTTCAACTGGGTGATCATGTCATAGGCATTGTGGTTCTCAAAGTCCTTTTGCAAATCGGGTATCATACTCGCCAGCATGAGACACGAGACTTGCACAGAGTCTTCGGTGTACTTGACCCATTCGGCAAAGGCCTGAACGTCATTTTCATCGGGTTGATCGGAATGGGATCGTCTAACACATAGGACTTCTTTTCTTGTTTGAGAACAATTCTCAAATTTCGGTACCAATCCATGAAGTTCCCATGGTTTAGACGTTCCTTTTCAAGGATGGTCCTTAGTGATAGGTTATGGACGGTCGGGATTGCGTTGTTGTTGTTAGCCATCTACAATATTACAAAGTTAAATTTTTAGTACTTTTAATATCAATGGATTTTGATTATTAATACCCTTTTTGTCTCATAGACAATTAATAGTCAAAATTTTAGAATCCAACGTTATATTTAAATATCGGTTAGGTGACCTTTATCCCTTTATTTAAATTAACAAGGTAGTCAACGTTTGACAATTGTAACCTATTACAATTTCAAGTGTATGGGATCGGTTAAACATCTTATGTTTGTTAGGCATGTTTATCCCATCAACACCCTTTGTACGTCATGCTTCGTGATCCTAATGCATGATTTCCAAATTAAGTCGTCCTACTTAGACACACGTGCGGATTTGCTAATATTAGTGGTTAGGTGACCTTTATTCCATAATATGGCAAACCCACCTTAAAACCATAAGTTCCTTTAATGTGGTTAGGTGACCTTTATCCCACATTAAATTCTCAAATGATTCGAGTGTTGTATAATAGGATGGTGTTTCACTTGTTAAAAGGGATTTAGTTTCACAAAATTCTAGTTTGGAAAACAATTTTTATACCTTGCATTTGTATGCATTCAAATACATGGTAGTTTTTTGAAAACTTATTTCAAAAATTCCTTTTAATTGCCCATTTAATTATGAATCAATAACCTTTGGTAAAACCCATTTTATCACTTATTGATTTCTAAGGAACCAATTTTATGCGTGTGGTAGATTTCGAGTGTTAAGTATCCAATTCCATAATAAGATAAGTAGAACATAAATCAACCATACATGCATGATAAAACAACACAAGTCCATAACCATAGCCAATTGATTTGGCAACACTTGTTGGCCAAAAAAGTGTGCCAAGAGGTCAATAATAAGGCATAAACATGACACAAGGCATTGAGATGGTGTGCTCCCACTTGATCCCGCATCCTAATGCTTCAAGTGTCCATTTTGTGTTGTCACCGATTTGTTTTATTTGGGTTTTCTTTTGGGCTCCAACTTCAGCTCCTAGCTTTCTTGGGCCTTCATGCTTTGGGCTTTGGTTATTGGGCTTAAAACCACTTGGGCTATGAGGCCCATTGGGCCTAAAATGGCCCAAACCAAAACAAAGTCTTCTTGAACTCCTTTTACAAAATATATCCTAATACATTTTTACTAGTAAAAGAAATACAAATAATCTACTTATTATTACAAACCAACATAAATAATAAATAGATTACAAACCCAATTGCAACCCAATGGAATAATCAAACAATCATCACAACACAAAACACATCCAAATACAAGGTATTGGCTAGGTTATGAACATCCATATACACATCCAAATATGCACATAACAACATATAGCAGCCCCTTTTCAACCCATATTCTTGGCCAACATAAACCAAGAACAAATGGGTTTGGTTCAAACAAACAAACACCATTACCTAAATTTTAAAGATCCTAATCATGCATATAAAATAGTATCTTTAAAATCTGAAAAGGGGACCAATCCAGCCCTCAAAACTCTCGGTCATATGGTGTCATACACCACAAAACCGTGAACAAGAGTGTCATATACATGTATGCATTCGTATAAGTGGCTCTTGATGCCATGAAGGGATTTAACAAGTTTATCAAAGTCCATATAATGTTATATATGAAAACACAGCGCATAATAAGTTTTAAAACTTGTTAATTATAGATTATCAAACTCATTTGAAAAGCTAAACCCAAACCATGGATCCAAATACGAAATGCATAGAAGATATTCAACCAAAAGAGGTTAAGAAGACAACCTTTAGAGGGGCTAGAAAACGGGTTGGGAAGGAGCAAAAGATGAACTTTATGGCTGAATCTTCAACCAAGAAAACCTTAAGAAGGCTGCACCAAAACCTTCAATACACACCTTTGGAACCGTGGCTGTGTAGCACAGATGATGATGTTAGATGGTCAAAACTTCAATGTAGAAGTCCTCAAGAGATGATACCCCAAGCTCGTGCAAACACCCCTTTGCTAGGACTTGTAACACCAACTTGTAGAACCCTCTCCCAACTTGATTTTGCAGCCAAGAAAACTTCTTTGAAAGCTGAAAATCTTGTAATTTCCAGCTCTAAAATTCGAAATTAAAGAGAGAGAGTTGAGAGGATTCTTGCACTTGTGTGTGTGTGAGAGAGAGATGTCTTGGTGACAGGATCAGCTATCACAAGTTTGATGTATTAGGGTTCAAAGCAGTGGAATACGAACAGGAATTAGACAAATTGTAGCAAGAGATCGATACTTGTATACATTAAGATCACATACGTTTATAGTGAGAGAATATTATTTCTGATTCAAGGAATGTTTATAGATATAGAATATTTCTAATCAAATCATTCATATCATTCCGTCATTCATTCAATTATTACAATAGGTTGACACTCCTTATATAGAGTGCAATCGCTGCTGTTATCACGGGAAAGTGACAACGGGCAGATCTAATACAAAAATAACTAACTCTTAACAAACTACTGAAATGTTCACAACTACTGAGAACATATCAGAGTGTTAAGTACAGAATATAAAACTACTGAAACTACAACGACTGAAGAACAAGCTCTTCAGTCGTTTTACAAAACTACTGAAACATAAAACTACTGAAACTAGAAATATAAAACTACTGATATCACAACTACTGAAGACGTACTCTTCAGCAGTTGTGACAAACTACTGAGGCTTCGGTACTTGATCTTCAGACTTTGACCTTCAGGTGTTTCATCAGCTGATGACTTCAGTAGATATCATCAGCTGATGTCTTCAGTCTTTGTCTTCAGACTTTGTACATAGTTGTTGATCTTCAGCACTTGTAAACTCTTCAACTGTTGTACTTCAATACTTTGGTCTTTCAGCTTCAGCACTTGTGTTCTTCAGCTGTTGTACTTCAGCACTTTAGTTCTTCAGCTGTTGAAGTCTTCAGCACTTGATCTTCAGCTGTTGAAGTCTTCAGCACTTGTCAAACTGCTGATGAGGCTTTCAGCAGTGTTGTGATACCATGTGGGACTTAGAGGTTTTCTGATCTTGGCTCATTGGTTCTTTTGGTCCAACAAACTCCCCCTGAACCAATGCAGCCAAAACCTCTAAATTATTTATTATCCACTTATTGTAGGCAAAGTGTTGGTCTTTTTCCTTCTTGATCAGTAGAGAAGATGACCCATGTAAGCTCCGGCCTGGGAAGAAATCTCAGATATTTATTTGGCAGGGTATGAGTGGGAACTCTGTTTTGGGGAACTGGACACAGAGTTGTTATCCCATTCATGAGATTTACTTCCCCATAATGAGTCTGTATGACTCTCGAACATAGGCCTCAAGGAGAACAACTTGTTCCTCTTGAGAGAGTTCTTCTACTCCTCCTTCGAAGAAGAACTCTGGACCATAGTACTCTGATAAGTACTTCATGGTCCTGCCATTTTTCAGCTCCACCGTAGTTACCTCCCTATATACAAATTCATCAGGATGGTTGCCTTCAAGGAGTAACTGGAGCTCATTCTTCTGGATGTCTTCAAGCTTTTTATATAACAACCCCTTCTTAATCATCTTGTTTTCTAGTAAAGCTTGAGGGGTCTTTGTTTCTTGGTGAGCTTTCTTGAATTCATCAATGATTTCCCAAGGTGAGAATACAATGGCCAACATGATGGTAGAATCTATTGTTTTTCGTACCTGGCCATTGTATCTGTGTGGAATAGTTCTTTTATGGATTCTGGAACTCACCCTGGGGTCTGGCCATACTCTCACTCTCTCCTTCTGATACTGAAAAGTGTGCCTGAGAGTGTACAGCCTTTGAGCATGCCCTTTCATGGCTTGAATAGATGATGACTGAGGAAATTCCTTGTCAACCATCTTCAACAGTTGCTCATTGTGCTGTTTCTGCTGTTCTTCTTCTTCTATCTTGACTCTGACCATTTCCCTTTGAGAGTCAGGTGTGATCATGGGTTGACTTCGGGGTTTTGGTAGCTTTAGAACAGCAGAGAGTGGCAGACTATCATCTTCATCCTCCTCTTCTTCTTCTTCTTCCATCCTTAGCACCCTTCTCCTCCTTCTAGGTGCATCACTGGATGATGGTTGGGTTGGTGAAGGAATTGGTTTTGGAGAATGAAGATGTTTGGATTTTGGCTTAGAGATTGGTTGGGAGATTTGAGGGATAGGCTCTATTTGAGTGGGTGGAAGGGAGGTTGATCCAGCATCTTTGTAGTTAGTTTCGCCTTTGTGAGTTTAGCCATCTCTAACCTTTTACCAGCCCCAGCCTCATCAAGGGCTTCCACAATAATCCCTTTGTTGAATTGCTCAGACAGACAGATTCTGGTGGCTATAGCCAGAATGCTGTCCCTGGTCCACGCGCAAATCTCCATTAACGATCTTCCTAAGTATTTTGCAATGAAGCGGATCATTATTTCCAATCTCTCTTTTTCAAGAGCATCATACCTGCCCATCGGGTTTGTATCTCTTGCACTTCCAACCTTCTGATCTCACTATCCAGTGTGGCTGTGTCAAACCCCTGCCTAAAGAGTTGTTCAATTATTTTATCCATGGATCGGCTGTGTGTAGTGTCAGCTTCTTTTACTAGCTCCTCCAAGGATTTGTCTTCAGTAGTATGATCATCAGCACTTTTCTTTCGCTTGTAAGTGAGAAGAGGTTGCTTTTCTTTCTCCTCCTCTTGGGCTTGCTTCTCTTCCTTCTTTTCCTCTGTTCTTTTCCTCTTCTTTTCTTTCACTGCAGTACTCTCCCCCTATTTGGATGCATTGGAGGAAGGGGTTTGTACCGCAGAAAGAGTCTTTTGTACAACAGCATCAATCAAGGCTGTAAAGTTGAGGAAAGCCTCTCATCAATGGCTTTAGTCACAATATCAGTGATTATGGGTGTGATGAGAGGGAGGGAATTTTGAAGTACAGCACCTATTAGCTCAGGAGGGTTCTGTTCCTGAGAAATAGGGCCTGAAGCAGAGGCAGGTGGTTGAGTTTGGAGTGGCTCAGTGTTTGGGGAACCTTCAGGTGAAGGTGCCATCTGTGGGTGGGTAGAGGCAGATGGTCTTTCTCCTTGTGAGAGTTGATCAAGTAGGTTTTGCAGCCTACTGACTTTCTCTTCAAGGATTGTGTTCTGGGCAAGAACATCATAGAAAAAGCCCAGGTCATCATCAGCCGAAGCTGAATCATCTGACCTCCTGCTTGGAGCAGGATTTACATGCACTGGGTGTAGACCAGTTGGTGCATGTGCCCCTTGTGCTTGGTACTGGGGACTTCCAGCCTCAGGACAGTGTCCATCATTAGTTTTTGCCTCTAGTGAGGTCTTAGCAATGTTACCAGCCTCATTCTGATCATGTGCTGAGTCAGAGGAGGTGGCAGCCTCACTAGATATTCTAAGCTCCTTGTCTACACCAGGAGATAGAAGTGGTAAAACCCTGTGTTGTGGGTTCTCAAGTCCACTGTGTTCCTCCCCCTCAATTGTAGAGGTGTTCCCAGTAGTGAGCGGTTTCTGGGGAGGGGGTGAGGAGTGCAATTGAGTCAGCACTTGTGCAACTATTAAAGTTAGGCTGTGAGGGGCGGTTGTTTGGGGTGAAGGGATAGAAGCAGTGTGCACCTGGGGAGGTTGGTGCTTTTCAATGGCAATCTCCTCAAATGAGGAAGATCCCAGATATGTAGGTACCCCTTGTGTGGTTGCTGCAGGCTCCTGTTGAGAGGAAGCCTGAGCGCCTATGGCTGGAAGAGTCATTGTATCCACTAGGGGGTTTGGACTAGTGGATATATCCTGCGTTTGTGTCGCAGGGACATCCTCAGGGGACTCAATTCCCTGAGTAGCCATTTTGGGTTTCTTTTTGGTGGGTTTGGTGGGGACTTTTGATTTGGAGGTGGTGGCTGTGGGTTCCAGCTGCGTGGGTTTTCGCAGCTTGGTAGCCATTTTTAGTGTCTGGTCAGAGTTGTGCCGGGAGTATACTTCCGGCAGAACAGCCGTAGCAGGGAATCCCAAGCCAACAAGTCCCTCAGCATTAAGCTGGTTTGTAATGATGGCCATTATGAACCGTGGATATAGTATCCAACGGTTGGCAGTTAGTTTTTGAGCCATGTCCTTGAGCTCCAGAAATATTATTTCTGAAAAGTTTAGCGGTTGTTGCTCAAGAATAGAATACATTACCTGCTGCCATTTCGTCGACATTTGATCCCAAGACGACGTCTTAGGAGCCAAACATACATTCACCATGTGAAAAATTAGGCACTCAGTGTCATTAAAGTGTTTCTTTAGGATAGTGGAGGCACTGAGATTGCCTTGATATCCATGTTGGGCAAAGGATAAATCTGTGGTGCCCTTCGGATATCCAGCAGGAGAACTAGCATCATTCAGATGAAGAATTTGGCGGATTATTGCAGGAGTGATGACTACTTTTTTGTTATTGACGACCGACTGGAGAGATGGTGTGTTGTTCTCCCCAGTGGTAATAGTAACGTTCATCCAAAATTGTTGAAGGGATTCGGCATGTAGTATGGGATTCAGAAGAAATGCCGTATTGTATTGGGACTGAACCATAAGATCGATAGCAGTATCGAACTTAGTCCAGATAGGCGATTTAGTAAGGTAGGCAACACAGTTGTGTCGCGGTTTAATTTGCATGGTCGCCATTGAGAATAGGGAAGTTTTGGAGAGGAACGTTAGGTTTGAAGAAGATGAAGCATTGAAGGATTAGGTCAGGGGTATTTATAGGGTACGGGTAAGAAAACGACTGAAGGATGTGGTGTTAGTCATCAGTAGTTTTAAACGACCGTTGACATGGTATTATCCTTTCAGACGTTGAAATAGCTGAAGTCGTGGTGTTAGGCATCAGAAGTTAGAAAACTACTGAAGACCGTGGTTTTGACTTCAGATGATGAAACAACTGAAGACATGGTGTTTGGCATCAGTAGTTATGAAACTACTGAAGACAGTGGTTTTGTCATCAGCTGTTGTAAACAACTGAAGACTTGGTATTAGTCATCAGTAGTTATAAAACTACTGAAGACATGGTTTTGCTTCAGTTGTTTAGAATGAAACAGCAGTTGTAGAAACGACTGAAGAGAAAGTTCTCTTCAGTTGTTTTCGTCAATTCTTAGCTTGTCAGCTGTTTCATACTGTCCTCAACACATTCATCAGCCTTTTTGGCTGATTTCAGTTGTTTCATAGGATATCAGTACTTATCTGTTTTTACTGATTTCAGTAGTTGTAACTACATCAGTAGTTTTAACTACATCAGTAGTTTGGAACAGATAATACTTCAGTACTTATGAGGCATTTAGTCTCAGTAGTTATAAAAACTACTGAAGGGAAAAGGACCCATCAGTACTTATATGTGACATGGGTACCAATGATCACCAGTAATTACTACGAAATCATCAGTAGTTGTCACTTATTCTAGCTGCAGCATACCAAGCCTTAACACCAGGTTTTGGAAAGTTGAACTATCCAAAGGCTTAGTAAAAATGTCTGCAAGCTCATCAGCACTAGGCACAAACTTAGGATCAATCAGACCTTTTTCAAAACAATCCCTTATAAAATGATGTCTGTTCTCTATATGTTTGGTCCTAGAGTGCTGGACTGGATTTTTGACAATGCAAAGAGCTGAAGCACTATCCATTAACAATGGAGTCTTAGTCTCTGTAATGCCATAATCCAAAAGTTGGTTTTGAAGCCAGAGTACCTGAGATGTACAACTTGCAGCTGCAATGTACTCTGCTTCAGCAGTTGATGTAGCAACTGAGGTCTGTTTCTTGTTCTGCCAAGAAATCAAGCTGTTGCCTAGGAATTGACATCCACCAGAAGTTGATTTCCTGGTCAACTTACACCCTGCATAGTCACTGTCAGAAAAAGCAACTAATTTACCAGAATGTCCAGTAGAATACCATAAACCTAGAGATGGAGTGCCTTGCAGATATCTAAAGATCCTCTTGACTACAATCAGATGAGACTCTTTAGGTGCAGCCTGAAATCTAGCACAAACACATGTAGCAAACATAATATCTGGTCTAGAAGCTGTTAAATACATCAAGGACCCAATCATACATTTGTAAAGTGTTTCATCAACCACTTTACCTTTCTGATCTGTATCCAGTTGTGTGGTGCTGCTCATGGGGGTAGAACAAGGCTTACAGTTTTGTAAATCAAACTTTTGCAAAAGATCTTTTGTGTATTTGGACTGATGAATGAAAATTCCATCAGCCTTTTGTTTGATTTGCAACCCCAGAAAGAATTGTAATTCTCCCATGGCACTCATTTCAAACTTCTGTTGCATCAACTTTGTAAAGGCATCACACAACTTTGGATCAGAGGATGCAAAAATGATATCATCTACATAAATTTGAACAAGTAGATTATGCTGCCCAGCTTTCTTAATGAATAAAGTCTTATCTATGGAGCCTCTAGTGAAATTATTTTCCAGAAGAAAGTTTGATAATGTCTCATACCAGGCTCTAGGAGCTTGTTTTAACCCATAAAGAGCCTTATCAAGCTTATACACCCAATTAGGATGTTTATTGTCCTCAAAGCCTGGAGGTTGACACACATAACCTCTTCTTTAATTTTTCCATACAAAAATGCACTTTTGACATCCATTTGAAAAACTTTAAGGTTTTGATAAGCAGCATAAGCTAAAAACAATCGAATTGCTTCCAGTCTGGCTACAGGGGCAAAGGTTTCATCATAATCAATACCTTCTTCTTGTGCAAACCCCTGAACAACCAGTCTGGCCTTGTTCTTAACAATAAGCCCATTTTCATCAGTTTTGTTCCTAAACACCCATTTAGTGCCTATTGCACACTTATCTGGAGGTAGAGGAACCAGTTCCCACACTTGCTGTTTCTTGAACTGAAGAAGCTCAAGCTGCATGGCATCAACCCATCCATTGTCCTTTAAAGCAATGTGATAATTCTTTGGCTCTTGCTGACTGATGAAGAGAGCATAGAAGCAGAAATTTGACAATTGACTTCTTGTTGATACTCCAGCAGTGATATCACCAATGATTTGAGACATAGGGTGATTCTTCAGATCTTGATACACAATGAGATCTGTGCAAGTGTTTGTAGCAGGCTCAGTAGTAACAGATGGTGATGGTGAATCATTTCCTTGAAACCAATCAGTGGATGGTAATTCAAAGGAAGTTGAATTCGAAGAGATCTCATCAGCATTTGTTGTGGATGGTGCTACTAGAGCTACAGGAACATCAGGTCTAGCTGAATCAGGCAGCTGATCACTAAACCTGAAGAGGTGAGTACTGCAATCATTATCATTACCAGCAGTACCACCAGGTGGTGAACTGGTGACAGGAGCAACAGCAGGAGTTTGATAAGGAACATATTGCAGTATGTCCAATCAAATAACTCCATAGGGCTTTGTGGAATCGTGTCCTTTGGAGATTCATTGAACTTAACATGTAGAGTTTCTTCAACCATCTTTGTTCTGCAGTTGAAGACTCTGTATGCCTTGCAAGTAGATGAATAACCAACAAAATATCCTGCATCCACCTTAGGATCAAATTTACGGAGTTGATCCTTTGTGTTGAGAATTAAACAGGGACACCCAAATGCTTTGAAAAATGAAATCAGAGGAGCCAAATGATGGAAGACTTCATATGGACTCTTCATCAACCTCTGATTTACTAAAACTCTATTTTGCACATAGCAAGCTGTGTTAACAGCTTCAGCCCAAAAGGTCAGTGGCAAACCAGAGTCAGCCAGCATGGACCTTGCAGCTTCAATGAGGGTCTTGTTCTTTCTCTCCACTACTCCATTTTGTTCTAGAGTCCTTGGAATGCTAAACTGCCTTTTGATTCCCTTTGAAAGATAGAAGTCATCAAGTGTATGATTTCTGAATTCAGTTCCATTGTCACTCCTAATACACTTGACTGGAAGGGAATACTGCTTCTCAATATACAACACAAAGTGAATAATCTTCTGAGCAGCCTCATCCTTTGAATGTAGAAAGAAAGTCCATACAAATCTGGAGTAATCATCCACAATTACCAGACAATATTTCTTCTTTGCCATGCTCATTACTCTCACAGGACCAAATAGATCCATATGCAGTAATTGCAAGCAGGCAGTGGACTTAGGCACTTCAATAGGAGGGAATGAGACTTTGTGTTGTTTTCCTTTTAAACAAGCAGTGCAGGTTTCATCACAGTGGAACTCCTTTATTGGTAAGCCTCTGACTAAACTATTGTGGGTAAGCTGATTCATGTTTTTGAGATTAACATGACCAAGCCTTCTGTGCCACAGTTTAGATTCTTGAGAGAGGCTTTGGAAAATAGGCAAGGATTGCCTTTGAGATCTATTTTCTTAGAAAGATCTAAGGCATACACTCTTCCTGTCCTGTTGGCTCTCAGGAGAGTGTGATCATCCAATACCTTGCAATCAAGTGCAAGACTTTGGATGACAGAATCCTACAGTTTTGACTGGTGAAAAGAGCAACATGGCCTTTATCACACATTTGACTGGCACTCAAGAGATTGTACTTGAGATTTTCCACATGATTAACATCATCAAATTTGATTTCTCCATTGGAGACAAAGCCCTTACCAATGATGTAACCCCTAGCATCATTGCCAAAAGAAACAAATCCCTTATTTCCTTGAGAGTAGTCATGAAGAAGAGAGCTGTTCCCAGTCATGTGCATAGATCCCCCACTGTCTACATACCAGATGCTACTTTGGCATGTTGAAGAACCCTGCAATAATAAACAATCAGTTAGTTTTAGAGACCCAAACCTTTTTGGTTTTGGGCCTGGTCTCATCAATAGATGGTAAACTAACAGGTTTATCTGAAACAACAGCCTGAGAGGAAGAAGATGGTGTAGAAGAGGAGTCCTTTGGCTTGGACCTCCTTTTCTATGGTTTCAACATAGGAGTATCTAGTTGGTTAACTCTACCCAACAGATGTTGAACCATCATTACCAGCTGTGTCTAATTTTGTGATAAAGCTTTCAGCTCATCAGACACATTGCCTGTGGAGTTTGATAAGTTCCTATGTTGCCCCTTCTTTTTCTGAGCATTCTCAGCTGTCACCTGTTTAACCCTTCCTTTTTGGATTTCTTTGAGGACTTAAGGGTTACAGGATTTGATGTTGCTGATACAAATGTGATCTCAAACTTATTTTCATTTTTACCATTTTCCATTTTCTCATTAGTTCTTCTTTTTGTTTGAGTTTGGAACCTCTTTTGTTACCAACAATCATCTGTAAGATGATTGAACAAACCACATACTTCACATGGTTTCTTCTTCATCTTAGGTTGATCATCAACTAAAGAGGGTGAAGCAACTAAGACTTGTTCTTCAATGCTTTGGAAGTATTGTTTGCTTTCTTGACTCCCTCTTTAGTAGTCTTCAAACTCTTTCTACTGGAGTTTTCTTCTCTTCAATACTGACAGCAGTTGAAGTTTGAACTTCAGGTGTTAAATCCTGCTCTCTAGTCCTTTCAGGACCTTCAGAATTACCTCCTGAGTTGATCACTCATTAATCATGTGAGTGTCAGCATTTGAACCATCAACATCAGCTGATAGGTTCAAAGAGGGCTTGATGCTGACTGCTACTTCTGATTGTGTTGTATTAGAAGGTAGATCACATGATGTGATGGATTGGTTTCACTCTCACCCTCAGATTCTACTTCTGCTTTTGGAGTAAAATCTGTAGGTGGAGCAGTGTAATTGTAACCAATGCCAAACTTCACATTGGAAGAGCAGATTGCTTACTAAAAGCATTTCAAAACCTTTGCATGATTGTACCCATCTATCACACTCTACCTGGGTAACTGCAGGGTTTCTTTGAGATCTTTGTACTTCTCTAGAAGTACCTCTTCTCTAGCCTTATCATCAATTATTTGGCATTTCAGTTTTACATCTCATCATTTTTTCTTTAAGTACAGACTCAAATTCAGCTTTGTTTTTGGAAATTATTTGTTCTAGCTCAATGTTCTTACTAATTAGAGCTACATTTGCTTCTCTAATGGAAGCAAATGCTGCTATGCATGGTTCAGAACATAATTTGGCTTTTGCCTCAGAGGATCCCTGTGATACCTGAGGTGTAGAGGCATTAGAAAATGAAGTATCAGCAGACTCAAAGCCATAAGAGCTAGATTCCCAAAGGACTATCACCACCATGTTACCAGCACCTGAGAACAGTTGGTCATGACCAGAGATGTCATCTGGTAAACTGCTCCAGTCAACAACTCCTGGGGTGAAGAAGCTGTGTTGTTGAGGTTGAGGTTGTTGATGAGATTAGGATGGCTGAGGTTCTGGTAGTGCATGAGGTTGTGGTGCCATAGGAACTTGAACTTGATTTGACTGTGGCATGTAATAACAAGGGTACGGATATGGCATTGACCCTGAGGAACAAAATATGCCGGAGATTGTTGTTGAGTATGATGACTAGAAGTGACAGGATGTTGCCCTCTGTGTTGTTGACTATTGCCAGGAAAAGTCACAAGGGTGCAGTGGAGTTAGATCCAGTTGATCTACACTCTCTTGCAAAGTGTCCAAGCCTTTGGCATTTGTGACACCTCAACTTGCTCTTGTCAAAACCAACTTTGGTTTTGCCAGAGTCCTGGGAATTTTCTTCCAGTTCTTTTATAGAACTTCTGAGATCTGATATTTATCAGGGCCATTTGGCTCAAAATATCCGTCTCTTCTAAGTCGTCATCAACAATCCCCTTGAGATCATCCATAATGAAGCATAATTGTCATTATTACACCCAGTAAACTGACCATCAATACTCACAAATGCTGAATCAAAGTACTTGAAGAGAAGTTAATATGCTCATCATACTGGCATTCAGATGAAGCATATTCTGACTCATGACCCACCAAGGCAGTGTTGCCTGGTACAAAGTCTTCAGTGAGCTTTCCAGATGAAGACAGCTTTCTCTTCTGTTCTATTTCTCTCTCAAACGTGAGCAGTTTCCCATGGAGTTGGGTGAGAGATAGTTTGTCCAAACTTGCACTGGAGCGTAGGACAATAGTATATGTGTCCCATCTCTCAGGCAGTGATCTGAGAAATCTGTTATTCATCTGGATATTTGTGTACTCAAGTTTGACCATTTTAATTCAGAGATCAAACAAGAGAACCGCTCATATTGTTGAGTTAGTGTCTCACCCTTTCTATGAGAAATGTCTCATATTGTTGGGCAGGGATTTCTCTATTATTTGCCAAGACCTCATCTGTTCCTCCAAATTGTTCTTTCAAGGCATTCCAGAGGTCATGGGCAGTTTCATGATGCATTAGCCCAGAATAGATTTCATTTGGCAGTGCCATGGCCAGAATTCCATGGGCTTTTGCATCAATTTCAAGCAACTTCTTATCCTCATCTGAGTATTGCTCCCTCCTCTTCGGAACCATTTGATTGGTTTTCCGGGTTATTCACCATAGGCTTGTGTGGACCATGTACCACTGATGTCCCAACAACCTACGCTGTTCCAGACAGGTGATGGAGCATTCGTGTTTGCCATATGTATACTCATTCCTAACCAGCATTGGTGGCTTGGTTGAGGACCAGTATTGTGAGGATCATTGGAGGGAGTAGTCATTTTCAGTTCAGAAACAATTTAATTTTCAAGCTTTTAAAAGTTTTACACAGACCACAACAAACTCATGAAACCAAGAAAAGATCTCAGGATGAATGACCAGAAATACAGAAAATTCAATCTCTATAACCGTTTCTTGCAAAAACAAAAGCTAATTCAATCAAACTTAGATCTTGAATAGCAGTTTCAATGATCAATTATTAGATCGATCAATGATTAACCTGCTCTGATACCATATGACAGGATCAGCGATCACAAGTTTGATGTATTAGGGTTCAAAGCAGCGGAATACGAACAGGAATTAGACAAATTGTAGCAAGAGATCGATACTTGTATACATTAAGATCACATACGGTTATAGTGAGAAATATTATTCTGATTCAAGGAATGTTTATAGATATAGAATATTTCTAATCAAATCATTCATATCATTCCGTCATTCATTCAATTATTACAATAGGTTGACACTACTCTTATATAGAGTGCAATCGCTGCTGTTATCACGGGAAAGTGACAACTGGCAGATCTAATACAAAAATAACTAACTCTTAACAAACTAGTGAAATCTTCACAACTACTGAGAACATATCAGAGTGTTAAGTACAGAATATAAAACTACTGAAACTACAACGACTGAAGAACAAGCTCTTCAGTCGTTTTACAAAACTACTAAAACATAAAACTACTGAAACTAAAATATAAAACTACTGATATCACAACTCTGAAGAAGTACCTTCAGCAGTTGTGACAAACTACTGAAGAAGTACTCTTCAGCAGTTGTGACACTACTGAGGCTTCAGTACTTGATCTTCAGACTTTGACCTTCGGTGTTTCATCAGCTGATGACTTCAGTAGATATCATCAGCTGATGTCTTCAGTCTTTGTCTTCAGACTTTGTACTCAGTTGTGGATCTTCAGCACTTGTAAACTCTTCAGCTGTTGTACTTCAGTACTTTGGTCTTTCAGCTTCAGCACTTGTGTTCTTCAGCTGTTGTACTTCAGCACTTTAGTTCTTCAGCTGTTGAAGTCTTCAGCACTTGATCTGCAGCTGTTGAAGTCTTCAGCACTTGTCAAACTGTTGATGAGGCTTTCAGCAGTTGTTGTGATACCATGTGGGACTTAGAGGTTTTCTGATCTTGGCTCATTGGTTCTTTTGGTCCAACACTTGGTGGAAGAGAGTTTTTCTTTTTCAATGTTGCATGCAACAACAACAAATCAAGGCCCTTTCAACCCCAAAGGGGCGGCCGAAATTAGGGACCCACAAGGTGGGTTTCCCTCCTATTTGAAATGTTTATAAAATTAACTCTTACACTCCATTTTTATAAAATTAAAACCTTTGTATTTTATAAAACCTAACATACTCTTGTTTGATATTATTCAACTAATTTAAATAATAAAACAAACAATTTCTCAGAACAAATTATCCATATAATGTTGTTCATTTTCAAAACCAATGTTTTAGGAAACCCGGTTTCAATGTTGGTGCTTATATTTATTTGTTTGATCTCATCAACAAACAAATATTTATCAGTGTTTGTTTGGCTTGTTATTGGGTATGACCCGACTTGGATCATATCACACTAGCCACATCAATTTAATATGTATCTTGGGCAGATCAAATCCTTCATTTAGATCGTGTGGGAATCTAAAGTACTCTATTCCCTTCTCTCTCTTTACTGCATACACATTCAGATCCTCAAAATAAGCCCATGCGATGATCTTGCGTGACACCTTTAAGTGTTTCTTGACTTTGTATAGCTTGGTGTAGACATTGGGCTTTTGTGTAGTGCGCATGGCTCGGATCTCAGCAAAACAGGCCGCCTATTCAGCCTCTTTGATGTCACATCGACGTATGAGGCTTGGGCTTGACCCTCATTCTTCTCAAACTCTTTCTCCATCTGATCCAGTTTGTCAAATGTATCACTAACGAGAGTATCACCCAAGTTGGGGACTACATTTCCCTCTCGATTAGCGTACTCTGGATAATGGTCAATAGTGACATCCTCTATCTCGATTTCATCTATGTCATTGAGCTCATCATCACTACTAACCTCAAAAGTAGGAGCATCCTTGACAATCTCATCCAGGTTGAGCCGGAACATCTCAGCAAGCTGTTCATCAGTAAGGTCATGAATGACTTCTCCTTCTTCAGGAGTATAGCTTACAGACCTTCTGACTATCCTTTGCAAATCAAGAATCGTTGTATGTTGAGACTTGATTTGCTGAAGGGGAGTAACATCATACTCATCTTGCTGAGATGATTGATCTTCTTGATTTAAACTTGTAAAAACATCAACAATTAGTAATTTATCAAGACAATCAAACATTTGATAAAGATACATAAACATTAAGTACATAATTATAATACATAATTCAAGTACAAAAGCTTTCAATGTACATCTCTCTTGATCCTAAGCTGAGGCAGATGCACCTGCATCTCCTTCATCATCATCATCATCATCATTCTGCCTTCCCCTTGTCCCTTCATCTTCACTGGCCTCATCATCATCACTATCGTCATCCTCTTCATCATCATCATTATCATTATCATCTCTTTCTCTGATCTTGAGGGGCTCATCTTTGGATCCCCTTAATTTGAGCATGATGGTCTTGATAGAGGCCTCCAACTCCTCTATTCTCTTTGCTGATTCGACGTTATGCTCCTAGATTTGGGCAATTGCTACACTTGTTGTGAGATCTGTTGTGCTTGGGTAGTGTTTAGCTCCACAAGCTGACGTAGTTGGGCATCCTTCTCTTCATCAGCAGCTAATAGCTTTAGCACCATATAGTTAAGTGTTGACAGCTGTTCCCCTACCCCAATGGGGGGTAGAGATGGTCCTGTGGTGAATGTCGGGTTGGATGATGGTCCGACTTGGTGGCTGGTGGTGGTAGTGGTGGCTGTGGTGAATATGGGTGGTGGTATATGAGTGGGTGGTGAAAGGTAGGCTGTAGTGGTGGTGGATGGGAGTGTGGTAGTGATAGGTGGAGTGTTAGTGGTGGTGGTAGCTATGGTAGATGTGGATATGGTGGTGGTGGCTGTAGTGGTGGCAGTGGCAGTGGGAGTGGATGTGGTCAGTGTGAACCTTGGCCTCTTCCCCTTTTTGCCATAGGGTTGTGCCATCCTCTTTCTCATTGAGCCCTTGGACACAGTTGCTCCCCCTTGGCTATTGGGCTGGTCTGGGGTGTAAGATGGATCAGTAGCAGCCTCCCCAGACTCACCCTAGCATCCACCTACCGCCTTAATCCTCGCTCGGTGTCAACCACCCTGCTGCCCACCGTCCGAACTAATGGCTCCTCATCAGATTCCTCTTCCTCATCAGGATGGAAGTCCTGATGGAATCCTGCCGTAACAGCTCTTCCGTGGGTGGATGGTGGAGGTGTAACATCTATGGTAGTGACCTTAGATTGGGTGAGGCCAGTATCTCCACCATCATCATTGTCATCATCATCAAACTCATCAGATGGAGTACAATCGGCTCAGAATCTGAGTCACTATCATTATGATGCCACTTCCTCTTCGTTGGCGCCACGTAGTCCTCTCGGGCCAAGTACCCAAACAGTCTCCTTACCGGGGGTTTCACCTGCTTCCCCGGTAAACCCTCATCCTTCCTAGGGTGGTATCATCCCTCACTTATAGTGTAACTGCATCCTCTCTCTCCTTGGGCAGCAAAGGAAGCTTCTAGTCGATGATCATCTGTATGAAACGTGGGTACATGCAGAAGCCTTCCTTGCCTTTGGCCTCTATGTTCTCCACCAAGTAGGTGAAGATCATCCTCGAAAAGCTAAACGGGTGGTTCAGCACCAGGGCTACATAGGCATTCTGGATCGGTTCTGACAACTCATTAAATCTGCCCTTCCTCGAGGCTATACACCTTAGCAGCACATGGGCTAAGTATTTAAACTGGGGTCACAGGTTGCTCTTGTTGAGCACACCTAAGTTGATGTCCCCCAAGTACTTAGCCCGAAGAAAACATCCACGAACTATCAACGGATGCAGTTTGGTAGGGCAATCACCATCATCTCCCAACTCTAAGACTGTCCGTACGTCCTCCTCACTGATGTCAATGTCCTGACCAAATATCCAGCTCCGAATTCGGTGAGGCTCTGAGGACCTATCTACAACAGCACTTTCCCAGAAAGCCTGCTGTATTGACTTGTATGGGGTGCACGTAGTGGAAATAGCTCTGAATATCCTCAATCTCCGTAGAAATGAAATAATGCCCGCGAACTCAGACGCTTTCCGGATGTCATGTCTAGATGAGCACATATGTTGTGCTTTGTGCTCATCGTCCACCGACTCACCATGCTGCTGTAACACAAGATAGATAAACATTAGAGTGTGTGTAACAGAATGACATTTGAATTTATTGGACTTGAATCCTTCTATCCTGTCGTGCGAATGGGGAGTGCGACTGAGTCTGAGCCGTGCGATTGACCTCATTCGTGCAATTGAGCAAGCGACTGGGCTTAGTCGTATGTTGTCCCATGTGGTTGACACAGTCGTGGACTGAACTGAAATGCATGGTATAGTCCTACGATTATGTCATTCGCCCAGCTCAGTCGTGCAATTGAAGTTCATCAGTACGTACATTCGCATGACAGTCTGTGTTTCCATTCAAATTGAAATCTTGAGCAAAACTTGAAGTTAGACGTTGTGGCTTGACTCATTAGACTCGCAATCATTCCAATTAACATCTAACACATTTTAAGTTAGCGATTTACTTGGTTTTAAAGGTTTATTTTGTGTACTAAGTTTTGTTTCTTATTAGGGCTCAATTGCGTCAATTTAGGGCACGATTTGATAAGCCTTTGAGTGGATAACACCGCACATTACCTGTTAAATCAAGAGCGATCGTTAGACGCAACAGTAATCAGTCTATAACCCTGAATCAAGATTTTCGCAGCGTAACAGTACAATTGTGTGATTTAGGGGCGATTTGGGACCGACTCCCCCTCTATTTATACTAGGGTTTCCTCCAGTCGTGCAACTAAGATTATTCGCACTCTTGATTCGTGCGACTGCCACAGTCGGTCACCCTCAGTCGTGCGACTAGGTTTTAGTCGTACGACTGTCTCATTCGGTCATCTCCATTTGTGCGATTGGTTCATTTTGATGATCCAATCATATGGATTGACCCATGCTTATGGTCTAATCACATGTCTGGTCCATATGTGTGGATTACTCGTGCGATTGGACTCATACGTATGGTCCAATCGTAAAACTGGTCCATACTCAAGGTCCAGTTGTGCGAATGGCTCATACTTATGAGTTTGACATTATGACCATTCATACACTTAGCCCTTTTAATTATTGATAAGAGTTGCAGCTCACAATGATTGTCAGTATACTTGTCCACTTAAATCCATACACAAATTTTTGACTCACATTGGTGATGATTTAAGGTTTATTTATTTCAAAAAGCATTTGTGGATCCCACCTTATATGGTAATCAACATTCCTCAGCAGATTTCTGAGCGGTCTACGGTATTATACAAGAAGAAACTATTTTAGTGCTAAGCCTCAGGTCAGTGCCACCGCACAGTAGAGAGGCGCAAACAACAATGAATTCGAGAATATTAGGTTATGCTTATCCTCAGGTCAGTGCCACCGCACACTAGAGAGGCACACAACCTATCTTCTTGTTAGAGCAATTATATTCTTTTCGCATAGATCGCACCAACAACATAGGTTATTAGATTGATTGCTTTTTGCATTTTTCATGTGCTTTGCTCATTTTAATGGTCATCCACACACATTTGTGGCGGTTATTTGCTCGTCACCCCTTATTGGAACTTCGTTGATTGTGTTAACCAGGGATAAGATGATAACCCACAGCTTGTTAAACGACTTAGTTTGAGCTTGAAATTAAAACAAATGGGTCTATATTATCTATTGTGTTGAATCTACCGACACATCATCTAATGGTTTAGCAACCTCTAGGTCTACTTTCTCCGTGTTACCTTAGTAGCAGCTAGTTTTACTATCATTTTTCCTTTTATTGCTCAGCCTTCTACTTCGAATTTTGCATCTTAATCAATTACATTCTTTTAAAGTCCCAAACTCTATGTTCCTGTGACTATCATTTTCCAAACACTGAATCAGTATCACAGATACGATCTCATTTCTATTAGCTAGATTGTCCTCCTCCCTCGTTTTTTGAGTACTGAAATTAAAACAACCAATTTAATACTAATTTAACCTATTCTCCCCCTGAAATTCTAAAACCGAAAATGTTTTCGCATTTTTGGATTTTAATGGATGAAGAATTAAGAATATTAAAATAAAATAAAATAAATAAAAACGAAAAATTAAAATTAAAATGAACTCTACGTTTCGGAGAAGGTACTGTCATCTTCTGGAATCACTTCACATTTCTTTTTAACACCGTTGACCTGTAACAGATATAAAAATCTTGGTTTATCAAAAGCTTTTTTATAAAGGTGACCGCGTTGAAAGTCCGTATTAATTTTAACAACGATTAAATTCTTTTCAAAACAATCATTCATGTATAAAGTGATATTTAGTTCCGATGGTTTGGTCTTAGGATGTTGGACCAGATTTTTAGTTACGGCTATAACAACAAAATTATCAACAAATATAGGAGTGTTAGAGAATTTCAAACCGTAGTCCCGCATTTGCTTTTGAATCCAAATGATTTGAGAACAGTAGCTTGCAGCAGCAACGTATTCAGCTTCACAAGTTGACAGAGCAACTGATGTCTGCTTCTTACACTACCACATGACTAATCTTCTCCCAAAGAATTAACATCCTGCTGATGTTGACTTGTAGTTCGTTTTGCAGCCGCCATAATCCGAGTCACTGTACACTGTAAGCTCAAAGTCATCATCATGAGAATACCATAACCCAAGTGTTGGCGTACCCTTCAAATAACAAAATATTCTTTTGACTCCTCTAAGATGGTTGACTTTCGGTTTCGACTGATATCTGGAGCAGAGACACGTCGCGTACATGATATCAGGTCTTGAGACAGTAAGGTACATAAGGGATCCGATCATTCCTCGGTACATGGTGGCATCCACCAGATCACCATTTTCGTCGGGTGCTACATCATGGTTTGTAGCAAGTGGAGCCCCAGCTGCCGAAGCATTCTCCATATCAAACCGATTTAGGATATCACCTACATACTTGGTCTGATGTAGGAATATGCCCTTTGGTGTCTAATCCACCTATAACCCGAGAAAGAACTTCATCTTTCCCATGGCACTCGTCTCAAATTCAGCTTTCATTACGGCTTCAAATTGTTTACATAGTTCTTCGTTCTTGGAACCGAAAATTATGTCATCAACATAAATTTGAACAAGCAGTAACTCACCATCCTTTTCTTTGATGAACATTATACAGTCAATTACTCATCTGTGAAAGACGTGTTTCACAAGATGAGTCAAGAGCTTTTCATACCATGCTCTTGGAGTTTGATGGAGCCCGTAGAGAGCCTTATCTAGTTTTTAAACTCTTTCCCGATTATCTGGATCCTCAAATCCTTCGGGTTGACTGACATACACTGTCTCCCGGATTTCACCATGAAGAAATGCACTCTTTACATCTAGTTGATAAACTTAATCTTCAAGTAAGGGGCATAGGCTAGGAAGATACGGATTGCTTCCATTCTCGCCACAGGTGCAAAGACTTCATTGTAATCAATACCCTCGACTTGTCGAAATCCTTGAACTACAAGTCGAGCTTTGTTTCTTATTATGACCCCTTGGTCATCCTTCTTGCACTTCAAGACCCATTTGGCGCCAATGACCTTAGCACCTTTAGGTCTATCCACCAGTGTCCATACACCTAACTTCTTGAATTGAAGAAGTTCTTCCTGCATGGCACTCACCCATGCCTCGTCATTTAGGGCTTCACTGACATATTTTGGCTCAAATTGAGACACAAAACATCGATACGCATCATTGTGAACATACCCCTTTTCCATTACCGAGGCATAATTAGCTTAGTATAGCTGATTGCTTGTCTAAACTCTTGATCTTACATCCCCAATGACATTGTCCAGAGGATGATAAACATTTAAGCGTGATCTAGGAGTGGTGGGAACAACTACCATATTAACAAGGTTGTGAACCCCCAGTTCAGTATCTGAGTAGTGGGAATGTGAGGTTCTGAAGTGTTAAAGGCATCAACATCTGATGCTTGTGTACTTGTAGTAGTAGGAACCTGTTCCTCCTAATCCACCTAATCATTTTCCATGTCTTCACCCTCAGAGGAAGAGTCGCTTACTTCCGGTGCTCCCCTTGAATGACTAGAAGACTCACCTTGTGAACCAAATGTTGTTGAGTCTTGTGACGTTGTGTTTAAGACATCATACATCATTTTGGTTGCTAACTCATCTTCAGGAAGGGAGAGAAGGATGTTGAAGGATATAAAGAATCAATCATAATTGAAGAAGAATCAGGTCCTTTGCCAGTAAGGGGTGGTGTTTCACTGAATGTCGACGTTGCACCACACTTCTACTTGACCCACTGAGTTGTTGTAAACTCTCTTATTCGGTATGTTGTATCCTAGAAAAATTCCTTCTTCAGCCTTCTTGCTGAATTTCCCTGACTGAGTTTTCTTCAGAAGAGTACATGGTGCTCCAAATGGTTCAGGTACTCTAGATTAGGTTTACTCGTGGCAGTAACTCATAAAACGTTTTTCCATGACGCTTGACCACCAGGACTCGATTAAGGGTGTAACATGCATTGCGAACTGCCTCATTCCAGAATTGAACGAGTAGTTTCGAGTCTGCAAGCATTGTCCGGGCTGTCTCTATCAAGCTACGATTCTTTCTCTCAGCAACTCTATTCATTTGAGGAGTGTAGGCAGATGTGAACTGGTGTACAATTTCGTTTTCTTTGCAGAATGCCTCCATCCATTGGTTCTTGAACTCGGTACCATTGTCTGAGCGAATTTATTATACCTTCAGCTTGTAGAGTGACTCCAATGTAGTTACCAGCTCTTTAAATGATTCAAATGTCTCTTATATGGATTTAAGAAACATCACCCAAGAGAATCTTGAGTAATCATCCGTAACTACATAGCAGTACAAGTCGCCAGCAATGCTCTTTGTACTGACTGGACCAAACAAATCCATGTAAAGAAGCTCAAGAGGCAACTCAATGGAATTAGCTTTCCTAGCCTTATAAGCCTTCTTGGTCTGTTTTCCTTCTTACAAGGGACACAGAAATCTAGTAATTCAAAGTTCTTAACGTTTACTCCACGCACTAGATCATTCTGGATCAAGTGATTCATCTTCCGGGGATTTATGTGTCCCATTCTCCTATGCCAGGAGATGGAGTCTTTCTCTGTTGCCATTGACAAGAAGCATTGTACATGATGATCAATTGTGGAGGCCTTTGATAGATCCAAGACATATAGATCGTTATATCTTGAAGCTGACATAAAGACTTGATCCTCCGGGATCATATAATCGTTCTTTAACACATAGCACTTCTTGTTGTCAAAGACTACCTTAAAGCCTTTGTCACAGATTTAGGATACAAAAAGTAAGTTATTTTGAAGTTGTTGAACATAGTTTACCTTATCAAACTTCTCTTTCTGGTTTCCCACTTGCCCTTGAGCTGTGATGTAACCTCCTTTATTTCCAACAAATGAAACATGACCTACTTTAATTTGTTTGACGTTTGAAAGGAGACACAAGTTCCCAGTCATGTGCCTTAATGCTCCGCTATCAACAATCCAGGTATTTGTAGAAGCACTATAGCGAACACCCTACACATTTAAAGGGAAATGATTAGTTTAGGTTAGGTACCCAAGCCTTAACTGGCTTTAGTGACCCAGAGGCATCACAGATCATAAATTCTACCCACTGTCCATATGAGGGTGAGGGAAAATCTGTTATCTTCTTGTTCTCATTATTAGACACTATAATTGATTTTTCTTTCCATAGCTAGTTTTATGTAAGGCCTGTTTATGATAAAAAGACGTCTAGCTTACAGTTTGAACTTTATGTTCACTAATCCTTTTTGGTGGAGTGATAGAACTCCTTTTTGAAGACCTTGGTTTAGGATCATGAAGCTCAATCTTCTTTCTTGTGTCTGATAATAAAGACAGTTAGAGGCAATGTGTCCATACTTTCCACAATTATAGCATGATCTGCTTTCAACATGTTGGTGGAACAGTTTTCTGTGGGGAAGTGTATGACACATGTGTACTTTAGTTTGTTTGGGTTTGAACACTTCTTGTTTAGATGTTTTAGCTTCTTGAACAAAATTCATAGTTTGAACATTTTTAACATCTGTACCCTGTTGTTTATTTGGACTACGACATGGTGCACGAGGTTGGTTAACGTGTTTGGTCTTTTTAGGTTCAGAATTAGAGATGTTAGAACCTGACTTCACCTAACCTTTTTAAATTTCTCATCGAAATGAACAATAGGCATCTTACCTTTAGATTTTAATGTGGCCTTTTCTGTTTAGTGGCAGATTCCACCTATTTACTTATGGAATCTGGATCACTAACTAGAGGAGTGGACACCATATGATCCTTAACATAGTTGTTCTTTACTGGTCTACATTTAGCATTTAACACTGTCTCATGTGGTGGTGGAACCACTTTGTATCCCAACCCTTCCCTGTTGTTATGTTCTTTCACTAAGTGTTGGACTATGTGAGAAGAACTGGTCCAACTGTGTAGTTTTGTCTTAATGAATTTACTTCGACTTCTAAAACTGCTTTTTCTTTCTTAGTTTCTTCTAGGGAGTTTAAATAGAACTTTGTCATTGCTTGGTTAAAAGCAACAACTTCGGTTTCCCTTAGTTGTTTATTTAACAGTTCTATTTTCTCTTTAGAACTATGCTCATTTTGTTTTAAAATCTGGTTAGTCTTTATGCACATCGTAAGTCATTTACTAAGCTATCATTGTGTTCTAATAACCTAGCAAATTTTGAATCTATGCTATCTCTAAATTTATTACATTCATTACAAGCATGATTATCAAAATGTTGGTCTTTGGTACTTACTTGAGAAGGTTTGGTTGAATCAGCCATCATAGCAGAGTTTGCCTGTTCTGGTGCTGGTGATTCTAAACATGTAGTTCGGAGATCCTCTTCATTCAGGTGATAGAACACAATTGCAGTTTCTTCATTATTCGACATCACGAGTTCCACTACTATTTCACCTTCAATTGCAGTGTCATCATCCAAAACTTCAACATTTGCAATGTTTGACTCACCCGGAGATACAAAACGAAAGGTCCAATCTTGACATTCGTCATCTTGGGCAGTCAAAGCCTTAGGATCTTTGCTTGATGATGCAGCTTCACTTGTTGGTTTGTCTTCACGGTTGAATGATGAGAAAGGATTACTGTTACCTGTCTTCTTGGGCTTTACACATTCACATTTGAAGTGCCCCTTTTCTCCCACAGTTGAAACATGTAACTTTAGTTTTGTCGAAAGAAAAAGTTGTATCCTTTGTAGCTATCAAGTTTTGTCCAGTCTTCTTCACAAACTTCTAGGCTCTTCAATAGCACGTGCCAACACCCACATAATATCCATCCTTTCCAATTCATTCTCGTCACTGCTCATAATCCTCATCTGCCAGATGGTAATTTCTGATCTTTCCTGCAACCAGACCATCATAAGAATGAACAACTGCAGCTAAGTGGTCCATATGCTCCTTTGCAACCTCCACATTGATATTCCCGAGATTCTCGGTCTTCAACTTCGTAGCGTTTGATTCAGGTACTATATATTGGGTGCTAGATGACCCTGATGTTTCAGGTCCTAAAGTAGAGGCTTACGGAGGAGCTGCTGAACTCGGCACAAATGCAGTTTGAAGTGGTGCTCCTGAGCTTCTTGAGGTGGAAGTTGAATTATACAGAGACGGGTTCTGATCATAAGATCCTTTCTAAGACCTGTACTTCATCCTCACTTCCTCCTCCCTCAGTTTCAGGATGAAGTCGTTTATATCTAATTTTGCCAGTAAATTGTTCTGTCTCAAATTAGAGACAAACGAGTCCTACTTCTCTGGTAGACCATCGGCAAAGCTTGATACCATATCTTCCATTGCATTGTAACCCCATGAGTGTGCAACTCACTCTTAAATGGTAGAATTGGTCTATGACTCATCCAAGCTCTCCTTACCCGTAGATGAGAATTTATCGAACTCCTTCTTCAAAGCCTTTGCCTTTAGAGCTTTTTAACGATGCATTCCCGTCATATCATTTTACAGAGCCTCCCATAATTTCTTCGCATGTTTATTCGTAGAAAATGGGTGGAAATATCCTTAGGTATCTACTGAGTCACTAGCTACACCTTCTCTCAGCATTGTACTCCCTTCTGGCTATCAGTCATGCCGCCTAGAGTAAGTTTTACGCCATCTGCACCGACCGGCATAGTGTAACCAGTCTTAGTGATTCCCCATAGATGGGATCAACACCATTTAGATAAATTTCAAAACTTTGCATCAATTATCGGTAAGTCTACATGATAAGCTTAGCGGCTTATTGTGATTCCCAATCTCATTTCCAGAAGTAACAGGTTCTGGATACGCGAGTCCCTCCCTGCAGTAAAAGCCAAGTAGTGATCTTCCATTTCTTTATACTTGGAGAGTTAGAACAAAATTGTTTCACCGGTGCAAATGGAAGATGCAATTGGTCAATCCTGCGGATGGACTAATGCGGATGAATCAATTGTGCAATTGAACCAATGAGGATAAGTCAATCGTGCGATTGAGCAAGTGCGGATGGACAATGCGAATGTGGTGTTCAGTCGTACGAATGGATGGGCGATTGAGTTCAATCGTGTGTATGGGAAGTGCAATTGAGTTCAGTCGTGCGATTGAGCCAATCTGCCACTGAGGCTGCTGGATTTGAAATTCGAAGATTTTTGGTACTTTGACACAATAATATGATTTTTCACAACCCTAATCTGCCGTAAGATGAAAAACATGAACTTTTAGATCTGGAGACACTAAAAAACACTGTTTTACACAAAAAGATGGTGTTTTTGAATGAAAAACGTGAGATTTACACCGACAACGATGAATCATATGCAAAATCAAGAGCCAAAGCTCTGATACCAATTGTTAGGACCATTTAGGTACGGAGTACTAACTGATTCTGCACGTATACTAACTCAAATAGTGTAGAATCCTATTTGATTGGCGATCCAATCAGGGAGAACACAGTTAAGATCAATCTAACGATTAATGAAACATTATGAATTATTAGAACACGATCAACTGTGATCTATGAACTTGGAACAGGTTTTCTTGAGTCTTTGGATGGCTAGGATACGATTATGTGCGTACGTATTCGAATTCTTCTATTTTTCCACGAATTAGGTGGTATTATAGGTTAGGGTTTTCCATTCGTACCACTGAACCATTAGCATGGTTTAGTGGTGCGACTGAAGAATGCGATTGATCCATCCGCACGACTGAAGGTCTAGTCGTGCGACTGAGTCAATCTTATGTCTCAATCATGCGACTGATCCAGTCTTCTGGTTTAGTGGTGCGACTGGTCCGTTAGCATGGTCCATTCGCATTAGAACTTCACACGATTAAGTTTAAACATGTTTCTCAATCATTATTGACTAAGAACTATGTACAATAACCTCAAACCTATATAATTAATTCAATATACTTTATTACACAATAAATAATAAAATATTAAACATTACATGCATCCACCACACATTGCATTTCATTCATACCCATTCAGTTACATATATGTAAGACATGAAAGACATTTTACATTAAGCTCCTAAACTAGGTACATATGTATCAACAATCTATATGCTTATATAGATAGTGATTATGGTGGTTGCAACATGACTGCAAAGTCTACATCTGGGGGATGTCAATTTCTTGGTGGAAGGGTTGTCTCATGGCAATGCAAGAAACAATCCTGTGTCTCTACACCAACTACTGAAGCTGAATACACTATTGTGGCAAGCTGTTGTGCTCAAGTGCTATGGATTCAGAATCAGATGCTTGACTATGGATTAAATTTCAAGGAGACTCTCATTCAAATAGACAACAACAGTGCTATCTCAATCACAAAAAATCATGTGCAACACTCTAGGACCAAACACATCAACATCAGGTATCATTTAATAAGAGATAATTATGAAAAGGGATTAATTAAACGAGTCAAAGTCACACAAATGAACAATATGTTGATCTATTTACAAAGGCTTTTGATGAACAGAGATTTAAATATCTAATATCAACTATTGGGATGATAAACTTTGAGTAGGTTTTTTCTTAAAACTAATTCTTATTATTTCTTAAAATCTGTGTCCTAAGTGTCTAGTTCATCACTTTCATAAGCTCTTGTTTACTTTGAATAAAAAACTTTTCAAGACTTTCCATAGATTTTTGAAAATCTTTTATCCTTCGGAAGATATGCTTTTATCTTCACAAGAAAATCATGCCTTCAAAATAAACAACTGTCTAAAAAATTTACTTTCAGAAGAAATTTGTGAAATATTTCCAAAGCTTAATACTTGACTCAGACACTTGTATGTTTTTAAGGACCATTTTCTTCCGAAGCAAATTAACTCTCAGAAGCTTTGTTCCTCTGGACAAAGCATTGAAGTCTTAATTTTCTTCCGAAGCAAAATTTTCACAACTCTTAGGAAAATCTTCCGAAGTCATTTTAGCTTCGGAAGCTTTTCATTAAAAATTCCGAGGATAATTTACCTTCGGAAGCTTTTTGACTTCCAAGAAAACTACTTTTTGAGCAAAAGTAAACTACTTTTTCAGAGGTGGACCGACATCCGAATTTCAAAATTTATCCACTTTCATTAAACTTTATCTGAAATCCTTTTTCACATATAAACCCAATGGTTTCCCCCTCTTTCTATCATCTCCTTCTTTCCTCCAGTCCTAAAAACTACAAATTTCTCTCTGAAATTTCTTTCTTTCTTCTTTCTTCATCCTTAAGCTTCATTAAAATGGCCAACCTTAACCGCAGAAATGATCTAAACTTTTCCATGTAGTTACACAGGCAACATAACCAAGTTGCTCTATTACACTCTGAGAAAGATCCCCATTTCTCAAAGGTTTTCCGATTCTTAACTCTATCCACTACTTCACCTCCCTAACCATTGATCCTACTCTTTATGAGGATCAACTACTGGAATGTTTGAGACCTGCCAAGAGGTCATCATGGATGGGGATAAGGCACTGTTTGCCATAGTATAGAGGAGAACAGTCTTCATCACTCCAGCCATCATCAACATGCATCTTCAGCTGAATGATGAAGAAGGTGAGGTGTTCTTTCCCAAAGAAGCTGTTAACCAGTCTTTTGAGCAGATGGGCTAAGAGGGAGACTTTTCTGTTAAGACCTTCAGAAAAGGAAAGGTCTTATACCAATAGAAATTCCTACTCCATGTTGTTATCCACAGCTTATCAAACAAGCATGGTGGATGGGACCAGATTCCTGAGGATCTTTCCTTCATTGTTCATAGGATGGTTCAGGGAGTCAAGTTCAGGAACTCTCAGTTTGTTTACACCAATCTGCTTACAAACTAGGACTCCTTACAGTACTATATGTTCCTAGATATGTTCAATACATTCTTAACTGTGAACTAGGCTCACAGTTAAGGGGAATAGCTAATACTCTTAATTGGGACAATTGAAGCCCAGCATCTTTAAAATACTAAGAAAGCCCACTATTGCCTTCTCTAGGGTAGAAACAGCCTTGTCCCAAAAATGTTAGAGCTCATTGCTGAAGGTGACAACTTGCAGCACCAGCTAGTGTTGAACCCACACCTTCTACATCCCAACCACCTCACCAGCCACAAATCACCCTCACCTACCAAAGAAAACACAAACGAACCCCTACACAGACTATTCAGTCTCTGCTGGTCCCCATATACTCACCCATACAAGAAGAAGTGGACAATGGAGCTCCCACTTCTCCTAAGGAGCAGACCACTCCCATTCCTTCAATAATCAGTGCTGAGGTTCCTCATACTTTTCCAGATGAGCTTATAAGCCCAAATGCCTTAAGCCATCACTTTGAGTCTGAACACTCAAGTGATCAACCTTCAGGGGACAGTTACCATCCCCAGCCTTCGGACTTAAACCAACCGATCCCCAACCTTGACTTCTATCCTGATGAAGATCTAAGTTTTAGTTAGTACCATGATTCTCTCTTCTTTTCCCCTACTCAAAAAGAGATGAGTGCTCCTAAGTCTCTTACCTCTAGCCCACATCAGTCACCTGCTATTGAGGTGGACACTTCTGAACCTGTTCAGGATGTCCATATGGAAGAGGCTCTCAGTTTTGAAAGTGATTCCATCATAAGAACCCAACCATGGAAACTCTGCTCACTATCATCTCTACGAAGGCTGTTAGTGAGCAGAGGAAATCCAGCAGCCAAGAACCTAAAGCTGGTGGTGAGAGAAAGGACTCTGGTCCAATCATCTCACCCCCCCAATGATTCTTCTGATGAAGATTAGGGGAATTTAAGACTAATGGTGCAAAAACTGTCTAAAACATGCACCTTTTAGTCTCCAAGGTCAGTCATCTTGAATCTCAAGTGACTACCTTGCAAAATAGGGTCAATGATCAGTAACTTGATATTTCTTATCATAAGGAAAAACTAGTTAGGAGACCTTTAAGAGGAGCTCAGCCAGGAACACAAAAACCTGTCGATGTGATTGACCTAAAGCTCACCTATGAATGTGGGTGCTGCTACCGAAAAGGGGGAGAAAGTTATTACAATCATAGAACCTAGAGTTCTTCAAAGAGTGTGGACATTGAGGACTCACCATAATCACTTGCAATTATGCACACTCAGCAACTTCCTCAAGTTCATATTGATATGGACTCGATAGACTCCTTCATACAGAGTTTGTTTGAGGAAGGAATAGCAAGGGCCATGTCATCTCCACCAACTTCAAATCACATCATTGGGTGGAGGTATGATAGCAATAGAAGAGCCCTCATCATTCTTAGAGTTCAAGGGTAGCAAGAGATCTTCAATTTTCAAACCTTGAACTTCTATGAAGGTCTGGATCTAGTCAACATGCCACTTGTCAATCAAAGCAAATCAAGACAAGCTTACAGGCTGGCTCAAAGAATCCAAGACAGAATCACTACAGAGTTCAGCTTCAGAAGGAGACTAAGGTAATCAGGTAATGCCATCAGTCAACTAGATGTTGAGGCAGACCCTAAGATTAGTTTCATAAGGGAAACCTTGACTGAAGGCCTAGTGGCAGAGCCTAAGAGTCCTGTCTCATCATCATCAACTGCTACAGAGATTCATACCCTTATTGAGAAACCTGCTCATCAAGGTGCTTCCCAACCTCTCTCTAGCCAGAGCTTGGATGCTACACCAAACAATAAAGGCCAAAGTTCTCTCCACCCTGAGTCACAAAGGTCTATGAGTGACAAAAGGAAAAGAAAGATGACATCTGAGGAGTTTGAGGAGGAGGAGAGAGAAAGGAAAAGGAAGCTGAAGGAAGAAAGTTCCTCTTCGGGTTTGTAAGACTCATGGTAACTGCTATCAGGGCTGCCCCTAGACCAAACACTCAAGATTAAGAGTTGAGGGTAGTCAGGTGCAACTACTTGCAGACCAAGAACTATGACATTGACAATGTCATTTCTTTCCCCTAATAGGAGTTAAATGAACTAGTTGATAGAGAAAGGTAAAATGAGAAGAAAGAGCCAGAAGATGCTGAGCTACTAGTACAAATGAAAGAAGAAAGAAGAAAGAAAAGGTCATATATGCATGTGTCCACTCTCTTCCCCAGTTCAAGAAAGTCCTGCACATGAGGATGTGGTTCAACAAGAACCTCAGGTAGACAAAGAAGAAGACAGGATCAAGATGATCAACTACCTGAGTGCCACAGGCCTCTATCAGGCAGATGCACTTCTTCCCTTATCCTATGACTATGTTGAGTTTGATTATCTCAAAAAACTTGAACTTGAGATAGTCAAGGAAAGAAAGACTATCAAAAGGAAACTAAGGGAAGAAGATGCTAAGTCAAAAGCCATCATCCAGAAGAGCATGAAGCAGTCTGTAGACAGGCAGAGGATGATGAGCTTCTTGAAGTTGTTTGGATTCTCTAGAAGGAGACTTGGCCCTATGTCTCTATCCACTATGGATGAGCATATAAGGGTAATCATGCAGAAGATCAAGAGTGTAGAGCTGGTTGACTTACACTCCCCTCCAAGTCAAGCTCCACCTGAAATGGAGGTTAAGGTTGAACAACTAGAGACAACACAACCTGAACCTCTTGTTGAATCTCAGCAAGCTTCATCTTCTGATCCACAGCAGGGTCAGACTCCCTCTCCTTATGAACTTGTGAGAGAGGAAGACCCAACTAAGAAAGACAAAGAAGATCAATCAGGTGCTACAGGCCAGTCTTCTCAGTTAAAAGGAAAAAAACAGAAAGAAAAGGATGGCTTCAAAGCCAAAGCCAAAAAAGAAGAAAGAAACATCCTTTTCTGAACCTCGGGATGAGTCAGAACAAACTAAGGATATGAAGCCAGAGGATGCTACATCAATTACCAATCAAGCAACTCCTCTAGCAGCAGGAAGACCCATCTTGTCCTGGACATACACTACAAATCCGGAAAGATGGCATGTCATTAGAGATCAAGGCTTTGAGGATATCTACAAATGGTAGGACATGTTCAATCTGCCTTTGCATGATCTCTTTGACATGAGAAGACATTTTGAGAGTCTGAGTGATCCTGATCATCTCATGAAGAACGGGATGGTCATCATCATAATGAGGACTGTTGATATATGAAATCTTTAAAAATGCTTTGATAGCATCAGCGTAGGGGGAGTTTGTAAGGAATACATGTTAAGGCTGACGCAACTCAAACATTTCAAGTCTCCTACATGCTGCACAAGTTCATTGAAGAATAATAATTCGGAAGTTTCACACATGCAACAGAAATATTCTAAGTGTGAAATCTTCCAAAGTCAAGACCAATATCTTCTGAAGCCAAAGTTGAAGTCTTTCGAAACTTCAGAGACAAAGTCTTCCAAAGCCAACACTTGAAGACAGATTTCTTCCGAAGACTTTTAGTGTACATGTTTTATCTGATGTACGTTACATAAAGCTAGACCCCCTTTCCGCTACAAATCTGTAAAGTCACCAACTTGCATGAGTTGGTGAAAAGGTCCATGCTTTAAGTAACTATACATTAAGGTCTTGAGTTTGTAACTTTCTACTTCATGTACTTTATCCTTTTTGTAATATATTAGGATGTGAGCTATGGCATTTCATAGTCACAAGTCAAAACGCAATCTGCCTTTTGACTCTACAATTGATTTTGTGTTGTGTCTAGTCAATTGTATCCAGCTGGCCTTCAAAGTATGGCCGGCTATACGATTTAGTATATGTATGTCAAGTACTTGTAACTTTCCTTTATGCTTTGTAACACTTGTAATAGAACTTGAGGAGGAAATATACTACAATCTTGAAAACCATCTTCTTGTGTATTTTGCTATCTTGTTCTATCTCTTCGTTACTTGTGTTATTTGTATCATTTTGTGGTTAATCCAGTCTCACTGTTTGATTATTTAAGTTAATCTCCTCTTTGTGTTGTTGTGTTGTAAGTGACCACCCTTCACCGGTCCTGCAGGTATGTTAAACCAACCTCAACTTTTATGATCTAATTCTTTTGATTCTCTACCTACATCGTTAAATACCTTAAAACTGAACAGGTATGTCCTTGTTAATAACTCTTATGTCTACGTTCTATTTGATTCTAGAGCAGATAAGAGTTTTGTCTCATTAGAGTTTGAATCCATTCTAGCAAAGCCACATATGAAACTAGAAAGACCTCTCATCATTGAAGTCGCCGATGGAGAACTTATCACCGTTGATATTGTTATTCGTGATTATATTTTGAGCCTCGACGCGCATGATTTCTTTATCGATCTTATTCCTATAAAACTTGGAGCTTTGATGTTATCATTGGCATGGATTGGTTAGCTAAACACCATGTCGACATTGTTTATTTTGAGAAGTGCATTCGTATTCCTTTGCCTTCTAGGGATACATTGAAAGTATTTGGTAAAAAATCCTCCAAAGGGCTCAAACTCATGTCATGCACTCAAGCCCAAAAATGCTTAAGCAAGAACTATATAACTTTCATGGCCTATGTGGACAACACGAAAGTCAAAGGGAAAGATCTTTAGGATGTCCCGATTGTACGAGATTTTCCTGAAGTGTTTCCCGATGACCTTAGTGGTTTACCTCCCATGTGTGAAGTCGAGTTTCAAATTGAATTGATTCCAGGAGAAAATCCAGTGGCTAAGTCACCATATCGACTTGCACCATCAAAAATGCAAGAGCTAGCTAGTCAACTTCAAGAACTATCCGATAAGTGTTTTACTCATCCTAGCTCCTCGCCTTGGGGTGCACCTATTCTATTCATGAAGAAGAAAGATGGATTGTTTCGTATGTGCATCAATTATCATGAACATAACAATCTTACCATCAAGAACCGCTACCCTCTTCCTCGTATCAATGATCCTTTTGACAAACTTCAAGGAGCTGCCATTTTCTCGAAGATTGACTTACATTTTGGTTACCATCAATTATGAATCCATGATGATGATATCTCAAAAGACTGCATTCTTTACTCGTTATGTAGTCTATGAGTTCATGGTTATGCCTTTTGGTTTAACAAATGCTCTTGTTGTCTTCATGGATCTCATGAATCGAGTATGCAAGCCTTATCTTGACAAGTTTGTGATCGTCTTCATTTACGACATACTTATCTATTCCAAGTGCAACACCAATCATGAACTTCACCTATGACGAGTTCTTGAACTGTTGAAGAAAGAACAATTGTACGCGAAGTTCTTGAAGTGCGAATTTTGGCTTGAGGAAGTTTGATTTCTAGGACACGTGGTGAATAGCCAAGAAATTCACATTGACCCTTCAAAGGTGGAAGTTGTGAAGAATTGGTGTGTTCCTACAACTCCAACCAAAGTTCGTTCTTTCCTTTGTCTTGCTGATTATTATCAGCGATTCATTGCCAACTTTTCGAGAACTGCGAAGCCGCTTACTTCTTTGACTCAAAAGCATAAACCACTCGAGTGGGGGTCTGAGAAAGAGGAAGCCTTTGAAGCATTAAAGGACAAGTTGTGCAATGCTCCTATCTTGACCCTACCTGAGGAAACAATGATTTCACCGTGTATTGTGATGCATCTAACAAGGCCTTGGTTGTGTTCTGATGCAACAAGGAAAGGTTATAGCATATGCATCAAGACAATTGAAGGTCCATGAGGTGAATTACACTACACACGATCTCGAACTTGGTGTTATGGTTTTTGCCTTGAAGATTTGGAGGCATTACCTTTATGGTACACAATGTATAGTCTACACCAATCACAAAAGCCTTCAATACGTTTTTAATAAAAAGCGATCTAAATATGAGTCAACGTCGTTGGGTTGAGTTAATTAGTGATTACGATTGTGATATTTGTTACCATCCTGGTAAGGCAAATTTCGTAGCCGATGCAGTAAGTCAAAATATCCATAACAAGATGGTCTCGTTTCAAGAAATTTGTGATCGACGATAGTGGTTTGACACTTTGGGAGAATTTGATATCAAGATCCGTCGAGATGTCAACGAGACTACTTTGCTGCTACAAAATCTGAGGATTAAAAGTGACATCGAGACTAGTATTTTAGAGGCTCAACAAGCAGTTTTCCTTGAAGATTTTGAGGCATTACCTTTAAGATACACAATGTATAGTCTACACCGATCACAAAAGCCTTCAACACGTTTTTAGTCAAAAAGATCTCAATATGAGACAACGTCGTTGGGTTGAGTTAATTAGTGATTATGATTGTGATATTTGTTACCATCCTGGTAAGACAAATGTCGTAACCAATGCACTAAGTTGAAAGATCCATAACTAGATGGTCTCGTGTCAAGAAATTTGCGATCGACAATAATGTTTTGACACTTTGGGAGAATTTAATATCAAGATCCGTCTAGATGTCAATGAGACTACTGTGCTGCTACAAAATTTAAGGATTAAAATGCGACATCGAGACTAGTATTTTAGAGGCTCAACAAGCGGTTCAAAAAGAAGTAAGAAAAAGAGAGGAATTGGAGCATAATCTAACTTAATTGATAACGAAACCCGATGAGTTGATGTATTTCTCAAATCGAATTTGGGTTCCAAATCATGATAATCTTTGTACCATTATCATGAACAAAGCTCATCAAACTCGTTATTCTATTCATCCTGGCTTCGATAAGATGTATATGGACCTACGTGGTCAATATTGGTGGCTTGGAATGAAGAAGGACATAATGACATATGTAGCTAAGTGCCTTGCGTGTACTAAGGTTAAAGCCGAACATTAACATCCAAATGGACTACTTGAACAACTTGAGATTCCTATGTGGTAGTGGAAACACATATCCATGGACTTCATAACTAAACTAACTCGTAGCTCCTGTGGTCATAATGGCATATGGGTGATCGTTAACTAATTAACCAAGTCGGCACACTTATACCTATACGTGACACTTACAAAACATCAAGTTTGCTCATATATAATTGATGAAATTATGAGTCGTCAGGGGTACCTTTTCACATCATATCTGACTAATACGCTCGCTTCACTTTGCAATTTTGGTCATTTATGCAAGAACTCTTACGTACTCAATTGGATCTAAGCACGGCTTACCATCCTCAAACGGATAGTCAAACCGAGCAAACCATTAAAACCATGGAGGATTTGCTATGTCTTTGTGTCCTTTATTTTGGTGGTGACTAGGATACGCATTTACCGCTCAGGGAATTTTTGTATAATAATAGTTATCACTCGAGTATGAAGATGGCACCTTTTGAAGAGCTCTATGGTTGTAAATGTCATTCTCCGATCTGCTGGACCAACATTGGTGAAAACTTCATCACTGGTCTTAAACTTATACAAGAAACGATAGATAAATTCTTCATAATTCGCAAGAACATTGAAGTGGCAAGAAGTCAAGAAAAGAGCTATGCCGATATGCGACGTAAACCATTGGAATTCCATGTTGGGGATATGGTTCTTCTTAAGGTTTCACCATGGAAGGGCGTTGTTCACTTTGGGAAGAAGGGTAAATTGGCTGCAAGATTTGTAGGACCTTTCAAGATTCTGAAATGGATCGGGAAAGTGGCTTACAAACTGGAATTACCTTCCGACCTTAGGGGAGTTCATCCTGTTTTCCATGTCTCAAATTTGAGAAAGTGTTTGGCAGATGAAAGTCTGCGTGTTCTGTTTGACGACATCCAGATCGTCGATTCATTACACTTTGTTAAGAAACCCGTTGAAATCATGGATTACATTATGAAGAAGACTATAACCACAACTACCCAATCGTCAAGGTTTGCCGTAAGAATAAACATTGAGCTGAGTTTACTTGGGAACGTGAGTAGCATATGAAGAAAAATACTCGCTTTTGTTCGTATAGTTTCATTCTTAATTTCGGGATGAAATTTTTAAAAGTTGGGAAGACCCTAACATCTCGTATTTTCCATTAAGTAAAAATTAACGTCGTTAATTCTTGTAAGGACCATTATTGTCAATTATGAAACTTGTGGAATATTTATGCTAATAATGATAACTTGAATAATAATACTAATAATACTAGTAATAATAATAATAATAATAAATTATAATAATGATAACAATAATAATAGCTAATGATAATAGTAATAATAATAGTAATATTAATAATAATAATAATAACAGTGTTAACAAATGGTAACAATAATGATAATAATAATAATAATAATAATATTATTTATAACAATTTATAAAAGTTATTAAAATTAAAAATATTTAAAGCTTAAATTAAGTAAATTAAGGAGGTGGTTTGTCAACTTATAAACTTTAAAAGAAAGTTTAAGTATAAAATAATAATCATTTAAAAGTTGAGGGGCTAATTGTGTAAATTTTAAAAATAAAAATTTCCTTTTCACCACACCCCGTAATTCCGGCCACCTCGCTGGCCAGCCTCGGCCAACTCTCCGACGAGGCCAAAAATTGAATGAAATCATCCAATTTTGAACACAAACGATCCCAACCGGTTCGCGAACGTGTTTCGAATTCAATTATGAGCTTTAATTGAGTTAAACAACTGTTATAAACTCCAAACAAATCGTGTAACCAAATGTCTTAACCATAGAGCAGTTCATGCATTAAAAACCAATAATAACCCAATTAATTGAACCTAAACAATTGTTTAACTATCTCTAATCGATTACCATTTCCAATTTAACCTGAAAGACAATGAAACCTTCGAATAACTCCCTCTCTTCATCTCGATTACAACACTAGTGTTCGTCATCATTCGGCCAGTATTAACTGAAATTAACAAAGGGTTTTCAAACAACAAGGTCCTTGGAAGCTTCTTGTTCAACGAATTTGGATAATATCAACGATTGCAACCTGAACCAGTTTCACCTCGGTCGTGACTTGTTTCTCAGACATGCACATCGAATTCGTTTCAATTTGGGTAAATTAAACACGTACAAATACTCGAAATTACATGGGGAACAAAAGCCCCATGGTTAATTTGGTTAACAACATCGAATTGATGTTCAATTTTGTTTTAATTGTTCTAGGGTTCATAATGATTTGGGGATTTCTTGAAGTTGTGCATATAAGATTTTAAAACCAAGTGATACACGGCCACGACCCTGATTCACTGGTTACTTGCATTTGACACTTTGAGGTCCTGGGTTTGAACCCAGGCACCCTCATTTATTTTTTAAAAGGCTTTCTCAACCTTAAACTATTTATAGAAAACTTTTAATAAATATAAAAATGGTTTTTATAAACTTAAATATTTTTGAAGACAACCAATAATTTTTATAATTTTTCTATGTGTAAATAATATATTTTTAATAATAAATTTATAAAAAGTTGTTCATGGTTATTCCTATTGAAGTGGATTTTTAATAATAATTAAAAAATTATTGTAGGTCCAAAAGAACGTTTAAATATTCATCGTTTACATTGCGTTTATTTCAAATGTTTGTTCAAATTGTATGTTTAAAATTATTAGTTATTATAAATGGTTTAAATTCATTTTCTCTGTATTAAGACAGATTATCCTTGGAGTGATGAAAGGTTTCATATTGATTAACAAGCTTGTCCTTCTTAATTTTAGCAACTTGACTACCATCTTCACACATTATCAGCAGTGCATCCCAAACAACTTTAGCAGTTCCATACTTTTCTAATCTTTTTAGCACATCCATTTTCAATGCTTGAGTGAGTATAGAATAAACTTTTAGATCAACTTTTATCTTTTTGTAATCATCATCATCAAGTGTGAGATCCTAAATAGGAATTCTTTAGATTTTGTATATTACATCTTAATCAGCAGAAAGAGTCACTGGAATGTGAGGGCCTTTGCATATTGCAATCTAGTAGTCCGGCTCTACACCTATAATATAGTTCATAAATCTAATTTTCCATTGCTTAAAATAAAATTTGTGTTTAAGCATGGGTGGTTTTGGAGTATGACCAAGTTTAGAGAAACTATATGAATCCATTTTTAATAAGCTGTTGTTTAACCTTGTTAAATAATGATTAGTTTGATTGTTAAGTTCAGCTTAGTCCAAATAGTCCAAACAGGCTTATCTACAACCAGATCTGCTGATTTTTATATGTTTTTGTTATAACAATTGTTCACGGGTTTGTTCTTGAAGATGAGTACAGATGAACAGTGACTGTTGAAGAGATTTCTGTTGTTTACTAAGTAGAGGTAGTTGAACACTCTATTAGTATCTCAATAACCAGATCAATCAAGTTCTGCTCAGATCTAGGCAATCTAAAAAGAACCGAGAGCCAAAGCTCTGATACCAATTGACTAGGGTTTGAGAATGATATTCTCTATTGATGTGAATCAACAAGGACCGAATATGATGATTGAGTCAATGACTGTAAGGCGGAATCAAACAATCAAGGAACATTAAATGCAAGAGATACTCATAAATGCTTGTTTGTATTAATGAAGGTAATCGGTTACAATGAATGCTGGGGTAAGAGCATTAAACAGTAACAAGACACCTTATAACAGAAGATTCTAATTGTCTATAATGTCTATCAATAGTCACCTCACATACGAGGTTTTCTATTCTATTTATAGGCTGACAAGATGCCTTTTACAAAATGACAAAACTACCCCTGACCTATACATCAGAGAACTAGTCTAAGTCTTCATCAGCATTTCCTTTATTCGTCAGCATTGACTAATGCGAATGTGTTGATCCTGATCAACATTTCTTCTTTGTCTTCAGCATTAGTGTTTGATCATCAGCATTGACAAATACAAATGAACAAACACACATGCGTATTTGTTGTTGGGCATCCACATTAGTTAATACGGATGTACAAATACTTGTCAACATTTGTTTCTGGCAATCCGCCTTTGTTAATACCGAAGAACAAATACGTGTCAGCATTTGTTCTATGTCATCCACATATACATATGCAGTTAGACGACACTTGTCTTCTTCTTTGCACATTCTTCATCCGCATTTGTTCTTGGACTTGTGGGATTTCTAGTAGAACAACCATCAATCTGTAACACCCGGTTATAAAAAAAGAGACAAGATAGGAGGAATAAAAGAAGGAAAAGCAATAAAGTCCAAGTGGAAGGACTAAAAGTGTCCAAAAATGACAAAACTTTCAAAAGTTGGTGTAAAGGTGGGCATCGCCGCCCACCCTCACTTCACATCACCATATTCTTCGGTTTTAGAGAGAGATAGAGTAGAGGAACTCTCGGCTGAAGAAAAAGAAGAAGAAGAAAATCAAATTCAAGATAAGAATTTATGGTTTTTAAATGTTTATGATGGGTTTTATCCCGGTTATTTGTTTATGTGCTTATGTGTTGTGTGTGTGCTCGGGTGTGTTTGTGTGGTGTTGTTTTTAGGTGTTTGAACTCATTTGCAAGCGGGTTAGAAAGGAAGAAACACCCAAGTTGCATGAGGTGAGGTCTAGACCCTGGTTTTTACTTGTTTGAAACTATCTTTGGGGCTGAAAATGTATTAAAATGATTTTACAAAGTTTATGTATGTTTACCCGTATGTATTATGCATGTTGGATGTTAATTCTTGAATGCTTACAGGTTATTCATTTTTAGAATAGCCATATTAAGCTTAGAACAGATGGGTTTGATGATTGGGTTTGAAAACATTCTAGAAACATGTTTTACAGAAAGCTCATGCGCCTTGATAAGGCTCATACGCCTGAAAATGCCATAGAAGGATTTAAGTGTAATCCATGCGCCTAAACAGTAGCCCATGCGCCTAAAATCGCTTTAAAAATTTTTTAAGTATAGCCCATGCGCCTGAACAGTGGTCCATGCGCCTAGAAATATTAGTCGGATGACTAAGTGTAGGGCCATGCGCCCCAATAGTGCTCATGCGCCCAAGTGGTCCATGCACCTAAGTGTTCATATGCCTGAATAGTACCCATGCGCCTAGAATTGGGCTGGAATTGACTAAGTGTCCAGACGTCCAGGATTCCGCATGCGCCTAGGCACTCATGCGCCTGCATAGTGCCCATGCGCATGCGCCTAAGTGTTCCCCATGCACATGCGCCTAAGTGTTCCCCATGCGCCTGCATAGTGTCCATGTGCCTGAATAGTGCCCATGCGCCTAAGGACTTAGAATATTTTCTGATTTTTGGGGAAAAATGTAATGTAGGCTTTGACTTTGGAGATTCCCGAGGGCTATGTAAGTTGACTTTTTGAAGTCATTTATGTTGTGATGATGTGATGTATGATTGTATGATATGTTCCTTTTGATGAATGTTTGTCTTTCCTATAGCTTTACTTGTTATGTTATGAATGAATAAAGTATTATGTAACATAAAGTGAAAGATAATGAAAGAGGAAAACGAAGTAAGAATGAATGCATTATTGAATGACGAATGAACGAAGGAAAGGCTTGCAAGCACATATTTGAGGTGAACAACACAGTTGTTGCAACAGACTCGAACAGCAAGCTATCATGAAGTTGCCATGGGGTGAGCAACACTATGGTTGCAACAGACTCGAATAGCGTGCTAATAATTAAAGTGGCAATTAGGGTGAGCGACCCTATGGGTGCAACAGACTCAGATAACAAGCTATCATGAAGTTGCCATGGGGTGAGCAACACTATGGTTGCAACAGACTCGAATAGCATGCTAATATTAAAAGTGGCAATTGGGGTGAGCGACCCTATGGGTGCAACAGACTCGGATAGGAAGCTATCATGAAGTTGCCATGGGGTGAGCAACACTATGGTTGCAACAGGCTCGGATAGCGTGCTATCATTGAAAGTGGCAATTGGGGAGAGCGACCCTATGGGGGCAACAGACTCGGATAGCGTGCAAGCAGTTGTGTTTGTTAAGGAGGTGAGCGACCCTGGTGTCACAAGAGAATCGAAAGGACGAACGTATAAAATGGACAAATTTAATGAATGTAATGGAAGATAATAATGATATTATCTGTATATACGTATGATGCTTGATCACGAACGAATGAAAAGTATAGTTTGATTCTGAAAGAAAATAGAGAATGGTATTAACGATTGAAATGTGTGTTTTGTTATAAATTAGAACTCACTCAGCAACGCTGACTTTTATACGTTTTCAGTTGGCAGGTAAACGTTGCTGAGGATGGCATGAGGCGGCTACTCAGCTCTTTTAGATGGCATTCTTTTGTTCATGTTTTGCATAGTAATGCGAACGAATGATGTTTTGAAATGAACGCTTGTATTAACTTGCAAAAACATTTGTAATGATATGAAAAGTTATTTTTTATGTTTTCGTTGTAATGTTTTCGTAAGACAAATGTAATTATATGTTTTATGTGCAATGAATGACCAACAATGAAGTTTTCGGGAACAGGGCCTTACAAGTTGGTATCAGAGCCAATGTTTAAGTGAAATGGGTAAATTTTCAAAATAAACCTTAACTTTAACTGAGAATGGGACGGAGTGGAATGGGGTGCCAATCTGAGTAGCTGCATGCCATCAGGTATTTTCGTAATGTTAATCAGTTTATATGCACCTGGTATGTGGTCATGTGTTGTATGTAGATTTAAATACTGATGTAGTCATGACAGGTAATGCTTGGGGTATGAAGAGTAAAGTAGGTTATATGGTGAGCGCGAGGTGATGGGGGCTGAGGTGAACAAGGGTGGTGACCGGAACTGGAATGGGAAACGGTTTGGATGTGGTGGAGCTACCCCAAACAATAAGGTGGTGAAGGTGGGTGACCGACGTGTGGTCACATCTGGAGCAGGATTGAAGAAGTGTGGTAAATGCGGGAAGGAGCATTCGGGAGAATGCAAATGGGGATCAAACAGCTGCTTCAAGTGTGGGAAGCCCGGCCATATGACTAGAGATTGTGGGGTTCGTAGGTGTTACAACTGTGGGGAGAATGGTCATCTGAGCATGGATTGTAAGAGGCCAAGGGCTGAACGTTCGGGAGCGAAGAATGCGGGAGGAGAAAGGCAGAAGGCAAGCGCCCGAGCTTTCACGATGATTCGGGAGGAGGCTAGGACAGACCCCGACGTGGTGTCAGTTATGTTTCTAGTAAACCAAACTCTTGCATCTGTGTTGTTTGATTTTGGTGCTAGTAGGAGTTTCATTTTTGCTAGCTTTTGTGCTAAGTTTCCTACTAAAAGTAGATGTATTGATGATCCCTTCAAGGTAGAAACTGCCATACATAAGTCTACGAGGATTTCTGAGGTGGTAGAAGGTTGTGACATAGAACTAGACGGTCATAAGTTTCCTGTTAGACCATTCATGATGACCTTAGGCGATTTCGATGTAGTCCTAGGAACGGATTGGTTGGCAGACTACGAAGCAAATATCGTATGTCCAAGAAGATGATCTGATTGACAGCGCCTGACGGGAATAAGGTGATGGTTATGGCGATCGAGTCACGACGCTCCCGAAAGTGATTTAGATGGCGGTGGCGAGAAAGTGCATGAGGCGTGGATGTAGTGCCTACTTGGCCTACGTAAAGTATGTGGACGCGCCAACACCACAACTATCTGATGTACCAGTTGTGTGACTTTCCGGATGTGTTACCAGAAGATGTACTAGGGGTGCCACCGGACCGTGAGATTGAGTTTCAAATTGATTTGATACCCGGTGCTCAACCCATTGCCAAAGCACCGTATCGGTTAGCTCCGACAGAAATGAAACAGCTAATGGAGCAGTTGCAAGAGCTGCTCGATAAGGGGTTCATTAGACCAAGCATCTCTCCCTGGGGTGCACCGGTCCTGTTTGTGAAGAAGAAAGACGGTAGCATGAGGATGTGCATCGACTACCGTGAGCTGAACAAGCTGACAGTGAAGAACGATACCCCTTACCGAGGATTGATGATTTGTTTGATTAGCTCCAAGGTGCCAGTTGGTTTTCAAGGATAGATCTTCGATCTGGTTACCATCAGCTGAAGGTGAAGGAGTAGGATTCCCTAAGACAGCTTTTCGCACGCGCTACGGTCACTACGAATTCCTTGTTATGTCATTTGGTCTGACCAATGCGCCAGCTGCTTTTATGGACTTGATGAATCAAGTGTGTCGATCAATGTTAGATAAATCAGTGATTGTGTTTATTGATGATATCCTGATTTATTTGAAGAGTGAGGAGGAGCATGCCGATCACATTCGGGAGGTGTTAGAGACCTTAAGAAGGGAGAAGTTGTATGCCAAATTCTCCAAGTGTGCGTTATGGTTACGTGAAGTTCAATTCTTAGGTCACATGATAAATCCCAAGGGGATTATGGTAGATCCGACAAAGGTGGAGGCGGTGATGCAATGGAAGTCATGAAGTTGCCATGGGGTGAGCAACACTATGGTTGCAACAGAATCGAATAGCGTGCTAATATTAAAAGTGGCAATTGGGGTGAGTGACCCTATAGGTGCAACAGGCTCGGATAGCAAGCTATCATGAAGTTGCCATGGGGTGAGCAACACTATGGTTGCAACAGACTCGAATAGCATGCTAATATTAAAAGTGGCAATTGGGGTGAGCGACCCTATGGGTGCAACAGACTCGGATAGGAAGCTATCATGAAGTTGCCATGGGGTGAGCAACACTATGGTTGCAACAGACTCGGATAGCGTGCTATCATTGAAAGTGGCAATTGGGGTGAGCGACCCTATGGGGGCAACAGACTCGGATAGTGTGCAAACAGTTGTGCTTGTTAAGGAGGTGAGCGACCCTGTTGTCACAACAGAATCGAAAGGACGAACGTATAAAAGGGACAAAGTTAATGAATGTAATGGAAGATAATAATGATATTATTTTTATATACGTATGATGCATGATCACGAATGAATGAAAAGTATAGTTTGATTGTGAAAGAAAATAAAGAATGGTTTTAATGATTGAAATGTGTGTTTTCTTATAAAACTAGAACTCACTCAGCAACACTGACTTTTATACGTTTTTAGTTGGTAGGTAAACGTTTCTGAGGATGGCACGAGGCGGCTACTCAGCTCTTTTGGATGGCATTCTTTTGTTCATGTTTTGCATGTAATGCGAAAAAAATGATGTTTTGAAATGAATGCTTGTATTAACTTGCAAAAACATTTGTAATGATATGAAAAGTTATTTTTTTTATGTTTCCGCTGCAATGTTTTCGTAAGGCAAATGTAATTATAATGCTTTTTGTGCAATGAATGACCAACTATGAGGTTTCCGGGAATGGGGCCTTACACAATCCACCACTAGAATGACATGTATGATCCTTTCAGGGCCCAACATAGATCTATGGGCCTGACAAGGCTATTTGATGCTAAAGCCAATGTATTGTCGGCTCCTAATGATGTATGACTTGTTATCATAGGAGCCAAATACACTTAGCTAATCATTATAAACTTTTAATCTTAATCATGGTCAAGATTGATTGTAGCTATATGTGTTCTATAAACTTTCATAATTCATAATCATTGACATGAATTGCTACTTGTAAATCTTTTGATATATTTATGTATACTAAACCCTTGCAAACTCACTAACTTTCATTGTTGACCTTTATTTTTAAAATGTTTCAGGAAATGCTCAAGTTTGATGTCATCTCTTGAAGTGGCTCACGTCTAGGATTTGGACCTAGATTAAAGAATAAAATGTTTTGGATTATTTGTCTTATTTTTTGTTTAGTTCATGTTTGAGACTTATGATTCTAATTTGAATATTTAAAACTTATTGTAATAGTAATTTTTTATTTAAAGATAGCGTTACGTGACTATGAACAATCTTAACCCTCACATCTCGACGATTCCACCATTAAGGTTGGGGTGTGACAACATTAGAGTCAATGAAGAATTATTAGAGAAGTGGTTAAATTAGGTGACTGGAATAGTGATTCGCCTACTATTGATTAGGAGATAGAGGCTTTCTTCTACTATATTGGAAATGAAGGAAACTTCAAGAGAAAGAAAAAGTGAAAAGAGACTATATATTCTTAACAAAGTGGAGATACATAACGCATGTTTCTAGTGGTTGCTAATCACAGTTTTGAAGGAAGGATTCGATAGCCTTAAATTCTAATAGGTTGGGGTGATGTTTTGGTTATGTATGAATGAGAGCATCAATATTCCTAACTAGATATATAATTTCATGATAAAAAATGCTCGGAGTGACTTATATACAAGGTGTCCTTGATTCATATAGATGATCATGGATGTGAAGCTCATAGACAGATCTACAAATGGAATCACCATCAAGATAAACCACACATAGAGATGGGTGTTCATTGATGCTTATCAATCTCATTCTAGTTTTTCTAGTAGACTTAGATCATTGCTTGATAACATATGCATAAGCTATTTGAGGCTCCTAAACCACCATAAACTTCGTTATATCAAAATATAAATGTTGATTTAATGGAAGCTATTGCGAGGATAATCAGCTAGAAGTGTGAAGATTTAAAATAGATGGTTGTTGTTAAAAGTCACGGGAGAGACTTCCAATACTTTAGGAATAAGCATGAGTTGCACACTCTTCCCCATTAGGATATTAGGTTACTTGCAAAATTAGACCTTATTAATCCCACTATCAAATGAAAAGCTATAAGTGTTAAAAGACTCATTAAAGAAATCATTGAAGAAGGATCTAAGACTTTCTATCGTCAAAATACCAAAAGAATTAGATCAAAGAAGATAAATGAGCTAAAGAAGGGGGAAGGTGACAATTTATGTTAAACCAACCAATGTGGTAGACAAAGTCAAGATTCCTAATCTTGCTAGTCTAGCTTACCAAGTTTAAAAAATAGTTCTAGAATAATTAGATAGGCAAAATAATGATTCACAATGATGACATTGAAAACATATGAGTATTGGACCCGATTGATAAATTTATGTTTCCAACCTCTAATCTTGATGTTGCTATATCAACTTTGATCTGAAATGACACTAGAAGAGGGGAAAAGAAAGAATCTCACTAGTTTATGTGAGTTCTTTCTAGAGTTCTCGAAACACATGGTTAAGCCTTAACAATCCTTGTGAATATGTAAGGCCCCATTCCCAGGACGCTAACAGCTAGTCAATCATCGCACATAAAACATATAATTACATTAACTTTAACAAAACATTGCATCGGAAACATTAAAACAAACATTTCATTATAATTGCTTTTGCAAAATAATACAACATAAATTACAAAACATTGTTTGTTCGCATTACATGCAAACTCATTACACAAAAAGAATGCCATCCAAAATGAGCCAAGTAAGCCGTCCCGTGCCATTCTCAGCGATAATTACCTGCCAACTGGAAGCACATAAAAGTCAGCGTTGCTGAGTGATTTCTAGTTTTCAAAAAAATATACTTTACTTTCTTTCAAAAGCATTCTATACTTTCATACATGATCACACATCATACATACACATAGATAACATCATTATTATCTTTCTTTATTTTTCATCACGTTCTTTCTTTACTTCTTTCCGGATCAGTGTCATCAATTATACCCCAAACGTATGCACAAAGCAGGTACTGGGCTGAAGATCATAAATGACTTCCATAATGCACATAGCATGGCACGAGCACCGGGGCAAGCGACAAAGATCCCATCTGTATACTGCACCTCAAACGTATGCACAAATCTGGTATTGGGCCGAAGATCATAAATGACTTCCATAACGCACATAGCCTGGCACCAGCGTTGGGGTGAGTATCCACTATAATCCATGTACTATAAAACTAGTCAGTCACAAAGACTAGATGTCACACCCCAACCTTGACGGCGGAAACGTCGAGATGTGAGGGTTACGATTGTTCACAGCCACATAACGCTATTTATTAATTCCAAATATATTATTCATAAGTTTCATTAGTAACATTACAAGCAAAAGTTTCAACAAAGAATACATCATGTACAAATGCTACAAATAACATGATCATCTATTTTATCTCTAGGTCCAATCCTAGATGTATAAGCTTCAAAGAGTAGAACACAAACTTGAGGTATACCTGAAACATGTTAAAAAAAAAGGTCAACATAAAAATGTTGGTGAGCATTCCATAGTTTTAATACATAGATTATATAAAATATGGCAATTCAAGTCATAAGTTAGTGAATAAAGTGATTAGGGATGTTATGAACAATGCAACAATCAAACCTCGACAAAGTTTTACAAGTCTCAAACGTTACAGATTATACGATCAGCTAAGTGTACTTGGATCAACAAAGCAGGCTTGTCTGGCCCATAGATCTATGACTTCGCTCGGCTAGCAATAGTTAATGATTGTACATATAACGCCATAACATGGTAACCACAAAAGTTCAACTAACCACAACTTTGCATGATGAATTGCCATAAAGATTACAAGTCTCAAATAAGTTTACAAGTGCAATGATAATAAGTTAACATGTTTCACCCTAAAGTGTGAAAATATAAAAAAGAGGTATGGAAGAACTCACTTTGATAAGCATTACAAGATGATAAATAAAGATTAAAGGATGATCCAAAGTAATCCCAAGTATTCATTACAAGGCACCTAAATATGTATAACAAGCTGAAGATTATAATATGATTAACGTTCAAATAATGATTAGGTTTCACTAGTTTTAAGGGGTTTTGATAAATAACAATTTACAAAGTAATTATTTACATTTTTAATTCATTAGAAGAATTATATATGTAAATATTTTAGAAATGAAATTAGATAATAATGATGTAATTAAATCTTAATAATTTTAAGAATAGTATATATTTCCCAAATTTAGCGATTAATAAAGATAATATTATGTCCATTATTATTTAAATGATTTTTTTAAATTATTGCATCAAGTCCATAAGCATATAAATAGTTATTATTTTAAAGAAAATCATTTAAATATATAAACTTAAATACACATAATAGGATATTTAAGTTTTAAAAAGTACATTTTGACCGAGGTTTATAATGTACTAATTATATGACTTGCAAAACAATATAAAATATTTAAAGTCATTTAGCATGGTCAAAAATAAATAAATAATTAATTATTTATTAAATGTCTATTTACATAATTAATCATTTATCATATTAATTATAATGTTTTATGAATCTCCATTTACAATAACGTGATTAAAAGATAAATAATTAAAGGGAAAGTTCGGGTCACTAATATTTTATTATTATTTTTTTAAAATCCATATAAATAATCCATGAATAATCTTTAAAATGTTTTATTACAAAGGTTTTTAGTTATTTAAAATTTTAGAAATATTACTGAAATTTATTTGATACCTTAAAAATATTTAAAAGTTATAAAACATTTTTTTTATTTATAGGAATTTTCTAAAATTGATTTAAGGCTGAAAAAACCATTTAAAAAATATGGGGGTGGCCGGGTTCGAACCCAGGACCTCCAAGGTGGCATGAGAAGACTTAACCGGTGAACCAAGGCATACAGCCGCGGTATCCCCCGGTTTTCAAATCTTAAGAACACAACCCCTATGAACTTCCCCCAAACCCATGAACCCTAAATTTGTTTGAACCAAAATTGACAGTCAAATCATTATTGTTAACACCGAAGATCATGGGGCTTTTATTCCCCATGTTTAAACGACCCTAAAGATGTTTTAATTACCCAAATAAAGATGACTTGAAGTCCAACACCACGATGAATGAGTCGCGACCAACATGGAATCTGATTGTTGCTCAAATGATGAATAAAATCCAATTAACTTCGCGTGGAGCTTCTGAGAATGTTCACGACCCTAAGCCCTCTATCAATTTCGGTCTAAGACACCAGATGATGGTGTTCAAGTGTAGTGTGGGTCGCGACGTCGGATGATGATGAAATTCGATGATTGAGTTGATTTAGGTGCAATTGAGGGTTGAGTTAGATTAGAGGTAGATAGAAGTTTGATCTGATTGAATTAATTGAGTTGTTATTGTTGTTTTAGGCTCGAACGGCTACAGGATTAAAGGCATCGGTTACCCATTCGATTGGGGTTTGTAACCGATGTTTAACTTCGTTTAATTGATGCTTTCATATTCGAAACGTGTTCTAGAAAGGTTTGGGACCGGTTTTGGGTTAAGGAAATGTCGAAATTCGAGGGTTTAAGGTGGCCGGAGAGTCGGCCGCGGTGGCCAGACTTACCACCGGAAAAACAGGTTAAAGAAAGGGGAGGGGGTTTGAGTTTTGTAAATTTACATAAATGGTCCCTAAGGTTTAAAAGTTGATATTTTATGTGCAAACTTTTCTTTTAAGGTTTCTAAAATGACAAAACAAACCCCTAACCTTATAAATTTTAAGTTTTAACATTTTTAAGTTTAGTAATTCTTTGCAAATTATTATTATTGTTATAATTTATTGTTGTTATTATTATTAATATTGTTATTATTATTAAAAAATTATTATTATTATTAGTTATTACTTACTATTATTATTTATATTATGATCAATTTAATAGATAAACTATAATCTTTTTACATTAAAGAATTAAAGACTGACTAATAGATAAGCACAAATAGCCCACAAGTTTCATGAAAAGCATTAATAGTCCTTACAAGAATAAACGAGGTTAACTATTAGTTAACCAAAAATACAAGATGTTACAGTCTCCCCAACTTTTAAGAATTTCATTCCGAAATTAAGAATGAAACTTAAACGAACAGGAGACATAAGATGAAAGATAAGTGTACTAACGGACAGTGATAGACGTTTGATTTCGGATGAGGTGTTTCACTTTATGGAACCTTACAAGTCTCTTGACATAATGCATACCAATTTGAACTCTTCTAGTGAAATACGAGACTCTTTGAGAGTTGGCACATGAAACGTTGGAAGACAATGACGAGTTATTGTGGTATATTAGACAACATCTAGAACGTATTTACATAATAAAGTGATGTCCTGAAATCAATGAAAAGACCATCAATTGTAAGAAAGGTTAACCGTTGGAATTTAAGAATCCCAAACGTCACCGAAACGATCTTAACGCATATCTTGTGAATATGTATTGCTCCTTTGACCAAACCGTCGGTCTAAGAATAATACGATATGCGAAGATTTTGGAATGAGTTCACAACGATGACTAGAAACATTGCTAATAGCAGGAAAATGAATCAATCATTAAAATTAACGATCGATATTTACCGACATACCACAGTATACGACTATTTGAGATAGATACAAGTCAATTTCTCGGCCCGTTATTCCACATGAGTTAATATGCAATTAGCCAATCGGTTTATAATGCACCAATTGTCATCATGACTTCTAATATAAGGGGCATTTTGGTGAATGAAAAGTTTAACGGAGATTCTCAGGAACACGGGTGTTAGGCTTTGTCATATATGGAGGTGAGACACTTGGACATATACCAAGTTATGTCTTTTCTTTTATGCCAAGCCCATGGCTACAAATTACGAAAATTTATGAATCTCCATATCCCCGTCACAGTCATGAGTCTCGTAGATCGAAATCAAGATAGAGTTTTAAAGATTTCCAAGGTTAAGGATTCAAAAGAGATTTAAGAAGTGACGCAAGCAATAAGAAATGCATTTGTAACCATGTTTTGCAAGGTAGCAAATTTCCAAGTACAATTTGCTTACGCAGTCAACAAACCCATAAGCACAACTGAGGACATCTGTGTGTCTAGAAAGACATGAACACAAATTAATAATGTCTTTATTTAGCATAAAGATTGTTTAAGAAGGCTACCCTCGTGCATGATGGGGTTTAACAAGATTATCAAAGTCCATATAAGCCAATATATATGAAAAACACAGCGGATTAAGAGTTTAAAATCTTGTTAATATGTAGATTATCAAACCCATTTGAAAAGCTAAACCCAAACCATGGATCCAAATACGAAATGCATATAAAATATATAACCAAAGGAGGTTAAGAAGACAACCTTTTGTGCTGCTAGAAACCGAGATGGAGAAGGTGCAAAAGATGAATATATGGCCGAATCTTCAACCAAGAAGACCTCAAGAAGGTGATACCCCAAGCCACCAACAAACCCCTTTGGAATGCTAGGTTTCTCAACACCAAATTTCAGCAACTAGAACTTGATAGTTGCTGAATCTTCCTTCCTTCTTCAAGCTCCAAAACCGATTTTGAGGCTTAGAATAGAGAAGATTTTTGCCTTTGCATGCAAGAGAGAGAGAGCTAGATTGGAGAGTGTGTGTGTGTTTAAGTCTTGCAACATTCAAGACAAAAGGAGGTGGGACGTTAATCCCCTTTTGGGCGGCCGAAAATGTCCAAAAGACATTTTAAAACATTTTGCCTCTTTTTATTATAAACACACTTAAATCTCTAATTTTATAAAGTTGAAACCAATTTAAACTTTATAAACATAGCACCCTTTTAAATGTTATTATTTAACAATCTTAAATAATAAAACAAATAATACCTCATGAACTATTATCCACATAATGATGTTCATCTTCAAAAGCAATGTATTTAGAAAACCCACTTTTCTAAATGTTGTCAATATTTATATGCATGATCTTATCAACGTATAAATATTTATAGGTGTTTGTTTAGCTTGTAATTGGGTATGACCCGACTTGGATCATATCACACTAGCCACATCAACTTAATATGCATCTTGGGCAGATCAAATCTTTCAATCTCACACTTGCACAAGATTCATAGAAGGTTGATACAAGCAGCAAATAACGCCTAGCAACGGGTTGCTACCCCTAATGTATATGACTAAGTGCCATTCAATAACATCATCTTGTTCAAGTACCTTACTTGAATATGATTTAGGTGAATTAATCATTTTTCCTTTTGTTACAGATGTCATGTTAAATCTCAGAGACACAGAATTGTCATTCTCACGGGTTTAACTTTATCAGGCCTTAGACATCTAACTCTCAACAAATAAGAGGACAAATTCCATCTTGACTACATACGTCTCTCACAATCACCTTATATCATGCCTGAACTCAGCCTTGTGTACTGCCAATCTTTCATAACAGCAAAGAACTAAGTCAAAGTACAATACTTGATGAATATTAAGACCCAATATGCATCTCAGGTCTGAGGATACAATGATATTCGCCTTTACTCAATATCTCTTATAACTAATCACAAAGATTCCATGCAGAAATAATTGAGAGCGGGTCGGTCCAATATCTAAATCCCATAGATATCAATGAACTTGGTAGCAACGGTTTGCTCTATATTCATACCTTATGAATATCAACCAATCCAAGTTCATTATAGTCTTATATTCATAGTTGTTCCCACAAGTATGAACGACCACGGACGTTTAGAATAACTTACTTATTCTTGGATTTAAACATGCTAAAATGGAAGGACGACAAATGAAAATTATAACCATAGAATGAGGCAAATAACATAAGTTCCAATATCCAAATACAAAATTGATCAATTCCAATCACTCGAATATCGAAGTCCTAAGGCACAAGTATGACTTTCATGCTTTGACCTATCTAGGAGCTTCGTGAACGGATCTGTGATGTTTTGATCGGCGTGAACTTTGCGAATAATATTTTTTGTTTTTCAACTTCATCCCTTATGTAGTTGAATCTCCGTTCAATGTGCCGAGTCTTTTGATGAGCACGAGGTTCCTTGATTTGAGGAATCACCTTCGTTGTCACAAAAGATCTCTAGGGGTCTTGAAGGGTAGCAACTACCCCTAGATCAGCAATGAACTTCCTAAGCCACACGGCTTCTTGAGCTGCCAATGAAGCGGCATTGTATTCTGATTCTGTTGTAGATAGTGCCACTACATCTTGCTTTGAGCTCTTCCAAGAGACTACTCCTCCATTCATAATGAAGACATATCCCGACTGTGATCGAGAATCATCTCGATCAGTTTGGAAACTCGCATCCGTGTAACCCTTTACAACGAGCTCCTCCTCACCAGATCCATATATTAAGAACATATCCTTAGTGTTCCTAAGGTATTTCAAAATACTTTTAACAGCCATCCAATGACTATTACCAGGATTCTGCTGATATCTACTTGTCACGCTCAGAGCACATGACACGTCCGGCCTAGTACATATCATTGCATACATGATGGATCCTATAGCAGATGCATATGGGACTCCATTCATTCTTTCTTGTTCAACCTTTGAACTGGGGCATTGAGATGAGCTCAATATTGTACCCTTTTGAATAGGCACAAAACCTTTCTTAGAATTCTCCATCTTGAACCTCTTCAAGATCTTTTCAATGTATGCACTTTGGTTTAAACCTATCAACCGCCTTGATCTATCCCTATAGATCTTTATTCCCAAAATGTAGGTGGCTTCACCTAGATCCTTAATGGAAAAACAGCTTCCAAGCCAGGTTTTTACACCTTCCAAAGTTGGAATGTCGTTCCAAAAAGTAGAATGTCATCGACATATAATACAAGGAAAGTAATAATGCTCCCACTAGCTTTCTTATACACACAAGCTTCATCAGCGTTTTTGATGAAGCCAAATTTCTTTACTTCATCATCAAAATGGTGATTCCAACTTCTTGACGCTTGTTTCAATCCGTAGATTGATTTCTTTAACTTCCATACCTTGTTAGGATGTTTTGGATCGACAAAACTTCAGGTTGTTCCATATGGACATCTTCCTCAAGATATCCATTTAGGAAAGCAGTTTTGACATCCATTTGCCAAATCTCATAGTCATAATATGCTGCTATGGCAAATAATATCCTAATAGACTTTAGCATTGCCACAGGGAGAAAGTTTCATCATAATCAATCCCTTGAGTTTGAGTGAAACCTTTCGCTACGAGTCTAGCTTTATAAGTATCCAAGTTTCCATGCATATCGGTTTTCTTCTTCAAAACCCACTTACTTCCAACTACCTAGGACTTAAGAGGTGGTGTAACCAATTCCCAAACTTGGTTATCATACATGGATTGCATCTCAACGTTCATGGCTTCTTGCCATTTGTCAAAATCAGGTTTTGACATTGCATCATGGTATGTGGTTGGTTCATCCGAATCTACCACATAGCATCCATCCATGAAAAATCCATATCTCTCAGGAGGAACACTAATTCTACCAGACCTACGAACGTGTTGTGTATCTTGATCATCCATATGATCATTTTCAACATCCTCATGTTGATTGTTAGTATCAACCAATTGTGTATCGCCTTGTGAATCTTGAACCTCTTCAAGTTCCACCGCTCTTCCACTAGTTTCTTCCAAAAGAAACTTAGTTTCCAAGAACTTGCCTTCGAGCAATAAACACTTTCTGTTCTTTCGGATCATAGAAATAATATCCAATACAATCTCTAGGATATCCAATGAAGACACACTTTGTGGATCGGGCTTCCAGTTTTTTTGAGTGTATTGCTTAGGATAAGCATCACACCCCCAAACTTTTAAATATGACAGTGATGGAACCCTTCCATGCCATACTTCGAAAGGTGTCCTTTCCACTTTCTTGGTTGGGGCCATATTTAAAATACGGGCCGCGGAGAGCAATGCGTAACCCCAAAATGATAGAGGTAGCGTACTTCTAGCCATCATGGATCGAACCATATTTAATAGAGTCCGATTCCTCCTCTCAGACACCACCATTATGTTGTGGTGTCCCAGGTGGAGTAAGTTGTGAGACAATCCCACAACTTCTAAGATATTCTTGAAATTCACTACTAAGGTATTCACCTCCTCTATCTGTACGAAGAATCTTGACCGTTTTGTTGAGTTGATTTTCTACTTCATTCTTGAAGATTTTGAACATTTCAAAAGATTCATGTTTGTGTCTTAACAAGTACACATACCCATATCGACTATAGTCATCGGTAAAGGTAATGAAGTATCTTTCACCATTCCTAGTTGTTGGTTTAAAAGGTCCACATACATCGGAATGTATGATCCCTAATAAATCTTTTGCCCTTTCATTAGTCCCACTAAAAGGGGCCTTGTCATTTTACCTTGTAAACAAGACTCGCATACACCAAATGAATCAATTCCATTGGTTTTCAAAAGACCATTCTTTTGAAGTTTTTGTATACGATTTTTGTTTATGTGACCAAGGCGACAATGCCAAGATAGGAATCACTCAAATTGGTTTGAGTCTTTTGGTGGTTGCTTGGTACATAGAGCTATCATAGGTGTGTTATCATGAACCAATTCATAAATACCATTACAAGGTATAGCTTTAAAATAAAACACATGATTTAAGGAAACATGAATATCATTGTCAACAAACTTGAAATCATAATCATATTGTCTTAAACGGGAAACAGAAATAATGTTCTAGTCAAGCTAGGAGCATACAATACATTCTTCAAAATGACTTCCAACCCACTTGGAAGCTTCAAAATGTAGTCTCCTTGGGCTTCCACGTGAACCTTTGCACCATTGCCACAAAGAGACTTATTTCCCCTTTTGCATAATGTTCACTTCTTTTGAACCCCTGCAACAAGTTGCAAATATGAGTTCCACATCCAGTATCTAATACCCATGTGTTAGAAGAAATAACATTAAGCTCAACATGTATCATAAACATTGTACCTGAAGTTTGCCCGCGTCCCTCTTCGATCTCAACGCTTTGAGATAGACCGGACAATTGCGTTTCCAATGGCCTACTTCACCACACTCAAAACACGGGTCATCTTGAGCAACCTTTTGCTTCTTTTCTTTCGGTTTGGGCGGCTGCAATTTTGCTTACCTTTCCTTTGGCGTGTCCCTTCCCTTTGGCAACATTTGCCCTAGGGTCGGGGAGGTGCCTTTTCCTACTACCACCTTCATTGATCGTAAGGACCGGTAGAACCTTTCTACCCATGCTTGCCTTGGCCGTTTTGAGCATTGAGTGAAGCTCACCAATGCTCTTGTCCCATCCATCATGTTATAGTTCATAACGAAGCTATCAAATTCTTGGATAGGGAGTTGAGGATCAAATCCGTTGCCAACTCGTTGGACACATGACAGTTAAGCCTTTCAAGGCGATCAATGTGGCTCTTCATCTTAAGAACGTAGGATGATACCGATTGGGTCTCGTCCATTCGACATGCATGAAGTGCCCGAACAGTTTCGAAGCGCTCCACCCTTGATTGTTGTTGGAACATTTCCTTCAACTGGGTGATCATGTCATAGGCATTGTGGTTCTCAAAGTCTTTTTGCAAATCGGGTATCATACTCGCCAGCATGAGACACGAGACTTGCACAGAGTCTTCGGTGTACTTGACCCATTCGGCAAAGGCCTCAACGTCATTTTCATCGGGTTGATCAGGAATGGGATCGTCTATGACAGCATTAGCGATCACAAGTTTGATGTATTAGGGTTCAAAGCAGCGGAATACGAACAGGAATTAGACAAATTGTAGCAAGAAGAATCGATACTTGTATGCATTAAGATACACATACGGTTATAGTGAGAGAATATATATTTCTGATTCAAGGAATGTTTATAGATATAGAATATTTCTAATCAAATCATTCATATCATTCCCGTCATTCACATTATTACAATAGGTTGTCACTTCTTATATAGAAGTGCAACAATCACTGCTGTTATCACGGAAAGTGACAACTGGCAGATCTAATACAAAAATAACCAACTCTTAACAAACTACTGAAATGTTCACAACTACTGAGAACATATCAGAGTGTTAAGTACAAAATATAAAACTACTGAAACTACAACGACTGAAGAACAAGCTCTTCAGTCATTTTACAAAACTACTAAAACATAAAACTACTGAAACTAGAATATAAACTACTGATATCACAACTACTGAAGAAGTACTCTTCAGCAGTTGTGACAAACTACTGAGGCTTCAGTACTTGATCTTCAGACTTTGACCTTCAGATGTTTCATCAGTGATGACTTCAGTAGATATCATCAGCTGATGCTTCAGTCTTTGTCTTCAGACTTTGTACATCAGTTGTTGATCTTCAGCACTTGTAAACTCTTTAGCTGTTGTACTTCAGTACTTTGGTCTTTCAGCTTCAGCACTTGTGTTCTTCAGCTGTTGTACTTCAGCACTTTCGTTCTTTAGCTGTTGAAGTCTTCAGCACTTGATCTTCAGCTGTTGAAGTCTTCAGCACTTGTCAAACTGCTGATGAGGCTTTCAGCAGTTGTTGTGATACCATGTGGGACTTAGAGGTTTCTGATCTTGGCTCATTGGTTCTTTTGCTCCAACAAACTCCCCCTGAACCAATGCAGCCAAAACCTCTAAATATTTATTATCCACTTATTGTTGCAAAATGTTGGTCTTTTTCCTTCTTGATCAGTAGAGAAGATGACCCATGTAAGCTCTGGCCTGGGAAGAAATCTCAGATATTGTTGGCAGGGTATGAATGGGAACTCTGTTTTGGGGAACTGGACACAGAGTGTTATCCCATTCATGAGATTTACTTCCCCATAATGAGTCTGTATGACTCTCGAACATAGGCCTCAAGGAGAACAACTTGTTCTCCTGAGAGAGTTCTTCTACTCCTCCTTCGAAGAAGAACTCTGGACCATAGTACTCTGATAAGTACTTCATGGTCCTGCCATTTTTCAGCTCCACCGTAGTTACCTCCCTATATACAAATTCATCAGGATGGTTGCCTTCAAGGAGTAACTGGAGCTCATTCTTCTGGATGTCTTCAAGCTTTTTATATAAAAACCCTTCTTATCATCTTGTTTTCTAGTAAAGCTTGAGGGGTCTTCTTTTCTTGGTGAGCTTTCTTGAATTCATCAATGATTTCCCAAGGTGAGACTACAATGGCCAACATGATGGTAGAATCTATTGTTTTTCGTACCTGGCCATTGTATCTGTGTGGAATAGTTCTTTTATGGATTCTAGAACTCACCTGGGGTCTGGCAATACTCTCACTCTCTCCTGATACTGAAAAGTGTGCCTGAGAGTGTACAGCCTTTGAGCATGCCCTTTCATGGCTTGAATAGATGATGACTGAGGAAATTCTTGTCAACCATCTTCAACAGTTGCTCATCGTGCTGTTTGCTATTCTTCTTCTTCTATCTTGACTCTGACCATTTCCCTTTGAGAGTCAGGTGTGATCGGTTGACTTCGGGGTTTTGGTAGCTTTAGAACAGCAGAGAGTAGACTATCTTTCCTCCTCTTCTTCTTCTTCTTCCATCCTCAGCACCCTTCTCCTCCTTCTGGTGTGCATCATGGATGATGGTTGGGTTGGTGAAGGAATTGGTTTTGAAGAATGAAGATGTTTGGATTTTGGCTTAGAGATTGGTTGGGAGATTTGAGGGATAGGCTCTGTTTGAGTGGGTGGAAGGGAAGGTTGATCCAGCATCTTTGTAGTTAGTTTTGCCTTTGTGAGTTTAGCCATCTCTAACCTTTTACCAGCCCCAGCCTCATCAAGGGCTTCCACAATAATCCTTTGTTGATTTGCTCAGACAGACAGTTCTGGTGGCTATAGCCAGAATGCTGCCTGGTCCACGCGCGAATCTCCATTAACGATCTTCCTAAGTATTTTGCAATAAAGCGGATCATTATTTCCAATCTCTCTTTTCCAGAGCAATACCCTGCCCATCGGGTTTGTATCTCTTGCACTTCCAACCTTCTGATCTCACTATCCAGTGTGGCTGTGTCAACCCCTGCCTGAAGAGTTGTTCAATTATTTTATCATGGCGGCTGTGTGTAGTGTCAGCTTCTTTTACCAGCTCTCCAAGGATTTGTCTTCAGCAGTATGATCATCAGCACTTTTTTTCGCTTGTAAGTGAGCAGGGTTGCTTTCTTTCTCCTCCTCTTGGGCTTGCTTCTCTTCCTTCTTTTCCTCTGTTCTTTTCTCTTCTTTTCTTTCACTCCAGTACTCTCCCCTTTTTGGATGCATTGGAGGAAGGGGTTGTCCGCAAAAAAGAGTCTTTTGTACAGCAGCATCAATCAAGGCTTGTAAAGTTGAGGAAAGCCTCTCATCAATGGCTTTAGTCACAATATCAGTGATTATGGGTGTGATGAGAGGGAGGGAATTTTGAAGTACAGCACCTATTAGCTCAGGAGGGTTCTGTTCCTGAGAAATAGGGCCTGAAGCAGAGGCAGGTGGTTGAGTTTGGAGTGGCTCAGTGTTTGGGGAACCTTCAAGTGAAGGTGCCATCTGTGGGGGGTAGAGGCAGATGGTCTTTCTCCTTGTGAGAGTGGTCAAGTAGGTTTTGCAGCCTACTGACTTTCTCTTCAAGGATTGTGTTCTGGGCAAGAACATCGTAGAAAAAGCCCAGGTCATCATCAGCCGAAGCTGAATCATCTGACCTCCTGCTTGGAGCAGGATTTACATGCACTGGGTGTAGACCAGTTGGTGCATGTGCCCCTTGTGCTTGGTACTGGGGTTCCAGCCTTAGGACAGTGTCATCATCAGCTGTTGCCTCTAGTGAGGTCTTAGCAATGTTACCAGCCTCATTCTGATCATGCTGAGTCAGAGGAGGTGGCAGCCTCGCTAGATATTCTAAACTCCTTGTCTACACCAGGAGATAGAAGTGGTAACCCCTGTGCTGTGGTTCTCAAGTGCACTGTGTTCCTCCCCTCAATTGTAGAGGTGTTCCCAGTAGTGAGTGGTTTCTGGGGAGGGGGTGAGGAGTGCAATTGAGTCAGCACTTGTGCAAATTAAAGTTGGGCTGTGAGGGGGTTGTTGGGGTGAAGGGATAGAAGCAGTGTGCACCTGGGGAGGTTGGTGCTTTCAATGGCAATCCCTCAAGTGAGGAAGATCCCAGATATGTAGGTACCCCTTGTGTGGTTGCTGCAGGCTCTGTTGAGAGGAAGCCTGAGCGGCTATGGCTGGAAGAGTCTTGTATCCACTAGGGGGTTTGGACTAGTGGATATATCCTGCGTTTGTGTTGCAGGGGCATCCTCAGGGGACTCAATTCCTGAGTAGCCGTTTTGGGTTTCTTTTTGGTGGGTTTGGTGGGGACTTTTGATTGGAGGTGGTGGCTGTGGGTTCCAGCTGCGTGGGTTTTCGCAGCTTGGCAGCCATTTTTAGTGTCTGGTCAGAGTTGTGCGGGAGTATACTTCCGGCAGAACAGCCGTAGCAGGGACTCCCAAGCCAACAAGTCCCTCAGCATTAAGCTGGTTTGTAATGATGGCCATTATGAACCGTGGATATAGTATCAACGGTTGGCAGTTAGTTTTTGAGCCATGTCCTTGAGCTCCGAAAATATTATTCTGAAAAGTTTAGCGGTTGTTGCTCAAGAATAGAATACATTACCTGCTGCCATTTCGTCGACATTTGATCCCAAGACGACGTCTTAGGAGCCAAACATACATTCACCATGTGAAAAATTAGGCGCTCAGCGTCATTAAAGTGTTCTTCAGGATAGTGGAGGCACTGAGATCGCCTTGATATCCATGTTGGGCAAAGGATAGATCTGTGGTGCCCTTCGGATATCCAGCAGGAGAGATAGCATCATCCAGATGAAGAATTTGGCGTATAACTGCAGGAGTGATGACTACTTCTTGTTATTGACGACCGACTGGAGAGATAGTGTGTTGTTCTCCCAGTGGTAATAGAAACGTTCATCCAAAATTGTTGAAGGGATTCGGCATGTATGTAGTATGGATTCAGAAGAAATGCCGTATTGTATTGGGACTGAACCATAAGATCGATAGCAGTATCGAACTTAGTCCAGATAGGCGATTTAGTAAGGTAGGCAACACAGTTGTGTCGCGGTTTAATTTGCATGGAGCCATTGAGAAGAGGAAGTTTTGGAGAGGAACGTTAGGTTGAAGAAGATGAAGCATTGAAGGATTAGGTCAGGGGTATTTATAGGGTACGGGTAATAAAACGACTGAAGGATGTGGTGTTAGTCATCAGTAGTTTTAAACACACCGTTGACATGGTATTATCTTTCAGACGTTGAAACAGCTGAAGTCGTGGTGTTAGGCATCAGAAGTTAGAAAACTACTGAAGACCGTGGTTTTGACTTCAGATGAATGAAACAACTGAGGACTTGGTGTTTGTCATCAGTAGTTATGAAACTACTGAGGACAGGGTTTGTCATCAGCTGTTGTAAACAGCTGAAGACTTGTATTAGTCATCAGTAGTTATTAAAACTACTGAACACATGGTTTTGCTTCAGTTGTTTAGAATGAAACAGCAGTTGTAGAAACGACTGAAGAGAAAGTTCTCTTCAGTGTTTCGTCATTCTTAGCTTGTCAGCTGTTTCATACTGTCCTCAACACATTCATCAGCCTTTGGCTGATTTCAGGTTCATAGGACATCGTACTTATCTGTTTTTACTGATTGCAGTAGTTGTAGCTGCATCAGTAGTTGTAACTACATAGTAGTTAGAACAGATGAAGTACTTCAGTACTTGTGAGACATTTAGCCTTCAGTAGTTATAAAAACTGCTGAGGAAAAAGAGTCATCAGTACTTATATGTGACATAGTTACTAATGATCATCAGTACTTATTACTAAGATCATCAGTAGTTGTCACTTATTCTAGTGCAGCATACCAAGCCTTAACACTAGGTTTTGGAAAGTTGAACTATCCAAAGGCTTAGTAAAAATGTCTGCAAGCTCATCAGCACTAGGCACAAACTTAGGATCAATCAGACCTTTTTCAAAACAATCCCTTATAAAATGATGTCTGATCTCTATATGTTTGGTCCTAGAGCTGGACTGGATTTTTGACAATGCAAAGAGCTGAAGCACTATCCATTAACAATGGAGTCTTTGTCTCTGTAATGCCATAATCCAAAAGGTGTTTTGAAGCCAGAGTACCTGAGATGTACAACTTGCAGCGTAATGTACTCTGCTTCAACAGTGATGTAGCAACTGAGGTCTGTCTTGCTCTGCCAAGAAATCAAGCAATGCCTAGGAATTGACATCCACAGAAGTTGATTTCCTGGTCAACTTACACCTGCATAGTCACTGTCAGAAAAAGCAACTAATTTACCAGAATGTCCAGTAGAATACCATAAACCTAGAGATGGAGTGCCTTGCAGATATCTAAAGATCCTCTTGACTGCAATCAGATGAGACTCTTTAGGTGCAGCCTGAAATCTAGCACAAAACATGTAGCAAACATAATATCTGGTCTAGAAGCTGTTAAATACATCAAGGACCCAATCATATATCTGTAAAGTGTTTCATCAACCACTTTACTTTCTGATCTGTATCCAGTTTGTGGTGGTTGCACATGGGGGTAGAACAGGCTTACAGTTTTGTAAATCAAACTTTGCAAAGATCTTTGTGTATTTGGACTGATGAATGAAAATTCCATCAGCCTTTTGTTTGATTTGCAACCCCAGAAAGAACTGTAATTCTCCCATGGCACTCATTTCAAACTTTTGTTGCATCAACTTTGTAAAGGCATCACACTTTGGATCAGAGGATGCAAAAATGATATCATCTACATAAATTTGAACAAGTAGATTATGCTGCCCAGCTTTCTTAATGAATAAAGTCTTATCTATGGAGCCTCTAGTGAAATTATTTTCCAGAAGAAAGTTTGATAATGTCTCATACCAGGCTCTAGGAGCTTGTTTTAACCCATAAAGAGCCTTATCAAGCTTATACACCCAATTAGGATGTTATTGTCCTCAAAGCCTGGAGGTTGACACACATAAACCTTTTCTTTAATTTTTCATACAAAAATGCACTTTTGACATCCATTTGAAAAACTTTAAGGTTTTGATAAGCAGCATAAGCTAAAAACAATCGAATTGCTTCCAGTCTGGCTACGGGGCAAAGGTTTCATCATAATCAATACCTTCTTCTTGTGCAAACCCCTGAACAACCACTCTGGCCTTGTTCTTAACAATAAGCCCTTTCATCAGTTTTGTTCCTAAACACCCATTTAGTGCCTATTGCACACTTACCTGGAGGTAGAGGAACCAGTTCCCACACTTGCTGTTTCTTGAACTGAAGAAGCTCAAGCTGCATGGCATCAACCATCCATTGTCCTTTAAAGCAATGTGATAATTCTTTGGCTCTTGCTGACTGATGAAGAGAGCATAGAAGCAGAAATTTGACAATTGACTTCTTGTTGATACTCCAGCAGTGATATCACCAATGATTTGAGACATAGGGTGATTCTTCAGATCTTGATACACAATGAGATCTGTGCAAGTGTTTGTAGCAGGCTCAGCAGTAAAGATGGTGATGGTGGTGAATCATTCCTTGAAACCATCAGTGGATGGTAATTCAAAGGAAGTTGAATTCGAAGAGATCTCATTAGCATTTGTTGTGGATGGTGCTACTGGAGCTACAGGATCATCAGGTCTAGCTGAATCAGGCAGCTGATCACTAAACCTGAAAGGTGAGTACTGCATCATCATCATCATCAGCACCAGCAGTACCACCAGGTGGTGAACTGTTGACAGGAGCAACAGCAGGAGTTTGATAAGGAACATATTGCAGTATGTCCAAATCAAATAACTCCACAGGGCTTTGTGGAATCTTGTCCTTGGAGATTCATTGAACTTAACATGTAGAGTTTCTTCAACCATCTTTGTTCTGCAGTTGAAGACTCTGTATGCCTTGCAAGTAGACGAATAACCAACAAAATACCCTGCATCCACCTTAGGATCAAATTTATGGAGTTGATCCTTTGTGTTGAGAATAAAACAGGGACACCCAAATGCTTTGAAAAATGAAATCAGAGGAGCCAAATGATGGAGGACTTCATATGGAGTCTTCATCAACCTCTGATTTACTAGAACTCTATTTTGCACATAGCAAGCTGTGTTAACAGCTTCAGCCCAAAAGGTCAGTGGCAAACCAGAGTCAGCCAGCATGGACCTTGCAGCTTCAATGAGGGTCCTGTTCTTCTCTCCACTACTCCATTTTTCTGGAGTCCTTGGAATGCTAAACTGCCTTTTGATTCCCTTTGAAAGATAGAAGTCATCAAGTGTATGATTTCTGAACTCAGTTCCATTGTCACTCCTAATACACTTGACTGGAAGGGAATACTGCTTCTCAATATACAACACAAAGTGAATAATCTTCTGAGCAGCCTCATCCTTTGAATGTAGAAAGAAAGTCCATACAAATCTGGAGTAATCATCCACAATTACCAGACAGTATTTCTTCTTTGCCATGCTCATTACTCTCACAGGACCAAATAGATCCATATGCAGTAATTGCAAGCAGGCAGTGGACTTAGGCACTTCAATAGGAGGGAATGAGACTTTGTGTTGTTTTCCTTTTAAACAAGCAGTGCAGGTTTCATCACAGTGGAACTCCTTTATTGGTAAGCCTCTGACTAAACTATTGTGGGTAAGCTGATTCATGTTTTTGAGATTAACATGACCAAGCCTTCTGTGCCACAGTTTAGATTCTTGAGAAGAGGCTTTGGAAAATAGGCAAGGATTGCCTTTGAGATCTATTTTCTTGGAAAGATCTAAGGCATACACTCTTCCTGTCCTGTTGGCTCTCAGGAGAGTGTGATCATCCAACACCTTGTCAATCAAGTGCAAAACTTTGGATGATAGAATCCTACAGTTTTGACTGGTGAAAAGAGCAACATGGCCTTTATCACACATTGACTGACTCAAGAGATTGTACTTGAGATTTTCCACATGATTACATCATCAAATTTGATTTCTCCATTGGAGACAAAACCCTTACCAATGATGTAACCCCTAGCGTCATTGCTAAAAGAAACAAATCCCTTCTTTCCTTGAGAGTAGTCATGAAGAAGATAGTTGTTCCCAGTCATGTGCATAGATCCCCCACTATCTACATACCATATGCTACTTTGGCATGTTGAAGAACCCTGCATTAATAAACAATCAGTTAGTTTTGGAGACCCAAACCTTTTTGGTTTTGGGCCTGGTCTCATCAATAGATGGTAAACTAACAGGTTATCTGAAACAATAGCCTGAGAGGAAGAAGAGGTGTAGAGGAGGAGTCCTTTGGCTTGGACCTCCTTTTCTGTGGTTTCAACATAGGAGCATCTAGTTGGTTAACTCTACCCAACAGATGTTGAACCATCATAACCAGCTGTGTCTGATTTTGTGATAAAGCTTTCAGCTCATCAGACACATCGCCAGTGGAGTTTGATAAGTTCCTATGTTGCCCCTTCTTCTTCTGAGCATTCTCAGCTGTCACCTGTTTAACCCCTTCCTTTTGGATTTCTTTGAGGACTTAAGGGTTACAGGATTTGATGTTGCTGATACAAATGTAGTCTCAAACTCAGTTTTCATTTTTACCATTTTCTCTTTAATTTCTTCTTTTTGTTTGAGTTTGGAACCTCTTTTGTACCAACAATCATCTGTAAGATGATTGAACAAACCACATACTTCACATGGTTTCTTCTTCATCTTAGGTTGATCATCAACTAAAGAGGGTGAAGCAACTGAAGACTGTTCTTCAATGCTTTGGAAGCATTGTTTGCTTTCTTGACTGCCTCTTTAGTAGTCTTCAAACTCTTTCTACTGTCAGTTTTCTTCTCTTCAGTACTGACAGCAGTTGAAGTTTGAACTTCAGGTGTTAGATCCTGCTCTCTAGTCCTTTCAGGACCTTCAGAATTAACTCCTGAGTTGATCAACTCATTAATCATGTGAGTGTCAGCATTTGAACCATCAACATCAGCTGATAAGTTCAAAGAGGGCTTGATGCTGACTGCTACTTCTGATTGTGCTGTATCAGAAGGTAGATCACATGATGTGATGGATTGGTTATCACTCTCACCATCAGATTCTACCTCTGCTCTTGGGGTAAAATCTGTAGGTGGAGCAGTGTGATTGTAACCAATTCCAAACTTCACATTTGAAGCAGATTGCTTACTAAGAAGCATTTCAAAACCTTTGCATGATTGTATCATCTATCACACTCTACCTGGGTAACTGCAAGGTTTCTTTGAGATCTTTGTACTTCTCTAGAAGTACCTCTTCTCTAGCCTTATCATCAATTATTTGGCATTTCAGTTTGTATATCTCATCATTTTTATCTTAAGTACAGACTCAAATTCAGCTTTGTTTTTGGAAATTATTTGTTCTAGCTCAATGTTCTATTAATTAAAGCTACATTTGCTTCTCTAATGGAAGCAAATGCTGCTATGCATGGTTCAGAACATAATTTGGCTTTTGCCTCAGAGGATACCTGTGATACCTTAGGTGTAGAGGCATTAGAAAATGAAGTATCAGCAGACTCCAAAGCCATAAGAGCTAGATTCCCAAAAGGACTGTCACCACCATGTTGAGCAGCACCTGAGAACAGTTGGTCATGACCAGACATGTCATCTGGTAAACTGCTCAGTCAACAACTCCTGGGGTGAAGAAGCTGTGTTGTTGAGGTTGAGTTTGTTGATGAGATTGGGATGGCTGAGGTTCTGGTAGTGCATGAGGTTGTGGTGCCATAGGAACTTGAACTTGATTTGACTGTGGCATGTAATAACAAGGGTACGGATATGGCATTTGACCCTGAGGAACAAAATATGCCGGAGATTGTTGTTGAGGATGATGACTAGAAGTGACAGGATGTTGCCCTCTGTGTTGTTGACTATTGCCAGGAAAAGTCACAAAGGGTGCAGTGGAGTTAGATCCAGTTGATCTACCCTCTCTTGCAAAGTGTCCAAGCCTTTGGCATTTGTGACACCTCAACTTGCTCTTGTCAAAACCAACTTTGGTTTTGCCTGAGAGTCCTGGGAATTTTCTTCCAGTTCTTTTATAGAACTTCTGAGATCTGATATTTATCAGGGCCATTTGGCTCAAAATATCCATTTCTTCTAAGTCGTCATCAGCAATCCCCTTGAGATCATCCATAATGAAGCATAAATTGTCATTATTACACCAGTAAACTGACCATCAATACTCACAAATGCTGAATCGGAAGTGCTTGAAGAGAAATTAATATGCTCATCATACTGGCATTCAGATGAAGCATATTCTGACTCATGACCAACCAAGGCAGTGTTGCCTGGTACAAAGTCTTCAGTGAGCTTTCCAGATGAAGACAGCTTTCTCTTCTGTTCTATCTCTCTCTCAAACGTGAGCAGTTTCCCATGGAGTTGGGTGAGAGATAGTTTGTCCAAACTTGCACTGGAGCGTAGGACAATAGTATATGTGTCCCATCTCTCAGGCAGTGATCTGAGAAATCTGTTATTCATCTGAATATTTGTGTACTCAAGTTTAACCATTTTTAGTTCAGAGATCAAACAAGAGAACCGCTCATATTGTTGAGTCAGTGTCTCACCCTTTCTATGAGAGAATGTCTCATATTGTTGGGCAAGAATTTCTCTATTATTTGCCAAGACCTCATCTGTTCCTCCAAATTGTTCTTTCAAGGCATTCCAGAGGTCATGGGCAGTTTCATGATGCATTAGCCTAGAATAGATTTCATTGGGCAGTGTCATGGCCAGAATTCCATGGGCTTTTGCATCAATTTCAAGCAACTTCTTATCCTCATCTGAGTATTGCTCCCTTCTCTTCGGAACCATTTGATTGGTTTCCGGGTTATTCACCATAGGCTTGTGTGGACCATGTACCACTGATGTCCAACAACCTGCGCTGTTAACAGACAGGTGATGGAGCATTCGTCTTTGCCATATGTTATACTCATTCCTAACCAGCATTGGTGGCTTGGTTGAGGAACCAGTATTGTGAGGATCATTGGAGGGAGTGGTCATTTTCAGTTCAAAAACAATTTATTCAAGCTTTTAAAAGTTTTACACAGACCATAACAAACTCAATGAAAACCAAGAAAGATCTCAGGATGAATGACCAGAAATACAGAAAATTCAATCTCTATAACCGTTTCTTGCAAAAAGAAAAGCTAATTCAATCAAACTTAGATCTTGAATAGCAGTTTCAATGATCAATTATTAGATCGATCAATGATTAACCTGCTCTCATACCATTTGACAGGATCAGCGATCACAAGTTTGATGTATTAGGGTTCAAAGCAGCGGAATACGAACTGGAATTAGACAAATTGTAGCAATAGATCGATACTTGTATGCATTAAGATCACATACGGTTATAGTGAGAGAATATATATTTCTGATTCAAGGAATGTTTATAGATATAGAATATTTCTAATCATATCATTCATATCATTCCCATCATTCACATTATTACAATAGGTTGTCACTCCTTATATAGAGTGTAACAATCACTGTTGTTATCACGGAAAGTGACAACTGGCAGATCTAATACAAAAATAACTAACTCTTAACAAACTACTGAAATGTTCACAACTACTGAGAACATATCAGAGTGTTAAGTACAGAATATAAAACTACTGAAACTACAACGACTGAAGAACAAGCTCTTCAGTCGTTTTACAAAACTACTGAAACATAAAACTACTGAAACTAGAAATATAAAACTACTGATATCACAACTACTGAAGAAGTACTCTTCAGCAGTTGTGACAAACTACTGAGGCTTCAGTACTTGATCTTCAGACTTTGACCTTCAGATGTTTCATCAGCTGATGACTTCAGTAGATATCATCAGCTGATGTCTTCAGTCTTTGTCTTCAGACTTTGTACATCAGTTGTTGATCTTCAGCACTTGTAAACTCTTCAGCTGTTGTACTTCAGTACTTTGGTCTTTCAGCTTCAGCACTTGTGTTCTTTAGCTGTTGTACTTCAGCACTTTAGTTCTTCAGCTGTTGAAGTCTTCAGCACTTGATCTTCAGCTGTTGAAGTCTTCAGCACTTGTCAAACTGCTGATGAGGCTTTCAGCAGTTGTTGTGATACCATGTGGGACTTAGAGGTTTTCTGATCTTGGCTTATTGGTTCTTTTGGTCCAACAGTCTAATACATAGGACTTCTTTTCTTGTTTGAGAACTATTCTCAAGTTTCGGTACCATTCCATGAAGTTCCCATGGTTTAGACGTTCCTTTTCAAGGATGGTCCTTAGTGATAGGTTATGGACGGTCGGGATAGCGTTGTTGTTGTTAGCCATCTACAATATTACAAAGTTAAATTTTTAGTACTTTTAATATCAATGGATTTTGATTATTAATACCCTTTTTGTCTCATAGACAATTAATAGTCGAAATCTTAGAATCCAACGTTACATTCAAATATTGGTTAGGTGACCTTTATCCCTTTATTTAAATTAACAAGGTAGTCAACGTTTGACAATTGTAACCTATTACAATTTCTAGTGTATGGGATCGGTTAAATCTTATGTTTGTTAGGCATGTTTATCCCATCAACACCCTTTGTACGTCATGCTTCGGTGATCCTAATGCATGATTTCCAATTAAGTCGTCCTACTTAGACACACGTGCGGATTTGCTAATATTAGTGGTTAGGTGACCTTTATTCCATAAATATGGCAAACCCACCTCAAAAACATAAGTTCCTTTAATGTGGTTAGGTGACCTTTATCCACATTAAATTCTTAAATGATTCGAGTGTTGTATAATAGGATGGTGTTTAACTTGCAAAAGGGATTTAGTTTCACAAAATCTAATTTGGAAAACAATTTATTATATCTTGCATTTGTATGCATTCAAATACATGGTAGTTAATTTGAAAACTTATTTCAAAATTCTTTTAATGGCTCATTTAATTATGAAATCAATAACCTTTGGTAAAACCCATTTTATCACTTATTGATTTCTAAGGAACCAATTTTATGCGTGTGGTAGATTTCGAGTGGAAACTATCCAATTCCATAATAAGATAAGTAGAACATAAATCAACCATACATGCATGATAAAACAACCACAAGTCCATAACCATAGCCAATTGATTTGGCAACACTTGTTGGCCAAAACAAGTGTGCCAAGAGGGTCAATAATAAGGCATAAACATGACACAAGGCATTGAGATGGTGTGCTCCCACTTGATCCCGCATCCTAATGCATCAAGTGTCCATTTTGTGTTGTCATTGATTTGTTTTATTTGGGCTTTCTTTTGGGCTCCAACTTCAGCTCCTAGCTTTCTTGGGCCTCCATGCTTTGGGCTTTGGTTATTGGGCTTAAAACCAATCTAGGGCTATGAGGCCCAAACCAAAACCGAAGTCTTCTTGAACTCCTTTTACAAATATAACCTAATACATTTTTACTAGTAAAAGAAATATAACTAATCTACTTATTATTACAAACCAACATAAATAATAAATAGATTACAAACCCAAATAAATAATTATGGCAACCCAATGGAATAATCAAACAACATCACAACACAAAACACATCCAAATACAAGGTATTGGCTAGGTTATGAACATCCATATACACATCCAAATATGCACATAACAAACGAAATTGCAGCCCCTTTTCAACCCATATTCTTGGCCAACATAAACCAAGAACAAATGGGTTTGGTTCAAACAAACAAACAACCATTACCCAAATTTTAAAGATCCTAATCAAGCATATAAAATAGCATCTTTAAAATCTGAAAAGGGGACCAATCCAGCCCACAAAACTCTCGGGCATATGGTGTTATACACCACAAAACCGTGAACAAGAGTGTCATATACATGTATGCATTCGTATAAGTGGCTCTTGATGCCATTGATGGGGTTTAACAAGATTATCAAAGTCCATATAAGCCAATATATGTGAAAAACGCAGCGGATTAAGAGTTTAAAATCTTGTTAATATGTAGATTATCAAACCCATTTGAAAAGCTAAACCCAAACCATGGATCCAAATACGAAATTCATATAAAATATATAACCAAAGGAGGTTAAGAAGACAACCTTTTGTGCTGCTAGAAACCGAGATGGAGAAGGTGCAAAAGATGAATATATGGCCGAATCTTCAACCAAGAAGACCTAAAGAAGGTGATACCCCAAGCCACCAACAAACCCCTTTGGAATGCTAGGTTTCTCAACACCAAATTTCAGCAACTAGAACTTGATAGTTGTTGAATCTTCCTTCCTTCTTCAAGCTCCAAAACCGATTTTGAGACATAGAATAGAGAAGATTTTTGCCTTTGCATGCAAGAGAGAGAGAGAGCTAGATTGGAGAGTGTGTGTGTGTTTAAGTCTTGCAACATTCAAGACAAAAGGAGGTGGGATGTTAATCCCCTTTTGGGCGGCCGAAAATGTCCAAAAGACATTTTAAAACATTTTGCCTCCTTTTTACTATAAACACACTTAAATCTCTAATTTTATAAAGTTGAAACCAATTTAAACTTTATAAACATAGCACCCTTTTAAATGTTATTATTTAACAATCTTAAATAATAAAAACAAATAATACCTCATGAACTATTATCCACATAATGATGTTCATCTTCAAAAGCAATGTATTTAGAAAACCCACTTTTCTAAATTGTTGTCAATATTTATATGCATGATCTTATCAACGTATAAATATTTATAGGTGTTTGTTTAGCTTGTAATTGGATATGACCCGACTTGGATCATATCATACTAGCCACATCAACTTAATATGCATCTTGGGCAGATCAAATCTTTCAGTGCAATTAGGTTTTGATGATAACTCAAAATGAAAATTGATAAGTAGAGTATAAACGGTTCGATATAGCTAGATCAAATCAAAACATAAGGATAAAGGGAAAGAAATCAATTTAAGAATTTAAATGCTCCAAGCTTGGAATCAAAATCAACCTAGAGCAATCGGGTCTCCTTTCAAGTTCAGAGATCATGCTTTGGCTTGATAGGTCGAAACACTAACATTGTTTCACCCTGCAAGTTAGTACATGTTTCTCGTCACTTGATTACAAACTTGGTAAGTTGAAGATCAAGAAATGAGAATAGTCATCAAGGTGTGGTTTTCGCTCCTAACTTGATGGTGTCTTCTCAAGGTATGACCTCTAACTTACCAATCAAAAAGCCCGATCCCAACTCATTGTTGAGGATCCACAGAAATAAGACGAGGTAACTCACCATCGAGGTAAGGGACTTCACTCCTATCTTAACGGTGAAGTTTTACAAAAACAAAATATAACCAGATGAACTTCTTCATCAAAATCCAAAATTCACTCCTACTTTGATGAAGTCGTCTCATTTGAACAAATACAATTCATAAAGATGGTATTATCATCAAGGTATGGAATTCACGCCTATCTTGATGATTGAATTTCATAATAGCAAGAAAACAATCGAAGATTGACATTTGTCACCAAAGTACGGGTTTCAATCCTATTTTGATGAGATCACGTCATTTGTGAAATGCCATTCCAAAGAAAATAATTGAAGTCATCCTCAAGATAAGGTAATCACCCCAATCCAGAGGATGAAATTTCATAAAACACGTGATTGGAAACCATTTATCGAAACGAATAGAGAATCATCAAAGTAAGGAAATCACCCCTGTTTTGATGAGTTAGAATCATTTATGAGATACAAATGTTCTTAGTTATAGGTTGACTTACAAACTCTTGCATCTCCCATGGTGCAAACGGTATGAATTTTGACATATCGGCGAAAAGAAAAAGAATATCAATTAGAAATTCAGGAAATTTCAAGTTACATCACTGTAACAAAATAGAAAATCATGCTTACGAGCTTAGGATCAAAGTTCGAGATAACAGAATTTGTTGTGGTGTTCAGATCTTGGATGGTTTCAATCGGGAAGACGAAATCAAGGGCAGGAATTATTCAACACCTCAATGAGATGTGAACATTCGTTTCACAATCGAAAGGAAATACATGGACTTCTCAGGATATGAGGTCAACCATAGCCTTATTGAAGACACGCGTACTTATAAGTGATCACTCATCTCAATGGTTTCGAGTCAAGTAAATGGATTCAATGATCGAGTCAAATCACCATTTACACTTTGCCTAGACAAAGTATCCCTAGATGTAGGAATTCCACCTACAGCATTTCATGTTCTTAGTTATGGGACACATCCTTAAGAAGACTTGAGAACCATAAGTAACGGTTTAAATTTTTGAAGACCATTCGGTTTAGATTCCCAATATCTTTGGATATATTAAGAGTCATGCACACGTTGGTCAAGGTATAGAAATAGATACATGAAACGCCCAACGTGTAGTGATGTTTAAATGTAGGAGTTGAAATGTAGAATGGGTTCAATATTAACAGGAACATTATATATGTTAAAAAATGAGAAGATATTGAAACTTTGGTGATAAACCAGTTCAAGAAAATCAAGGATTTTTAAGATACAAAGGGGATGGTTCCATTTGGTAACGCATTACCATTTCGAATTGTTGACACATCAAGGTAAATTGACCCATTTGCCTTAGAGATTTGTGTATATTGACCATAGTTTATCACACATCCCAGAAATCCCCAGGTAAGCATAACTGGTCTCGCAATGAGATTTATACGATATGCTTGCCTTAGCCCGAAGGCCTTTTGCCAGGAAATGTAGAATACAGGTGTCTATGTGTCACACAAATTTCTTTGGTTCATAGAATCAAAACCTTGATAGGATTTTCATAGATTAGACATAGAGTCTAAGGAATTGAACCCAGATGATAAGTGTAGATTCCACATGTCGTTAAGAATAGGTTTAGGAAGTTCATTTGTCGGGGAGAATCAAAGAGTTAAGTTAAGTTTAGGGAGACAAGTAATTAAGTTTTAAACATTATGCTAAGGCATCAAGTTGCACAAGAGGCATAGCATTATGTAGCATGTAAACAATAAGTAAGCACAAAAGTATAATGATCTTTCTATGATGTTCATGCAACTATAGTCTAGGTCACCATTTCTAATAACCTAAATCCCTATAGTTATGGGCTCTGATACCAATCTGTCACACCCCAACCTTGACGGCGGAAACGTCGAGATGTGAGGGTTACGATTGTTCACAGTCACATAACGCTATTCATTAATTCCAAATATATTATTCATAAGTTTCATTAGTAACATTACAAGCAAAAGTTTCAACAAAGAATACATCATGTACAAATGCTACAAATAACATGATCATCCAGTTTATCTCTAGGTTCAATCCTAGATGTAATAAGCTTCAAAGAGTAGAACACAAACTTGAGGTATACCTGAAACATGTTAAAAATAAAAGTTCAACGTAAAAATGTTGGTGAGCATTCCATAGTTTTTAATACATAGATTATATAAAATATGGCAATTCAAGTCATAAGTTAGTGAATAAAGTGATTAGGGATGTTATGAACAATGCAAAAATCAAACCTCCACAAAGTTTTACAAGTCTCAAACGTTTACAAGATTATACGATCAGCTAAGTGTACTTGGATCAACCAAAGCAGGCTTGTCTGGCCCATAGATCTATGACTTCGCTGGGCTAGCAATAGTTAATGATTGTACATATAACGCCATAACATGGTAACCACAAAAGTTCAACTAACCACAACTTTGCATGATGAATTGCCATAAAGATTACAAGTCTCAATAGGTTTACAAGTGCAATGATAATAAGTTAACATGTTTCACTCCAAAGTGTGAAAATATAAAAAAGGGGTATGGAAGAACTCACTTTGATATAAGCATTACAAGATGATAAATAAAGATTAAAGGATGATCCAAAGTAATCCCAAGTATTCATTACAAGGCACCTAAATATGTATAACAAGCTGAAGATTAATAATATGATTAACGTTCAAATAATGATTAGGGTTTCACTAGTTTTAAGGGGTTTTTGATAAGTAACAATTTACAAAGTAATTATTTACATTTTTAATTCATTAGAAGAATTATATATGTAAATATTTTAGAAATAAAATTAGATAATAATGATGTAATTAAATCTTAATAATTTTCTAAGAATAGTATATAATTTCTCAAATTTTAGCGAGTAATAAAGATAATATTATGTCCATTATTATTTTAAATGATTTTTTTAAATTATTGCATCAAGTCCATAAGCATATAAATAGTTATTATTTTAAAAGGAAATCATTTAATATATAAACTTAAATACACATAATAGGATATTTAAGTTTTAAAAAGTACATTTTGACCGATGTTTATAATGTACTTAATTATATGATTTGCAAAACAATATAAAATTATTTAAAGTCATTTAGCATGGTCAAAAATAAATAAATTAATTAATTAATTATTTAAATGTCTATTACATAAATAATCATTTATCATATTAATTTATAATGTTTTATGAAATCTCCATTTACAATAACGTGATTTAAAAGATAAATAATTAAAGGGAAAGTTCGTGTCACTAATATTTTATTATTATTTTTTTTAAATCCATATAAATAATCCATGAATAATCTTTAAAATGTTTTATTACAAAGGTTTTTAGTTATTTAAAATTTTAGAAATATTACTGAAATTTATTTGATACCTTAAAAATATTTAAAAGTTATAAAACATTTTTTTATATTTATAGGAATTTTCTAAAACTGATTTAAGGCTGAAAAAGCCATTTAAAAAAATATGGGGGTGGCCGGGTTTCGAACCCGGGACCTCCAAGGTGGCATGAGAAGACTTAACCGGTGAACCAAGGCATACAGCCGCGGTATCCTCCGGTATTCAAATCTTAAGAACACAACCCCTATGAACTTCCCCCAAACCCATGAACCCTAAATTTGTTTGAACCAAAATTGACAGTCAAATCATTATTTTTAACACTAAAGATCATGGGGCTTTTATTCCCCATGTTTAAATGACCCTAAAGATGTTTTTAATTACCCGAATAAAGATGACTTGAAGTCGAACACCACGATGAATGAGTCGCGACCAACGTGGAATCTGATTGTTGCTCAAATGATGAATAAAATCCAATTAACTTCGCGTGGAGCTTCTCAGAATGTTCACGACCCTAAGCCCTCTATCAATTTCGGTCTAAGACACCCAGATGATGGTGTTCAAGTGTAGTGTGGGTCGCGACGTCGGATGATGATGAAATTCGATGATTGAGTTGATTTAGGTGCAATTGAGGGTTGAGTTAGATTAGAGGTAGATAGAAGTTTGATCTGATTGAATTAATTGAGTTGTTATTGTTGTTTTAGGCTCGAACGGCTACAGGATTAAAGGCATCGGTTACCTATTCGATTGGGGTTTGTAACCGATGTTTAACTTCGTTTAATTGATGCTTTCATATTCGAAATGTGTGCTAGAAAGGTTTGGGACCAGTTTTGGGTTAAGGAAATGTCGAAATTCGAGGGTTTAAGGTGGCCGGAGAGTCGGCCGCCGGTGGCCGGACTTACCACCGAAAAACAGGTTAAAGAAAGGGGAGGGGGTTTGAGTTTTGTAAATTTACATAAATGGTCCCTAAGGTTTAAAAGTTGATATTTTATGTGCAAACTTTTCTTTTAAGGTTTCTAAAATGACAAAACAAACCCCTAACCTTATAAATTTTAAGTTTTAATATTTTTAAGTTTAGTAATTCTTTGCAAATTATTATTATTGTTATAATTTATTGTTGTTATTATTATTAATATTGTTATTATTATTAAAAAAATTTATTATTATTATTAGTTATTACTTACTATTATTATTATTATTATGATCAATTTAATAGATAAACTATAATCTTTTTACATTAAAGAATTAAAGACTAACTAATAGATAAGCACAAATAGCCCACAAGTTTCATGAAAAGCATTAATAGTCCTTACAAGAATAAACGAGGTTAACTATTAGTTAACCAAAAATACAAGATGTTTCACTAGACCCCTATGTGTATACTTACGGGTTAGCTAAACCATACACAGTTGAGCTTACGACATTTCAGAGTCATGCGCCTCCGTACATTTTGCTTGCAAGCCTTTCTTTACTTTCACTTTCATTAATGCATGGATTCTATCATTATGTTTCTCTTTTAATTATCTTCCACTTTACGCTACATAATACTTTATCATTTCTTTCACAACTATATCACGTAAAGCCAATGAAAATAAACATACATAACATGGAACATAAATATAACCATACAAAACATCACTATACAAGGCATCAACATACATGACATAACAATCATCATACATGGCATAACATACCCCATACATCATTAAAAGTCAACTTACTTCTCCCAGGGGAACATCCCAAGTCAAAGCCTACATTTCACCTTTCCCCAAAATTTAGAGAAATAATCTAAGTCTTAGGCGCATGAGCACTATTCAGGCGCATGAGCACTATTCAGGCGCATGGCCTTCAAGCGCATGGGGAACTTTTAGGCGTAGGGGCACTATTGGGGCATGGGCAACACTTAGTCATTCTGGGCAAATTCTAGGCACATGGGCACTATGCAGGCGCATGAGTGCCTAGGCGCATGGGCTTTTTAGGCATGTAGACACTTAGTCAATTTCATTTTAATCCTAGGCACATAGCTACTATTTGGATGCATAGGGACACTTAGACAGTTTTTACCGTTGGGTGCATGCAGGGGCGAAGCTTTTAAGGGGCCGGGGGGCGCCGCCCCCCCTATTTTTTCATCCGTAGTGTTAAATTTTAGCCCGATATTGTAAATTTTTGGCCCGGTAGTGTAAATTTTTATATAAATATCGAGTTCGCCCCCCTTAAAAAAATAATTTCGCCCCCGCCCCCTACGAAGGTGGTCAAGCTCCGCCACTGGACGCATGGGTCACTATTTTGGCGCATGGGCAGTCTAAATCGTACTTAAACAACACAATTCAGTCCCCAATCATCAACTAACATGTTCTAAGCTTAAATCATACATTTTAAGCCATAGAAACACATTCATAACATCATCATAATCATACACATACCCAAAATCACACCCCACCCATAAACACATACACATAACCAATCAGGTAAAAAAACCCACTTTTATAAAAATGTTCACACATGTATTTCCAGGCCCAAAATTATGTAAAATCAGTAAAAAGGGGATTCTAAAACTCATCTTTGACAACTTTCGTATGAACTTCTTCCAAATCCCGAATGTAAATTGAGTTCTACCATATTGAAACCCACCAAACACACACAACCGAACACACAAACACAAATAAGCATGCAACCAAGGCTAAGGCCAGTCAAAAACATCATAAAACCATGAATTCTTACCTTGAATTTAATCTTTTCTGGTTCTTATTCAAGAAAACCCAAATGCTTTCTGCTCTTGCTTTCTCTCTCTAAAAAAATCCAAATGACATGGTGTTGTACGAGAAGTGGGCGGCATGCCCACTTTTACACCAACTTTTCAAAGTTTTGTCCTTTTGACATATTTAACCCCTTGGCTTGGGTTAAATTGCATTTCTTTTCTTTTCTTCACTTTTATTCTTTCTTTCTTGCCATGAAAAATAACCGGGTGTTACAAGTCCACCCCCGTTATATAGGTTTCATCCCCGAACCCTATTATTCCTCAAACAATCGTGGGTTATATTGTCTCATCTCCTCTTCAGTCTCCCACGTAGACTTAGATCCCTTCATGTGCTTCCACTATACACGCACAAGAGGAACCACTTTATTCCTTAACCTTTTCTCCTTACGATCAATGATTGCCACTGGTTGCTCCATATAACTGAGCCGTTCATCAACCTCGATATCTCCCAGTGATACAATCATATCCTCAGCAGCCAAACACTTATGCAAATGAGATAGATGGAAAGTCAAGTGAATTCCACTTAACTCATCCAGTAGCTCCAATCTATAGGTCACCTCTCCTACTCGAGCAATTATTCAGAAAGGCCCTATGTACCTTGGGCTCAACTTGCCCTACTTTCTGAACCAAATGATACCCTTCCAAGTTGAGACTTTCAACATAACTTTGTCACCCCCTGGAACTCATTCGGTCTATGTCGTTTATCGGCGTACGACTTTTGCCTATCTTTGGCTGCCTTCATAAAGGCTTTGATCTTTTCAAGCTTCTCGATCGTAGCCTTAATCACCTCAATACTCCAACTCTTTCTGACCAATATCACCCCAACACATGAGCGTTCTGCATCTCCTACCGTATAGCATCTCATAAGGGGGCATAATAAATGTTGTCATGATAACTATTGTGATATGAGAACTCAGATAACGGTAAGTGTCATCCCAACTTCCTTCAAAATTAGTAATGCATGCCCGAAGCATATCCTTTGGTGTCTGAATCCTCCTATCCGACTAACCATCCGTCTGAGGATGATAAGCCGTGCTAATATGTAACCTCGTTCCCATCGCATCATGGAATTTCTTCTAAAATTATATGTAAACCGGGTGTCACGATCAGACACAATAGACACCTGCACACCATGATGAGTTACGATCTCCTTAATGAATAGATCTGCCAACCTCTCGGATGAATATGTCTCACGGATCAGTAGGAAGTGAGCACTCTTTGTCAGACGATCAACTATCACCCATATAACATCATACCCTCGCGCGGTATGCGGTAGCTTCATAATAAAGTCCATGGTGATATGCTCCCACTTCCACTCTGGTATATCCAACGGTTGGATCTTTCCATACGGCTTCTGGTGCTCGGCTTTCACTCGTAAACAAGTAAGACACTTACTCACATACTCCACCACATTGCGTTTCATACTAGTCCACCAATAATCTTTCTTCATATCTTGATACATTTTTGTGGCACCAGGATGGATAGAGTATTGAGTCTTATGAGCTTCATCCATAATCTTCCCATGTAGATCCCCCAAACGAGGAATCCACATTCATCCGAATCGGGTTCTAACACCGAGTGTGCTTTCACCCAACTCCGCGACCAGATCTTTAATTCTTTAATACTTAAGATGATCTTCTTTCAATGCTTCATCTTGAAACTCTTTAACTTGTTTCATCACATCAGAGGTCATGACCATCTGATAAGCCTTCACTCGAATTGATTCGGGTCTCTCCTTTCGTCTAAGGGCATCCACCACCACGTTGGTTTTGCCCGGATGGTAATGGATCCTGCAATCATAATTTTTATGAGCTCCAACCATCGCCTCTGTCTCATATTCAAGTCTTTCTGCTCGAATAAATACTTCAAGCTCGTGTGATCAGTGAATATATTGCACCTCGTCCAATAAATATATACAAATCACAGTCAGTAAGGCTTCCTAGTGGTCTATATATAGAACTTAGTTTCTTTGTTGCAAATATATTTTTTATTGTAATTTCCACACACTAGTGCATGTTTACTTAATTTTCATTATAATTTTTAGTGTCTTGGTGTGATTTAGCAAGGCAAGAACATATTACATAAATTATTATGGCTTATTATCAGTGAAACACTTGATTTATTGGTTGTTTATATGAGTTTGTTTATCTTCTAGTTTTTCTCATCATATCAATTGAAAATCCAAGCATTTAGATCTCATTACAATAGTCATTAGCATCAAATTTTGTTTACAAGAATCTACAAAATCACATAAACAAATGTACATATTGTTTTAGCAATATTACATAGACAATTGTGTAATGACACAGTCAACTATCTTTCTCTGGCTTATAAGATATCATGAGTACTACATATTAGTTTTTATAGGATAATAATGAGAGTCTAACTAAAATGAGTTATGTCATAAATGCATCTCACGTAGGGGTGCAAACAAGCTAATTATTCGAGACCGAGCTAGTTTAAGATACATCTCAACTCATTTTGATTTAAGAGAGCTTGAGCTCGAGCTCGAATCTTCAAAACCTTTTCATAATTGAGTGTGGTTTGGGCATTGCTTGTTCATTATCATCTTTTTAATATTTGTAATTAAGTTTTAATATATTTTTAATGATATATTTTAATAACATTATGCATAGTATTTAATTATTTTTTATATATTTTAAATTTATATTTAATGAATTAAACAAAATATATATAAATAAAAACCTCGTGTAGGCTTGTGACATAGTTCGAGCTTGATATGTGAAACTCACTCTTAAACTTTGATAATTTAATGAGCCTTTTAGGCTCAGGCTCAATAAGGCTCGATTTGTTTCAAGTTTTTTATTGATATGACATCAAGTAGCTCAAGGATGGTTTGACTCGTTTTACCTCTAATAAGTTTCATATGTTTAAAATAGTCTTATATAAAAAGAAAAATAATATTTGTGTCCATTTTCATATTTATAAAAAAATAACAAACATTTTAACACTTATAAATTACCCTTGACACCTAAAAACACTATAAAGATCAGATACATCAGATAGTTGTAAGTTAATAATTCAAAGGATGATAAAAGAGATCCATGAAACGCTAAACTTTAATAAAATGAAACATGTTGAATTGGTAGAAAAAGTCAAAATAGCACTTGAGATTTTGACGTTGTCAGTGAATTGAAGCAGTGGCGGTAACATAATATGCGATAGAAAAGAGGCTATGAACGAAACACAATATCCCTCCGATAGAAAGAAAATGATGATGCGATAATCCACACGAAGCATTTGATTTGTGATTTGCTTTTGTCCCAATCACCAGAAGTCCTAAGCCAACAGCTAGGATTATCCTGATCCACCATGAGCAGTTAATTAACACAAATTATTAGTAATTTATTATATTTATATATCTAACACACTAATAAATTATCTTAAATAAATTTACTTTACTGTAAATTTAATTAGATCATTAGATTTTTTAATGGAGATCATTAGATTTTAAGTTGGCTACTTTTTGGACAAAACTACTCGTGTTATGTTAACGAAATTGAGTTATTTTTTGAAATAGTTTTTTTACGTTACATGGTCATAATATATTCAAATGTTGGATGGTGTAGTTGAAACTTACTGATTAATCAAATATGAAATAAAACTACATTATATCACCAAGTAAAATCTATTATAAATAGAGCTTATTTTTCGAGGGTTCATTTTTTTAGATTTTCGTGAAAAGTAGAACTTTACTAGAATAAACAGTGATGATTTTGTTTTAATTACACAAAAACAATATTTATATGTTAAAGTTAAAGAGCGTGACATACGTAATCATGAACTCAGACACAAAATTCAAACCAGCTACTAGATTTATTAATGTTTAAGTTTAAAATCAGAACTAAATTTTTTGAGAATATTAATAAGTTATACTTCTGCACCAAATATATGTTAGAGAACAAATACCGTTCTAAGATGTTTGTATTTATGGATTGGAAAATCTTTTTAAAGGAAACAAAATTTCAAGATTTAATATAAGATAATGAATTATGTAGCATATGTATGAATAAACTTGATATAAAAAAGTTAAACAATAATAAAACAAATTATCCTATTAAATGAAAGATTCATTATTGAGACATGCATAAAGAAGAGAAAGGTAGAAAAAGAGTACCATGTAAAGAAGAGAGACAGCAATGACAGATGTCTCCCAAGCGAAGCTTTATGGATCTCCTCATGACTACAAGCGGTGCACCCACTTAGCAAATTAGCCAACACATGAGCCACAATCAGCAGCACAATTGCAGCAAAACCAAGCCTATATGCTTCTTCGCTTGGTTCTTTGCACTCAAACAACCACAACCTCAAATGCTTCTCCTATTCGTATTCAAAAACACATATTCATTTACATAAACTGATCCATTTATTCAAACGAATGCACGTACATTAGCGTTAATACCTCATTCTGAGCGGCTTCCGCTCTGATCCCAAGAATACCTGCGGTTATATCTAGAGCGACAATGAGAAGACAAACAAACACGCCTACGCCTTTGTTAACCATTGTCAGACAGGTTTGATCTAGAAAATCGTAGACTGTTGTCTGTTTTGAAGGCTTTGAGATCAAAGGGAGGGTATTTATAAATAAATATACGGGGCTCATTTAGAATGAAAAATAGTTTGGTATTTTGGAATTGTTTATTGAAAGGGTTTTTTTGCATTCTTTTTATGACCCTTTTATTTATTACTTTGGATTCTTTGGAAGGGTAACAAGGAAAGTAGGGTATAAAACAGCTAAGGGGGAAGTGGGGGTGTCTTAAAGAATCTAATACTTTCTTCCATTAGTTGAGAAACAAGCAATTAAAATAACCAAAGTTAAAGTTTTAACCTTTTACGTTACATTTGAATAACACATTACAAACGCTTGAAGCAATATTTCAATCATAGTTTTTATCCGTCTCTAAATATTAGAGATATCCTTTATTTCGTATGATTCCTTAGAATCTCCATTTCGATCTTTGAATTTAAAGTTTTATAAAATAGTGATTCTTAAAATAAAGAAGTTTACCATTTATTATATTTATAAGTATTAAATTTATATAATCAGAAAAAATAATATTAAAATAAGTGCATGTGAGTGGTAGAGATTCATATGAAGTTATGTATTACATGCAATACCAAACAATAGTATAGAGTCACTTTTACATGCGTTAAAACATTATATTTATTGATATTGCGTTTTATTTGTCAAAAAGTATTTGTTTAGACAAAAAGATCAAGTGTTTGATTCAAAGTATGAAGTATTGATTAAAAAGCTTAGATGTTTTAAGAAAAAGCTTCAAACTTCGATAAAAGTTTGATTCTTTGAGATTGATTGCCATTGGAAACGAGCACTAATTACCCGTGTTTGAATGTATTTGGTTGATTGTTTGGTTTTGTAATCTTTGTATTATTATTTTGGGCATTTTGGAACCATAATGTATTATTATTGTCGACTTGGACACATTAACAAGAATCGCATGAAGAAACTTCGAATTGTAGAAATATTAGATTCTACAAGTTAAGAGTTTTTTGATGAAAGTAAATTATGTTTGAGTTGAAAGTTGACCACAGCTCCTTTCATCGGTGTTGGTTAAAAGACCATGGATATGTTAGGACTTGTATATATAGATGTATGTGGTCTATTAAGATCAATGAAAAGAAATAAAGAAAGGTACTTTGTTAGATATACAGATTATTTGATGAATATGACGAACATCTATGTAAATGTGGGATCTTCTCATTTATGTTAGATATACAACTTTATGGGGTGTCTCAAAGGAAAAATCAAGCGCTATTAGATATAGTTCAATCAATTATGCGTCATTCAAACCTACCTCACTCAATTTGGAATTTCTCTCTTTAGTCTGGCATTTAAATTATTAATCTAGCTCTGTTTAAAATCCTGGACGAAATACCTTATAATATATGGCATAGGGTATGGGGTTGTACCACATATGTTACGTTTGTAATTATGGATAAATCATTACTATTTCTGCAATCCTACTAAAAACTAGGTTTTCATAAAACAAATAGCTATCTTCTTAGTAGAATGAACGACTTGCACGAGGGAATGGAGAGAATCATGTGAATTTGAGGAAATCTAGAAAAAATCTATAACCATATATATTCTAAAAAAACTAACCACCTTGACCCTAAGAAGATTCAGGAATTGGGTGTTATTCCTAACATCTGCAAAATTACTATGTAAGACATACAAAACCTTGAAAAGTTCATAATTAGAAATGAAAATATAAAAGAACTAGGGTTTCGATCTTGGTTGCGAACCACAAGCAGGTAGCCTACCAAACCGTTGGGGAATCAATTTGGGTTTCAATATTTAAGGTTGCATAGTAGTTCGCTATGCTACCTTATAATGGTCTAGTTTGCATTCCCCATCCAAACCCTTAGATATTGACACATGACATGTTAATAAGGACCGAGTGGGTGACATGTGTCATCCTAGAATGACACGTGTTTGATGACGAGGATTTGAAAGCAACAAGTTTTGACATGTGTGAAGTTTGATTGGCTGGAAAGATTTTCAGCCGCAATGGTTAGATGTTAGACCACGATCACCATGCTTAGCTGTCTAGGAAGGTACCCGTGTCGAAGCTATAAAAGCTTGTATTTGTTAGATAAGTTTTTGCATTCAACTCACATTTCTTTTGCCACTTGTAGACCATATATAACATTATATCCCATGTAAGCTAGTGTAACACCCCCTTAAGCTTAATGTGTGTTGGTGGAAGTTATATCAAGGTTTAGAAGATCGTAAGCTATAATTCTAGCCAACTGCTAATGTAAACGTTTTTTCGAAACTTTATTTGCATGTTGTGTCTATGTGCACAAATGTTTAGAAAAAGAGTACAAACATGCTTATGAAATGTCTGTTCATAAATGTTTATGTTATTATAAAAGCAACATGTGACAATATTTAATTTATTAAGCAAGTGTTTAAGTGACCAAACATAATATACATAAATCAATCCATGATACATGCACTGATGGGTAACTGTGTGTTTTCCCATAAAAGGACTATAATGATTTCAACATATATGAATCAAATGAATTTAGTGTATACAAACTACTTATTATGGGTATTGTCAACAAATGTGGCAACTATCAAACAAGTTGTCTTAATTATTGTTGATATTGATCATGTTTTTGCCAATACAAAATGTTTGATAATATGATCCATTAGCTATATTCCAAGTTTCATTTTGAAACAGTTTTATATATAAACGATTTACATGTATATATATGATGATAAACAAAACTTACAACATGGGAATGCCCATTTAAGAGTATGGAAACCTTCTAGTAGACTTTTAGACACAAACCTATTCTGCATGATATTTTAAAGTCTAATGTTTTGTCTAGAAAATGTTGTAACCAGTAAGGATTTTCACAAATCCTAATTTTTAATTATATACATGAATATTTAAAATTAACCCCAAGTGTTGAATTACCTCATGTGTGAAGATTAGATTATCTAATCAATTAGTAGAATTGATCATCTTACTTTTTACAACATAAAAAGTTTTGATATAAAAACATAATAAACCTTTAGAGTTGATTACTTACAAATGGTTAAAACATATTATAAAGAGTTCTACTGAAATTGAAATCCGATATATTTTAAACAAGTAAATTTGAGACCCATTACATGATATCAACCAATCCGGCTAACATGCCAAAGGTGTCCCGAATCTAAAGTGTGACATATGTTGGTATTAGAGCCATACGTTCTAATGAATTAGGTATTTATATTATAAGCAAATATCTAAACTTTAATCTCTTGAGTCTAGACTTTTGCGATCATTGATACAACAACAACCTACTCTTCTAATCCCTTATGGAGAAAGGCCAAGCCTATCTCATAAACCCCAAATCAAAGTCACTACCATTCAAGAGTTATTCGGAATGCCTAATGAAGAAAAAATGAAAAATAATAATGAAGATATTAAGTAGGAAGAATAGGAGGAAGAAGATCCATGGGAAGAGTTAAAAGAGGAAAACAAAGATTCTAAAATGAACGGGGGAGGTTATTTCATCGATAGACATGAAGCCCAAGAATAATGTGTATCATGATATGATGACACGAAGAAGGGAGAGAGCCTTTCACCCTACCATGGTTACATTACCGACCACCCTATGTCTTTATTAATTTGGATATGTCTATTCGTGAGATTAATGAAATCAAGAAAAGCATACTTAGGTCGTGGAAAGGAACAAAGAGTTAGGTGACATTGTTTAGACACTAAGAGACCAAATGAACAAATTAAGACTCAGGTGAAAGGGTGAGGTTATAGAGATGGCAAAATCGGAAGGAAAAAGATACAGGATGTAATAAAGTAGTAGACCTATGTGTTGTGATGTGTTTTTTTATTTATTTTCAGTTTGTTATGATAGTTGTTAATTAGTAGAGTCAGTTTGCAATGGTTGCTTGTGGTTATTTTTAACTAGTGTAGTTAGCAATTGTTGCAATTTTATATGGTGAAAGTTAGATATGATAGTTACAATAGTTAGTGTTAGTCATGTCAGTCGATTGTAATTATAGATTTGATAGCAAATGTAATCATAGTATGAATAGTTTTATAAATTAAAAATCATTTGCTTTATGTTAAGAGTATTTCTAACTTGGAATTAAGTTTTTATAATTTTGAAATTCTAGAATGTCACAAATTAGTAATTTTAGACACTACCAATACGAGGGGATGGAAAAAAATAATTATGAGGCTAGACGGTATTGGCAACTAGGCTAGCGGCAACAATGAGAAACAGAACAAGGAGAGGGGATTAGAATACTGTAACACTTGCTAATCCTTTTGCTATGGTTTTCATAAAACCCATAATCCTATTTATAGTTAACCAATAACTTTTTCTCCAAGTTCAAGTTAATATAATTACACATAATCTCCTATGATTACCTAATAATCATATATGATCAACACCTTTGATTATTAAATTACATAATAATTTTATATTATACATAACCAATATATTTGTAAGGTTATACTTGAAAAGCCGATGCAACCAAAGCAACCAAAGAGCTTCTAGCTTGCATGTATGATGTACACGGTAGAAGTTACTTCAGAAGTTTTACACTCATATAAAATATTCTATATGTGAAACTCTTTTGAAGCCAAAGACCAAATCTTCCAAAGCCAAAGATGAAGTCTACTAAAGCTTCAAAGACAAAGTCTTCATAAGCCAATGAAAAGAAGACTGATTTCTTGTAAAGACAGAGAAGACATGCTTTCTCTTATTAACTTTTGCATAAAGCTGACCAACTTTCCACTACAACTCCGAAGACTCACCAACTTGTATAAGTTGATGAAAAAGTCCATGCTTTTGCAACTGTAAATTAAGGTTTAAATACTCTAACTTTCTACTTTGTATCTTGTATCCTTTTGTAATACATTAGGATGTGAGCTATGGCATGTCATAGTCATTAGTCAAAATGCAATCTGCCTCTTGACTTTACATTGATCTTGTCGTCTAGATTAGTGTTTCCAGCTAGCCTTCAAAGTATAGCCGACTGTTAGATGCAGTATAAAGTATCTCAAGTTTTTGTATTCTATCTTATGCTTTGTAACACTTGTAATAGAAACTTGAGAGCAATATACAACATTCTTGAAAAACCATACTTATCTTGTTCTTGTTCTTTTGTTTTGTCTCATTATTTACTTGCGTTCTTAGTATCCTTTATATAATCCAGTTTTATGTTTGATCTATTAAGTGTCTAACACTCTTATCATTGTAAGACTGATTGTATGGATCACCCTTAGCTGATCCTGTAGTTAGTATCAAAATATTTCAGGCTTATGATTGTAAGTTTTCAACATCTTAAATCCTTCTAGTTTCACAAATCACTTAACATCTCAAATGACAACTATCACCAAGGCTGATATGGAAATTGATACCATGACAAAATTCACTCATCAAGTCTTAAGACTCCAAGATATGGAGATTTATTGTCTGACCTCATGTACCATCCTCCTCTTCAGTTGTTGTTGTTGGTGGCATGATACCAAAAGAAGTGGCTGACTACTCTAAAGAAGACTGGAAGAAGATAGATGTAGATCAGAAAGCCATGACCCCCTCCAAAGTGCTCTTCCTAATTCCATATATACAGAGGCTTCAAGAAGTGCAAGACTGCTAAGCAACTATGGGATGCACTAAGCTCATGTATGAGGGGTCCACTGAAGCAAAAGAGAACATGAAGGACCACTCTAAGCAACAGTTTAAAATTTTCACCTTCAAGACAGGTGAAACCATGACTCATAATACTTTAGGTATGTTGTGGTTGTAGATACTCTAATGGATGTTAGAGTAACTCTTGAGAACAAAAACTATGTGTTCCCGATATGAACGGGATCGTTGAGCTTGGATCTTAGGATTCAAATTGATAATAACAAAACTTGATGAATTGATGCTATAATATAATAATGATGAACATAAAAGTGTTTCATGCTTGTTGTTTATTGATTTGATGATGAAATCATTATCCATGAAGAATGATGATATGATATTGATGGTGATGGAACTAATTCCCACACTTGGTGGTGAATCATTCATCCTTTACAATGACGATATATGTTAATATTTATACTAATTTAGCATTTACAAAAATTACAAAATGATCCCAAGACTAATATTTTTGTTGCTTTTGTTCTTCAAGTCTTCAACTTCAATAATATTGGAGATCTTCAATTTCTTCAAAGGTAGAATACCCAACAATACTCCCCTTAGATTGTAGATTTCCAATGTGAATTGAAGCTTGATGTTGATTCTTTTGAATAGTTGTTCAAAGCCAAGAATTTTGTTGTTGATACGGAAGCGAGATCTTCAAAACTTTAGAACAACCAATTTTTGTTTTTGTTTTGTTGTTATAGTTTGCTTTCATAGCTTTAAGCTAAAACACTAGTTCACCTTTTGTTTTTGTTTTAATGATCATAGCCCAATCCGTGAATGCTAGAGCCCAAGTCCACATCCAAGACATCTGAAGCCTTACAATCCATCATCTAAGAACCCTAATTTGAAAACCCTAATTCAGCAGCCCTATTCGGCAGTCCCATTCATTCAATCAAAACCATAGCGACAACATCCCTCAACCATCCGCAAGAGACACCTATGACAGCTTCGATTGACCACTTCTTGATAAGTCATGCGCACCAAGGGTTATAATGTTTCGATCGACTGCAAATATTAATGTTGATTCCACAGCCTTGCGCACCAATCATTGATTCGATTCAATCAATAATTTTATCAATCTAACCATGAAATCTCATCAAAATCAATATGAATCCATCAACTCTCTGATACCAATTGTGTGTTCTCGATATGAACGGGATCGTGAAGATTGGATCTTAGGATTCAAATTGATAATAACAAAACTTGATGATTCGATGATATAATATAATAATGATGAACACAAAAGTGTTTAGTGCTTGATTTTTATTGATTTGATGATGAAATCATCATCCATGAAGAATGATGATATGATGTTGTTGGTGATGAAACTAATTCCCACACTTGGTGGTGAGTCATTCACCTTTTACAATAATGATATATGTTAATATTTATACTAATTTAGTATTTACAATAATTACAAAATAAACCCTAGACTAACATTTTTATTTCTTTTCTTCTTCAAATCTTCAACTTTAATAATATTGTAAATGTTCAATTTCTTCAAAGGTAGAATACCCAAAAGGTACCAAATTCAAAAATCACATCTTTGACTCCTTCTGTGCAAAGAAAGGAATTTTAAGACAATTCAGTGCTGCCAGAAAACCTCAAAATATGGTGTTGTTAAGAGAAAGAATCGCACCCTTACAGAAGTCGCTCGTACCATGTTGATCGAATCTTCTTTGCCAGTTAGTTTCCAAGCTAAAGCGGTGAATTGTGCATCCTATGCCCTTAATCGTGTATTGATTGTGAAGGATAAAATGAAGACTACTTGTGAATTGCTTCATAAAAGGAATCCATTGATTGATTTCTTAATCGTGTTTTGATTATGAAGGATAAAATGAAGACTATTTGTGAATTGCTTCGGACGAATCCATTAATAAAATGAGTGTATCTTGTTGAACACTCATGCACAAAGGACGAATTTTGGAGCTGTATGATATGAGTGTTATTTCGTTGGTTAATCATCGTCTCAGAAAGCTTATCGGGGTAAAACCAAAAAACACGTATTGTGCAAGAGTCATTTTATGTTTATTGGCACGAATCTAATTCTTCTGATGTTAGAACATAACCTTCATGGTTGTTTGACTCAAATACTATTTTCAACTGCTTCAATCTTTTAGTTTTTTATGATGATGCGTCCTTCCCCAATGTTCAAAAGACATTATTCCTCCGGATTCATCACCTCAAGTTCTATAAGCTACTCCCAATTCATCATCTGACCATCCAACCTCAGTTGACTTTACATCTTCTTAATCATTTGACAATCCACCCCCACCTGCTTCGACATCTATTCCTTCAACACTAGCCTTTTCTCCATATCAAACCTTTCTATCAGCCAAATCTAAACAATCTATTCCATCTTCTTCTCCATTATATACACAATCTCAATCCATTAGCCACCTTAATCAAATCCATTACCTTTAACCACTGATTTTAAATCATTGAAAGATCATCCTCATGATAACATTATTGGATCCATTACTAATTGTGATAGGACGTAGAGTCAATCTAGTTACATAAACGTGTGCTTATTCTCTTGTTTCATATCCCAAATCATTCCAAAGAATGTTCATGCAGCTCTTCAGGATCCATGCTGGGTTGAGTCCATGCAATTGGAGCTTCAAGAATTTAGAAAACTCAAAGTGTGCACCCTTCTTGATCTTCCTCGAAACAAATGCCCAATTGGCACATAATAGGTGTTCAAGAACAAACCTGATGATCATGGCATTGTGTTAAGGAATAAGTCCAGGTTGGTGGTTCAAGGATTTACTCAAGAAGAAGGGATTGATTACATGGAAATCTTTGCTCCCATAGCCCATCTTGAAGAAATCCGGATTTTTCTTGCTTATGCTGCTAAATGTGCCTTTCTTTATAAAGACATTGATGAAGAGATTTATGTATGTCAACCACCAAGGTTTGAGGATCCAAACTTTCTTGATAAAGTATACAAGCTTGATAAATCTCTTTATGGTTTACATCAAGCTCCTTGCATCTGGTACGAGAGTCTAACACAATATATTTTGAGCAATGGTTTTTCTCATAGCACTATTGATATGACATTATTCAAGAAAGAAGTGGATGGTGAGATGTTAATCGTGAAAGTCTAAATTGAGGAAATTATTTTTGGCTCCACTAATCCTAATCTTTGTAGGGAATTCGAGGAGGTCATAAGAAGTCGATTTGAAATGAGCATGATGGAGGAGATGTGCTTTTCCCTGGGTTTGCAAGTTGAACAAATGCCTGAAGGAACTCTTAATCATCAGGAAAAGTATGTCAAAGAAATACATAAGAAATTCAAGATGGAGGACGCTTCTTCTAAATTAACCCCATTCACTACACAAACAATCCTTACTCCAGATAAAAATGGGAAATCTGTTGATTCTCATCTCTACAGATCATGATTTGTTCCGTAATGTATCTTACAACCGGTCGTCCTGACATCACTTTTGTTGTAGGATATTGTGCTTGATACCAAGCTAACCCTAAGGAATCTCATGAGAGGGTAGTGAAACGAATTTTTCATTATCTAAAAGGCTCTTCTCATTTGGATATTTGGTATCTTTGTGGTGGAAATTTTGATTTGCATGCTTATTCTCATAGTGATTCTAATAGTTGCAGGTTAAATTGAAAATCTGTCACTGGAGGTTGTCAATATCTAGGAATGTCTAGTTTCATGACAGAGCAAGAAACAAACTGTGTCTCTTTCCTTAGGGGAAGCAAAGTATATTGTTGCTTCTAGTTGTTGCTCTCAAGTGTTATGGATACAACATCAGATGATTGACTATTGAATCAATTTCCTCCACACTCTATTATTCTATGACAATGAAGTAGCCATTCGAATCGCAATGAATCCAATTCATCATTTCTGCACCAAGCACATTGAGACAAGGATTCATGCAATCCGTGATGCTCAAATGAGGATTTTATTGATATTATTCCGATTGACACAAAAAATCAAAAAACTTATCTTTTCATTAAAACCTTTGATAAACCTTGTTTTTATGAACAAATCTCCATGTTAGAACTAATATCTTTTTAACACCTATTTTCTTAATTGTCTCATGTAATATAGCACATAATCATTTCTTGTTTTTTATTATTTCTTTCCCTTTTCATTTTTTAAGGTCTATAGTCCTTTATTATTTCATATAAAAAAATTATAAAATAAAAATAATAAACATATTTGATGTGAAATTTCTATTATTTTGCTAATTCATAGAAATTTTGGGGGAGAATAACTCCAGCTTATCTATCTTTCTTACGGAATAAAGCTTTCGTTGCCTAAAGGATTTGAAGGAGGTCAATGGTATTGTGTTGGGATATGCATGATAGGCTTAGTTAGAATGCGAAGTAGACAGTGATCTTGTGGCTAAATAGGATAAGAAACTTATTGACTTGGATTATCCCCTTGACGTTTTGGCCTTCACAAAGTTACATGTCCTTGTTCAAAATGGATTGAGAGCGTACGTCTCTGTTTTGATATTTTTCAAAGAAAATTCCATGTTCCCATTCCCTGTATACTCAATTGTGCTTCTTGCTAGCTCTATTTGTGTCAAAGAAGACTCATCCTTCATACTATTACGTGCTTATCTCCTCTACTATGTGTGAACATTGATCTGGAGTGATGATCTCCTCTGTTATATGTAAGTACAGACCTGGAGCTCTCATTAACATGTCCTGATGATCTTCTCTATTATACATAAGTATAGACCTGAAGCTCTTATCAGATAAGATCAAATGATCATCTCCTTTGTTATACGTAAGTATAGACCTAGAGGTCTCATCATTTGAAATAATAAGGTTTGTGCTTCTTGTGCTTTCCATTGAACATCAAGCAGTGTTAATCATATTACTCAATATATCATGAGGACGGGATGAGTTTCTTTGCCAAATGTGTGTGGGTACCGAGTTACTTAAGTCTTCTCTAACTAACCGAAAAATATGATAAGAGAAGGCGCAGTTTACTCATTGAAAAGAATAAGGCATGGTTCAAAAGGACAGTATATCATCAATCCTGCCAAACTCTGATTTTCCAGAAAATCTATTCAGTTTATCGTGTTTGATATAGTTTTAACTTCGTTTATTATTTTATCTTTATTTTCTTAATATTCCTTACTTTTCTTATATTTCTTTATGAAATTTTGATACGTCTTGTGTGACATTTTTGGTTCTTATTTTTCCTTTTTGTCTTTGTCTAAGATCTCATTCTAAATAATCAAATATTAAAATGAAATATAAAAATGTTAAGTTTTTGGGTTCCACCGAAACTATTGTTCCGTTGGTAGTTTCGGCCAGCGAAACTATAGATTCGCCTGTACTTTTGCTCATTTAAGAGCCATTCTTATAAACCTATTTACTGTGTGAAACTACGATTACGCTAGAAGCGAAACTATGTGCTATATCTTGGGTTATGCGAAATTATTTGCTCATTTTGGCACCACCGATTGTTTGCTTGTCTTGGAGCTCTAAATCGTCTCTCCAAATGAAATCGACCATTTGTGTTTTTTTACTCGTTGTGGATGATTATTTAAGTTTTAGGTTGGTGTTTTGAACCGTAGTATATAGTTTAATCCAGACTTTATCTGCTTTAAAGGGTTTATTTGACTGTTTTGGTTCAATACCTTGGCAGTTCTTACTGCGAAAGTATTGATGGTTTCAGCGAATTTGAATGAAAGTTCACTTGTTTTCGGCAAACCTAACAGTTTTGCTTGCAAGGATTCAGTTTCGCTGTGCCGAAACTTCAGTTTCGGTGTGCCAAAATTACTCCTTCTGATGGCCGAAATTACAAGTGTCCATCAGCCGAAACTATACTTTCGCTTGCCAGAACTGTAAGGTTATGCAGTCCATGCAAACATAACAGTTTCGCTTGCCAGGATTCAGTTTCCCTCTGCCGAAACTTCAGTTTCAGTGTCGAAATTACTCCTTTTGATGGCCGAAATTACAAGTGTCCCTCTACCGAAACTATACTTTCGCTTGCCAAAACTATTGTTTCGGCCAGCAAAATACATTTTCATCTAGTGAAGCTAATTGTGTTTTTCTTTATTTTTATTCTTTTTAACTATTTTTCTTTATTATTTATCTAGGTACATCATTCTAACTTGTTTCATATATTTCTTTTTAGATAAATGGCAAACTTAAAATTCGATGAGCGGAACAACATTACAGCCATTCTAAATTACCGGAATCCAAAGGCTACTGGATTCAGAGATTGTATTTGTTGGCTCAGGAACTCTCCTATTGCTTTTGCTATCTCTCATTCCCCGACTATATATGATCTTCACATCAGAGCCTTTTAGTATGATACCAGGGCTAATCCTCAAAGGACTGTAGCTATAGTTTTGGAGAACGATATGTTTGTCACTATTGAGGTTATTGCTCGGGTGTTAAGACTAGAAGCAGAATGTGGAAAGAAGGTTATTTTGTCTGATCAAGAAGTATTTAAGGCGTTGAGGAGTATTGGGTCTGAGGGTCCTCCTTTTGGGACTAGGAAATAGATCAAGAAATCTTTCTTATCCAAGGAGTGGAGATATATTGTCCACGTCTTTATTATGTGCCTTGATCACAAGAAGGGAGGTTGAGATGAGTTGAATCTACACTGAGCAAAGGCTATGATTATTTTATACAAAGGGCAAAATGCCAATGTAGCTAAGCTGATATTTGATTGTATGGATAAGAATATGATGTTGTTAAAGAAAGACAAGTGGCTGCTTTACCCTAGATTTATCCAGATGATGATAGAGGATTTAATTCCTAATATGCCATGACATGGAGAGATTAAGAGGCTGGTTCATATGAATAGCAAGATCTTTGTTGACTACTCAGCAATCAAGCATGATTTTAGTGGAAGGTTACTCATCTGTGGGAGAATATGTATCCTGCCGAAAGGTGGAACTATATAAGGAGGGTTATGGAATCTGAGAACAAGTGTAACACCCGTTATTTTTTTAAAAGTCAAAGAAAGAAGAATCAAATGAAGAAAAAGAAATAAAACCCAAGTCTAGGGGTTAAAAGTGACGAAAAGGACAAAAAGTTTAAAAGTTGGTGATAAAGGTGGTATGCTCGCCTAAATGGTCACACCACACCTTTTTCATTCGGATCTTGGTAGAGAGAGAGAAAAGGAGTTGAAACTCTCGGATTTTGAAGAAGAAGAAGAAGAAGCAGAAATCGAATTCAAGGTAAGAATTCGTGTGTTTATGATGTTCTTAACTGGTCATATCCTCGGGTTGTGCTTATGTGTGTTTGTATGTGTTTGGGTATGTTTTTGGTGGGTTTCTAGGTAGTTGAACTCAACTTGCAAACGATTTTGGAAGAAGCCATACTCAAGGGCTGCAAATGTGAGTTCTAGAACCCCTCTTTTACTAGTTTTTAACTTATTTTGGGGCTGGTAATGCTTGAATGCATGTTTTCATTAAACTGGGTTTCAAACCCGCATGTATGATTGTGTACATGTTGATGTTGTTGTTAGGACTGGTATTTGACCAAAATACCTAGAGATTAACGTGTAAACCAGATCAAATAGTGCGGAATCCTATTTGATTGGCGATCCAATCAGTGAGAACACACGAAGAATCAATCAAGAATTGAAACTAACGTTAGAAATCGATTGGGAATCGATCTAATGTGTTCTATGAACTTGGAGAACGAATTGGGAGGTTTCTGAACGGCTAGGGTACATCTGGAATCGTAATTGATCAAGAGAGTCCTGCTTTTTCACAAATTGAGTTGTATTTATAGGTTGGTATTATTCAATCGTGCGACTGAACCATTAGTATGGTTCAGTCGTGCGATTGAACCATGCGGTTGTTTCATTCATACGACTGAGTGTTCAGTCGTGCGACTGAGCCAATCTTATGTTACAATCGTACGACTGATCCAGTCTCCTGGTTCAGTCGTGCGACTGAGTCAATCGTGTGAAGTTATTCATGCGTATGGTTCATTCGCAAGAGCCATTCGCATGAGAACTTCATTATGTTAAGTTTGAATGTATTAATTAATAAACATTATGTGTAATCATTCAAGCAATCACTAACCTAATTAACCAATTCAATGTCGACACATTAATGAAACATTAAACATTATAACTAACAAACTATCAATATCATTTCATTAATCATACCAAACAAGATCTATTACATCACATATCATGATCTAGGGACATACATGTATCAAAAAACTCCCCCTTGGACCTAGATCTCTCTAATGTCTTGCTTTCTTCATTACCTCCTCATATTTCTTGTACTTGTCCTCTTTTTGTGACTCCCGTGTGAATATCAAACGCGAAGCACAGTCTTATGACATTTTGGAACTGGAGGGCCTGTACAATATCTTGCGTATCTAGCAGTGGCCACTTGTATAGTGTATAGACATCGTTTGCCGACAATTTGGTAGCCACATCGGATCGAATACTCTGATTGTATCCATTTGGCCCTCTTTATTTAGGACTATGACCGCTTCTGCTATCTCCAATCGTAGTACCACACTTAAAGTTGTGGTGTGAAATCCTTTGTCATTTCCCGAGTTGGATTCTTGACATTGTGCCGGAGGATTCCACTTCAACACTATCTTTGGTTTCCAAGTAATGGCATCCATCTCAGACCTTCTCATAACCTGTAGGTGTTGAGGTCTGAAGTTAATCCACCTGGTGTGGTGTTAGGACCTGGTATTCGACTGAAATACCTAGAGATCACGTGTATACCAGATCAAATAGTGCGGAATCCTATTGATCCAATCAGTGAGAACACACGAAGAATCAATCAAGGATTGAAATAACGTTAGAAATCGATAAGGAATCGATCTAATGTGTTCTATGAACTTGGAGAACGATTTGGAAGGTTTCTGGACGGCTAGGGTTCGACTGAATTGTACTTGATCGAATGTCCTCGTTTTTCACGAATTGAGTTGTATTTATAGGTTGGCACTATTCAATCGTGCGACTGAACCATTAGTTTGGTTCAGTCGTGCGATTGAACCATGCGGTTGGTTCATTCGTGCGACTGAGTGTTCAGTCGTGCGACTGAGCCAATCTTATGTTACAGTCGTACGACTGATCCAGTCTCCTGGTTCAGTCGTGCGACTGAGTCAATCGTGTGAAGTTCTTCATGCTTATGGTTCATTCGCATGAGCCATTCGCATGAAACTTCATTAAGTTTGAATGTTTTAATTAATTAATATAATATTATATGTAATCATTCAAGTAATCATAAACCCAATCAATTCAGTCACGACTCATTATGAACTATTAAACATTATAACCAACAGACTATCAATATCAGTTCATTAATCATACCAAACAAGATCTATTACATCACATATCACGATCTAGGGACATACATGTATCAACAAACTCCCCCTTGACCTAGATCTCTCTAATGTCTTGTTTCCTTCATTACCTTCTCATATTTCTTGTACTTGTCCTCTTGTGTGACTCCCGCGTGAATATCAAACGCGAAGCAAAGTCGTATAACATTTTGGAACTGGAGGGCTTGTACAATGTCTTGTGTGTCATAGAACATGGCCACTTGTATAATGTATAGACATCATTAGCAGACAAGTTGGTTAGCCACATTGGGTCGAATACCCTGACAGTATCCATTGATCCCTTTGTTCAGAACTATGACAGCTTCAGCAGTTCTCCAATCATAGTACCACCATTTGAAGTGTGGAGTGAAGTCCTGTGGCATTTCCCTGAGAGGGATTCTCGACATAGTGCGAGGAGGACTCCACTTCAACACAATCTTAGGTTTCCCAGTAATGGCATCCATCTCAGACCTTCTAATATACCTTGTAGGTTGTTGAGGTCTAAAGTTAATCCACTGGTGTGGTACTCTTTCTTTAGGGCAGTCTCAAACCAGCCTGACATCTTTCTCTCGGTCAGCATACAACAGCTTCAATTTGGCCAGCTGGTTGAGCTCAAATCCTGGTAGAGTCTTTAGATCATGTGGAAATCTAAAGTACTCTATGCCCTTTTCCCTCTTAACGGCATAAACGTTAAGATCGTCAAAATATGCCCATGCTATAATCCTGCCTGACACCGTAAGATGTTTCTTGACGCTGTAGAACTTGGTGTAGGCATCCCTCTTCGGTGCATCACGTTGGGCTCTGACTTCTTTAAAACATTCAGCCCACTCAGCCTTTCGAATGTATACGTCATCGTTTGAGGCTTGGGCTGTTCCTTCGTCTTTCTCTTCCTGCTTCCTGCTCCATCTTGTCTAGTACCTCAAACATATCACTGACTAGGGACTCACCCAGATTGGGGACCACATTACCCTCGTTGTCAGCGTACTGAGGGTACTCTTCAGCAGCAATATCTTCAACCTCAACTTCATCAACGTCGTGTAGTTCGTCGTCACTGGTTGAATCAACTGTTGGAGCATCCTTGACAATATCATCAGGATTGAGTCTGAACATCTCTGCCAGTTGCTCGTTAGATAGGTCGTGAATTATTTCACCTTCTTCAGGGGTATAACTCTTTGACCTTCTGACAATCCCTTGCAGATCAAGAATCATTGTGAGTTGAGACTTGACCTGTTGAAGGGGAGCAATATCAAACTCATCTCTGTGGTACTTGGATCTGTTTGATTTACACATTTCACACTCAAATCATTAGTAATATATCAAACAAAATGCATTAACTTAATATAAACATTTAGTACATGGTTTTTCAATACAGAACAAAAGTAATTAAATACATAAACATCCACTATTTACTTTTATCCTGAATGCTAGATTCTTCTTGTGAAGGTGCAGACAGAAGCTGACTGATCCTGTTCTTTTTCTTTGTTCTCTTCTCTTGCCCTGGAGCTGAGACAGATTCAGCTGCTTCTCCTTCTTCAGTCTCTTCATCTGCACACCACTCTTCGGTTTTCTCTTCATCAGACTCACTGTCATCATCATCATCATCTTCATTATCTCTGTCTCCATCCTTTATCTTTAGAGGTTCCGCCTTTGATCCTTTCAATTTTAGCAGAATGGTCCTCTTAGCTTTTTCCAACTCCTCTATCTGCTTACCTGCTGTGACACTTTGCGCTCGGAGTTGGTCCAACTGAGTGTTCTGAGCAGCCAATTGCTGGGCCTGCTCCGCAATTACTCGATCCTGCTCTGCTATTTTAAGCGATTGTGCAGCAGTCAGGTCGGTGAGCTGGCGGATCTGAGAGGTCTTTTCCTCATCAGCCGCCAGCAATCGTAACACCATTCTATTTAAGGCTGACAGCTGTTCCTCTACCCCGATTGGAGGTAGAGGAGATCTATAGGTGTGTGAGGGTAGGCTGAGGGCTCGGTTGGTGGCTAGTGGTGGTGGTGGAGGTGGTGAATATCAGGTCAGGTCTGGATGATAGTGGTGGTGAGTGTGGGTGAAGATGTAGTGGTGGCTGGGGTCTGGCTTGTGGTGTTCGGTATGGTGGTGTCTGTGGTTGCTGTGGGGAGAGGTATGGTGGTGGAAGGTGTGTCTGCAGAGGTGGTAGTGGTGGAAGGTATGGGGGATGTGGTGGTGATGAAGGTTACCTTACGCTTTTTCTTTTTCTGGCCATGGGGTTGAGCCATCCGTTTTCTCCTCGTTCCCTTCGAGGTGGATGCTCCCCCTTCAATCCCGCCTGAGGACCCGGAGCATATGTTGGATCAGTTTCTGTATCTCCGGAGCCTCTCGGTTGTTCACCAACAACCCTCAACCCATGTTCTGTGGGAACCACTTTCCTTCCCACAGTCCGGGTCAATGGCTCCTCATCAGATTCATCCTCATCCTCCTCGTTAAGAACAAAATCTTGATGAAATCCTGCTGACTCAGTTACCTCAGCAGGTGAGACAGACACAGAGGAACAGAGTCAGACACAGTGCCTCTGGATGGAATAGCATCATCCCCACTGTCATCCTCCTCTAAATCATCAGTAGGGAGGACAATTGGCTCCACGTCGGAGTCACTGTCCTCGTGACGCCATTGGCGTCTCCCCGGTGCCACATAACTTTCATCTACTAAGTGGCCAATCATTCTTTTCACTTGGGGCTTAATCTGCTTTCCCCTGTAAACTCTCATCCTGCCCAGAGTAGTATCATCCATTATCTCTAAGCCACTGCGTCATGACTCTCTTTGGGCAATTGTGGCAGCTTCTCGTTGAAGACGAGCTGTAAGAATCTGGGGTACATACAGAACCCTCTCTTTTCCCTTTACCTCCAAATCTCCACCAAGTAGGAGAATATCATGCTGGAAAAACTGAAGGGGTGGTTCAGAACCAGTGCCACGTAGGCATTTTGAATCTGGTCTGAGAGGTCGTCAAACCCACCCCTCCTCGATGCTACACACTTGAGGATCACGTGTGCTAAGTACTTGTACTGGGGGCTCAGGTTGCTCTTGTTGAGCACACCTGAGTTGATATCCCCAGCGTACTTTATCCTTAGGAAGCATCCTCTCACTGTCAATGGATGTAGCTTTGTAGGATGATCAGCGTCCTCCCCGAACTCTAGGACCCTCTGAATGTCGGCAGCAGAGATCTCAATATCATGGCCCAGTATGGAGCTCCTGATACAGTAAGGCTCACGAGAGCGGTCCACCAAGGCATTCTCCCAGAATGCCTGATGGAGTGATCTATAAGGCGTGCAAGGAGTGGAGATAGCCTTATAGATCCGGGACCGTCTCAGAAAGGCTATAATGTCGGTAACTCAGCCCCGTTCCTGGTGGTGTGATCCAAATGGGCACAGATGTTGTGCTTTGGATTTATGTCCACTTTTCTGCCATTTATCTGTAACACACAAGACATAGAACTATTAGTACATAAGACATGAAAACTTCTGTTCTAAGTGTAAAGTTGACAGTCATTTTGATTCATTGTGCGAATGAATCATGCGACTGAAGTCAGTCGCCTGTTTGAGACATGCGATTGAGTTCAATCGCTGTTTGAGGCATGCGATTGAGTTCAATCGGCTGATTGAGGCATGCGATTGAGTTCAATCGGCTGATTGATGCATGCGATTGAGTTCAATCTGCCGACTGGACTCATTCGGGTGGTTCAGTCGGTCGAATGATCCAATCGCAAGGTTTAATCGTGCGATTGGAGTTCATTCGAACGACCAGTCGCTTGCCCCACTGTTCGATCGCCTGTGGGTCGAATCTTGACCAATCTAAGTCTTTTAACAGTGTGTAATGGTCCATTAGCCTCGTCTACTTGTCACTAATAACCTATTAACTCAATTTTAACATTTTGCTTCATTTACATAGGTGATTAGGTCAATTCACAGTTCGGTTCTTGATTCAATCCAATGTCGCTATTGTTCGGTGATGTACTGATTTTGGTAGGATTCAAGGAGTAGTGTACCTGTAAAACGTCACTGGAATGTAAGAATCTTAACCGCAATGTATATCAGAATCGGTGGCAAGTTTGACAGGGTAACGGTACAGAGTGCGATTTGGGGTGCTATGGGAGTGATGAGTGAGATGCGATCGACTAAGACCCTTAAATACTGAACCTAGGTTCATTCGGCCGACTGGCCTCATTCGCTCAGTTCAATCGGGCGACTGAGGTTCAGTCGTACGATTGGCCTAGTCAATCGCATTCAGTCGGCCGACTGAGTCTTAGTCGGTCGACTGACTCATTCGGTCTCCTTCATTCGCTCCTTTAGTTGACCGACTGAGCCTCAGTCGGTCTACTGTTTCATTCTCCCCCTTCCATTCGGTCGAATGGATCAATTTCATGTCCATTCGGCCGATTGGAAGCCATTCGCATAGTTGGTCGATAACCATGATCCACTAGTGCGAATGGGTCACACTTTGTGAGTTTACAGTCATTTTTAACATTACTATTCAGACCCTTTTCACTTTTGATAATAACATTGTAAGCTCTTAACCAATTCAGTCACTTCAGACGTGACCTTTTAAATTTTGAAAACCATGTGGCCATCTCAGACATGACCCTTTTAGGTAAGTTAATTCCCTTCTGATTTCCCTGATGTAGTCCGACCGACACACAAATTAAAGATAAACATAGGAACTTAAACTAACTACACAACTAAAGTTTATGTTTGGACTTTTTGTGAGAGATAAAACCCTAAGATGAAAATCTAAGGGATTTGATTAGGAGTAGACAGCTTTAACTTAGATTGATCATATCTGGACCAACTCAATTTTGGAATCATACAGGAATATCAAATCATTTTGGGACTTGTTATTAAAACTCTTTGATGCTTAATTCTCGGTGTTCATCCAGAGTCGTTAGCAACTTAAGGAAATCATACTAAACTCTTATTTTCACATTGATTTGAACTCTTGAGAATGTAGCCACTAAGATTGTCAGTATGTTTGTCCACTTAAATCCATACACAGACTTTTGACGCAGACTGGTGACTGATTTAGGTTTAATTATTTCAGCTAACATTGTGGATCCCACACTTATATGGTAATCAACATTCCTCAAGGTTTTGAGCGGTCTACGGGTATTATTACAAGAAGAGACTATTCTTAGAGCTTTCAAAGAGAAGCCTGTCCTCAGGTCAGTGCCATCGCACAGCAGAGAGGCGGCAAACAACAATGAATTCTAGAATATCTAGGTTATGCTTATCCTCAGGTCAGTGCCATCGCACAGCAGAGAGGCACACAACCTATCTCCTTGTTAGAGCAGCTTATTTTATTTGACAAATATGCACCAACCATGAGTCATTAGCTTTATTGCATTTGTCTTTCATTTTTTCTTGCTTTGCTCTAATTATGGTCATCCGCACACTTTTGTGGCATTTAAATGCTCATTACCCCTTATTGGAATATATTTGATTGTGTTAACCAGTGATAATGGAAGCCCACAGTCAGTTGAACAACTTAGTTTGATCTTGAGATCACCAATCAGGTCTAATTGTCTATTGTGTTGAATCTACCAACATATCATTTGTGGTCTAGCAGCCTCTAAGTCTACTTTCTCTGTGTCACCTTAGGAGTTGCCAGTTTTCTATCATATTCCCTTTTTTATTGCTTAGACTACACAGACTTATACTTTGAACTTTTGCATCTTTTCAAACCTTAAATTTTAAAATCCCTCTTGATTTGTTCCTGTGTACTATCATATTCCAAAGGTATTGAATCAGTATCACAGACACAATCTACCTTATTTCAGCTAGTTACCCCTTCTCCCTCATTTTTTATTTTTTTAATATTAACTTGCTGACATTCTCCCCTAAAATACTAAAATCATTTCGGATTTAATTATTTTGGATTTTAATAAACAGCAAGATAACATGAATTTAAATATAACAACAAAAGAAAAGAAAAAAACAGATAACATAAAATAAAATAAACTTTAACGAAACTACATCGGACTACACATTATTCTCATCAGGAATTACCTCACTTTTCTTTTTAACGCCGTTGACCTCTAGCAAGTATTGAAAACGTGGTTTATCAAAGGCTTTTGTATAGAGGTCAGCACGTTGAAAATCAGTATTAATTTTAACCACATCTATTAAGGTCTTTTCAAAACAGTCTCTTATGAAGTGTATTTAATACCGATGTGTTTGGTCTTAGGATGTTGAACCGGATTTTTGGTTACTGCAATTGCAGCAGAGTTATCAACAAAAATCGGAGTAGACGAGAATTTCAAACCGTAATCCCGCATTTGCTGTTGAATCCAAATGATTTGGGAACAGCAACTTGCAGCAGCAACATATTCGGCTTCACAGGTTGACAATGCAACCGATGTCTGCTTCTTACACTGCCATGTAACTAATCTTCTCCCAAAGAATTGACACCCTGCTGATGTAGACTTGTAGTTCATTTTGCAGCCTCCATAGTCCGAGTCACTATACGCTGTGAGCTCAAAATCGTCATCATGAGGATACCACAACCCCAGTGTGGGTGTACCCTTTAGATAGCGAAAGATCCTTTTGACCCCGATTAGATGATGACCTTAGGTTTAGCCTGATATCTGGAACATAAACATGTAGCATACATGATATCAGGTCTTGAGGCAGTGAGATACATGAGAGATCCAATCATTCCTCGGTACATAGTGGCATCTACAAGATCTCCATTCTCATCAGGTGCTATATCATGATTCGTAGCAAGTGGAGTCCCAGCAGCAGAAGCATTCTCCATGTCAAAGCGACTGAGAATGTCTCCTACATACTTGGTCTGATGTAGAGATCCCATTAGGTGTTTGATCCACCTGTAACCCGAGAAAGAACTTCATCTCCCCATTGCACTCATCTCAAACTCTTTCTTCATCACTGCTTCAAACTCTTTGCATAACTCTTCGTTCTTTGACCCGAAGATTATGTCATCAACATATATCTGTACAAGCAGTAGGTCACCATCCTTTTCTTTAATAAACAGTGTACAGTCAATGACTCCCCTGCGAAAGCCGTGTTTCACAAGATGAGTCGAGAGTTTCTCATACCAAGCTCGAGGAGCTTGATGAAGCCCATATAAAGCTTTGTCGAGCTTGTAAACTCTATCCCGATGATAAGGGTCTTCAAATCCCTCGGGTTGACTTACATAGACTGTTTCCCTGATTTCTCCATGAAGGAATGCACTCTTCACATCTAATTGGTAGACTTTAATCTTCATGTACGAGGCATAGGCAAGGAAGATACGAATAGCTTCCATCCTTGCCACGGGTGCAAACACCTCATTATAGTCAATCCCCTCGACTTGGCGAAAACCTTGAACCACCAGTCGAGCTTTGTTCCTGATAATGACTCCTTGGTCATCCTTCTTACATTTTAGTACCCATTTGGTGCCAATGACTTTAGCACCTTTAGGTCTATCAACCAGAGTCCATACACCTAACTTCTTAAACTGCAGAAGTTCTTCTTGCATGGCACTCACCCACGCCTCATCATTTAGTGCTTCACTGACATATTTTGGCTCAACCTGCGAGACAAACATCGATAAGCACCATCATGAATGTAACCCTTCTCCATAACTGAGGCGTAATCAGCTGAGTATAGCTGATTTCGGTTTGTACTCCTGATCGGACATCTCCAATAACATTGTCAAGGGATGATAGACTTTTAGTGTCGTGATCCTGGAGTAGTCGGCACAGTCACCTCCGAACCAAGATTGTGAACATTTTGGTCTGCATCTGAGGAGGTTGGAGTTTGAGGTTCCGAAGTCGAGGGTGCATCACTTGTGGATGCTTGTGGACTTTCAGGAACTAGACCTGTTCCTCCTGACTGTTCTGGTCATCTGCTTCAGTTTCATCTTCAGAGGAGGAGTCACTTTCATCGACTACCCCTTCTGACTGAGTAGATGACTCTCCCTGTGTGCTGGATGGAGTATTTAGAATATCATACATCATCCTAGTGCTAACTCATCCTCCGAGGGAGAGAGAGGGATGTTGAAGGATTTGAAGAATCCATCATAATCGAAGAAGTATGCAGGTCCTTTCCTGTAGGTGGTGTGGTATATCTCTGAACGTCGACATTACACCACACTTCTACAAGACCCGTTGAGTTATTGTAGACTCGCTTGTTCGGTATGTTGTATCCTAGAAAAATTCCTTCAACTGCCTTCTCGCTGAATTTTCCTTCTTGTGTCTTCTTCAGAAGTGTACACGGTGCGCCAAAAGGTTCAAGATACTCCAAATTCGGTTTGCGTCTTTGAAGTAGCTCATAACATGTCTTTCCGTGACGCTTGACTATTAGGACTCGTTTCAGTGTATAGCACGCATTTGCCACTGCCTCGTTCCAGAATTGGATAGGCAGTTTCGAGTCTGCCAGCATAGTCCGGGCTGTTTCTATCAAACTCCTGTTCTTTCTCTCAGCAACGCCATTCATCTGAGGTGTGTAGGCAGAAGTGAATTGATGCACAATTCCCTTTTCCTTGCAGTATGCCTCCATCCCTTGATTCTTGAATTCTGTCCCGTTGTCTGAGCGTATTTGTCGAACTTTGAGCTTGTAGAGTGATTCCAGTGTGGTTACTAATTCCTTGAATGTCTCCAAAGTTTCTGATTTTGATTTCAGAAACATTACCCAAGTGAACCTTGAGTAGTCATCAGTGACCACATAACAGTACACGTCGCCTGCAATGCTCCTTGTACTAACTGGACCAAACAGATCCATGTGAAGAAGCTCAAGAGGTAGTTCTATTGAATGAACTTTCTTTTCCTTATGAGACTTCTTTGTCTGTTTGCCTTTCTTACAAGCTACACAAAAGTCAGGAAGTTGGAAGTTCTTGACATTCACTCCTCTAACTAAATCCTTCTGAATCAAATGATTCATCTTCCTTTGACTAATGTGTCCCATTCTCCGATGCCAGGAGATGGAATCCTTCTCAGTAGCTTTAGATAAGAAACACTGAACCTCATGATCCGTTGTGGCAGCTGTTGACAGATCCAAGACATACAGGTCTTTATATCTTGAAGCAGTCATCAGAACTTGGTCCTCTGGGATTATATTCTTTCTTCAGCACGTAACACTTCTGGTTATCGAAGATGACTTTAAAACCTTTATCACAGATTTGGGAAACAAAAGTAAGTTGTTCTGAAGTTGTTGACGTAGTTCACTTTATCAAACTTAACTTTCTGATTTCCCACTTCTCCCTGAGCAGTGATATAGCCTCCTTTTGTTTCCTGCAAAGGAAACATGCCCTCCTTTTATTTGTTTGACGTTAGATAAAAGGGCTCTATTTCCTGTCATGTGCCTGGATGCTCCGCTGTCTATAATCCACGTGTTAGTCTCAGCACTATATCGAACACCCTGCACATACAAAGTAAATGAATCAGTTTAGGTTAGGAACCCAAGCTTTGACTGTCTTGGGTTTCCCAGAGGCATCACACATCATAAACTCCACCCATTGACCCTTAGAAGGTGAGGGTAACTCAGGTTCCTTCTTGTTATCAGTATCAGACACGAGGGTGGTTTTTTCTTTCCATAAGCCAGATTTGTGCAATGCCTGTTTATGATAAACAGTCGTCTGGCTTACAGGTTGGACTTTAGGTTCACTAGCTCTTCTAGGTGGAGTCAGAGAACTCCGCTTAGAAGACCTAGGTCTAGAGTCCAGAAGATCAATCTTCTTCCTAGGTGTCTGATAGATGACAGTCGGAAACAATGTGTCCACATTCTCCACAGTTGTAGCATGACCTGCTATCAACTTTATGAGTAGACTTTCTTTGTGGAGAAGTGCGTGACACTCTAGTAACATCAATCACTTTAGTTTTTGACTCTTGGATGTTTGATGTTTTCTCTGGTGTAACAAACTTTACTGATTTAACCTGTTTTCCTTTTTGGTTAACTGGTTTTTGACTTGAAGCATGTGAAAATAACATTTGAAGTCCTTTTAGGTTCTGATTTGACTCTATTTGACCCTGACTTTAAATTAACTTTTTCAAATTCATTTTCCAGGTTAACACATGGCAATTTACCCTTTGCCTTTGAAGTGGCCTCCTTTTGTTTCTTACCAGTTTCAGTAGATGAACATGAGGTGTCTGGATCAGTAACAAGAGGAGTAGTCACCACATGATCCTTGATGGGGTTATTATTTACTGGTCTAGACTTGGTGTTCATCAAGGTCTCAGGTGGTGGTGGAACCACTTTGTAGCCTAATCCCTCCCCGTTATTCCTTTCTTTTACTAAGTGTTGGACTATATGTGAAGAGCTAGTCCAACTATGCAGTTTCTGTTTTAATGAATTAACTTCGACTTCTAGAACTGCCCTTTGTTTCTTAGTGTCTTCTAGGGAGTTAAGATAGTACCTAATGTCGTTTGCTTGGTTAAAAGCCACTACTTCGGTTTCCCTAAGTTGTTTAGTCAATAGGTCTATCTTTTCTTTATAACAATGCTCATTTTGTTTTAGTACTCTATTGCCTCAGTGCACAGACGTAAATCTTTTAACGTTATCATTATGATCTAATAACCTAGCAAATTTTTCATCTATGCTATTCCTAACGTGTCACAATCAGAACAAGCATGGTTATTAAAAATTTGGTCAGTGGTACTTACCTGAGTTGGTTCAGAAGAATTAGCCATCAGTGCCGCATCAGATGATTCTGGTTCTGTCGACTCTGGCTTTTCTGTCTCTGATGTGGAAACTTCCTCATTTGGCTTGTAACTGACCTCGGCTGCAGTTGTTTCTTCACTATGTGACATTGCAATTTCAACTGCTATATCACCTTCACTCGCAGAATCATCGTCAATATCCTCAACACTGGCAATGTTAGATTCTCCTGGTGAGACAAACCTGAAACTCCATCCTCCTGTCCTTCATCATCATGAGCAGTTAGTGCTTTTGGGTCCTTGTTTGATGAAGTAGAATTAGAGGGTTGCTTGTCCTGGCGAGTAAAGGATGAGAATGGGTTCCCATTCCCCGTCTTCTTTGGCTTGACACATTCTCGTTTGAAGTGCCCCTTCTCACCACAGTTAAAGCAGGTCACTTTACTCTTGTCGAAGCCAAAGGTGGTGTCCTTAGTAGCAACCAAGTTCTGTCCAGTCTTTTTCACAAACTTCTTCGCCCTCCGGACAGCACTTGCTAAGGCCCACATTATATCCATTCTTTCAAGCTCCATCTCATCCACCTGCTCGTAGTCCTCATCTGCCAGATGGCAGTTTCCAATCTTCCCAGCAACAAGTCCATCATATGAATGAACCACTGCTGCTAAGAGATCCATATGCTCTCGTGCTACTTCCACGGTCACATTACCGAAGTTCTCGATCTTCAGTTTGGTAGCGTTTGCTTCTGATCCAATGATGGGTACATGATGACCCAGACGTGTCTGATCCAGAAGGAGAAGCATGTGAGGGACCTGACGAGCTAGACACAAAAGCAGTCTGGAGGGGTGCTCCAGATGTCCTAGCTTGAGGCGTGGCGTTGTATAAAGCTGGATTTTGTGTGTACGAAGACTTCTGAGCTCTATACTTCATCCTTAGTGCTTCTTCTCGCAACTTAAGAATGAAGTCATTTATATCCAGCTTTACAAGGATTCCATTCTGTCTCAGGTTAGACACGAATGTAGCCCACTTATCAGGCAACCCGTCTGCGAAGTTACTTACTTTTCTTCCATGGTAGTACCACTCCATGTGTATGCAATTCGCTCATCAAGTGGTAGAATCTATCTATGACTTCGTCCAAACTTTCATTACCAATTGATGAGAAGTTATCGAATTCCTTCTTTAACTCTTTTGCCTTGATTGCCTTCAATGATGCATTACCATCATATCTCTTCTCTAGCGCATCCCACAGTTTCTTGGACTGCTTGTTCTCTGAATACTGGTGGAATATGTCTTTGGGGATAGACTGAGTGATCAATGCATAAACTCTTTTCTCTGCATTGTACTTTACTTTCTGTGCGTCTCTCATCCCGCTTAATGTTAGTTTAACTCCATCAGCTCCCACTGGTGTACTATAACCTATCTCAATGGCTTCCCACAGATTAGGATCTACTCCATTAAGGTAGATCTCAAAACGTTGTTTCCAGTGGGGAAACTCATCTAAAGTCAAGAGCTTTGGTGGTTTATTGTGATTCCCCACCTCACTCTCAAGCAAGCCAGATTCTGTATCCTTGAGTCCTTCCCAGCAGTAAAGGCTGACATCTGATCTTCCATGATGAATAAATTTATAATCTAATCAAAAAACTTTCACTGATGCGACTAAAGGATGCGAATGAGCTAATCGTGCGTATAAGCTCTGCGATTGGTTCAATCGTGCGAATGAACTGGGCGATTGGTTCAGTCGTGCGAATGAATCTGGTGAGTATGAGCTATGCGAACGAACGGTTCAGTCGGCCGAATGAAGGTGCGACTAGGTCCAATCGTGCGTATGAGCAATGCGAATGAGTCCAGTCGTACGAATGAGTCAGTCGTGCGACTGAAGCTGCTGTTTTGCGAAAATTTCTAGGTTGACGGGTTTCAGCCGTAAAAATTCGAAATTTCACAAGTTCTAATAGCCTGAGTCCGTAGAAACCAAACGTCGATGAGCAGGGAACTTCCAAGATCACTTTTGATGCCAAAGATTGCGTTTTTAGTGTAAAAACACAAACTTTTATGCAATCTTGATTGAATCAACACGTAATCAAGAGCCAATAGCTCTGATACCACTTGTTAGGACCTGGTATTCGACTGAAATACCTAGAGATCACGTGTATACCAGATCAAATAGTGCGAATCCTATTTGATTGGCGATCCAATCAGTGAGAACACACGAAGAATCAATCAAGGATTGAAACTAACGTTAGAAATCGATAAGGAATCGATCTAATGTGTTCTATGAACTTGGAGAACGATTTGGAAGGTTTCTGGACGGCTAGGGTTCGACTTGAATTGTACTTGATCGAATGTCTCTCGTTTTCACGAATTGAGTTGTATTTAGGTTGGCACTATTCAATCGTGCGACTGAACCATTAGTTTGGTTCAGTCGTGCGATTGAACCATGCGGTTGGTTCATTCGTGGGACTGAGTGTTCAGTCGTGCGACTGAGCCAATCTTATGTTACAGTCGTACGACTGATCCAGTCTCCTGGTTCAGTCGTGCGACTGAGTCAATCGTGTGAAGTTCTTCATGCTTATGGTTCATTCGCATGAGCCATTCGCATGAGAACTTCATTAAGTTTGAATGTTTTAATTAATTAATATAATATTTATGTAATCATTCAAGTAATCATAAACCCAATCAATTCAGTCACTACTCATTAATGAACTATTAAACATTATAACCAACAGACTATCAATATCAGTTCATTAATCACATACCAAACAAGATCTATTACATCACATATCACGATCTAGGGACATACATGTATCAACATGTGGTACTCTTTCTTTAGGGCAGCCTCAACCAGCCTGCCATCTTTCTTGGTCAGCATACAACAGCTTCAATTTGGCTAGTTGGTTGACTCAAAACCTGGTAGAGTCTTTAGATCATGTGGAAATTTAAAGTACTCTATGCCCTTCTTCCCTCTTAACGGCATAACGTTAAGATCATCAAAATATGCCTATGCTATACCTGCCTGACACCTTAAGATGTTTTCTTACTCTGTAGATCTTGGTGTAGGCATCCTTCTTCGTGCAGCACGTTGGCTCTAAGTTCTTAAACAAATGCAGCCCATTCAGCCTTACGGATATCAACATCATCCTTTGAGGCTGGCCATTCCCTCTTCTTCTCTGACTCTTGCTCCATTTTGTCTAACACCTCATGTATCACCAACAAGGGATTCTCCCAGATTGGGAACCACATTGCCTCTTGTCAGCATACTGAGGATAGTGCTCTCTTCGTGACATCTTCTTCTATCTCTATTTCATCAACGTCATTTAGCTCGTCTCACAGTAGCATTACATGTCGGAGCATCTTTCACTATTTCATCAGGATTGAGCTTGAAAATTTCTGCCAGTTGCTCGTTTGATAGATCGTGAATTATTCCCCTTCTTCAGGGGTATAACTCACTGACCTTCTGACAATCCCTTGCAGATCAAGAACCATTGTGAGTTGAGACTTGACCTGCTGAAGGGGAGCAATATCAAACTCCTCTCTTTTGTAATTTGGATCTGTTGATTTACACATTTCACACTCAATCATTAGTAATTTATCAAACGAAATGCATTAAATTAATATAAACATTTAATACATGGTTTTTCAATACAGAATACAAAAGTAAATAAATACATAAACATCTAATTATACTTTTATCCTGAATACTCGCTCATCACATGGAGGTGCAGAAGCAGAAGCTGACTGATCTTGTCTGTTCTTTGATCTTTTCTCTTCCCTGTAGTTGAACAGATTCAGCTACTTCTCCTCCGACAGTGTCATCATCTTCGTGCCATTCTTCAGTTTTCTCTTCGTCAGTTTCACTCTCATCATCATCATCGTCTTCATCATCATCATCATTTCTGTCCCCATCCCTTATCTTTAAGGGCTCCTCCTTCGATCCTTTCAGCTTTAGCAAAATGGTCTTTTTAGCCTTTTCCAACTCTCTATTTCTTCCCTGAGGTGACGCTTTGAGCTTGGAGAAGGGCTATCTCGTTGCTCTGGGCAGTGATCTGTCGGGCCTGCCTTTCTATCACTTAAGCCTGCTCTGCAATTTGGTGAGTTTGTGCAGCAGTCAGGTCAGTAAGCTGGCGGATTTGGGAGGCCTTTTCCTCATCGGCAGCCGCAAACGCATTACAATTTTGTTTAGTGCCGACAACTGTTCTTCTCTCTACCACCGCAACTGTAGGTAGAGGTGATCTGTAAGTGAATGAGGGATAGGCTGAGGGCTGGGTTTGGTGGCTAGTGGTGGGTGGTGGGCTGTGGTGAATATCGGGTCCAGGTCGGGATGATAGTGGTGGTGAGTGAGGGTGAATGATGTAGTGGTGGCTGGGATCTGTATTGTGGTGGTCGGTCTGGTGGGTCTGTGGTTGCTGTGGGGGCTGTGGTGGCTATGGTGGTGGATGGTGTGTCGGAAAGTGGTAGTGGTGGTGGTGGTGGCTGTGGTGGCTGAGGTAGTAGTGATGAAGTCAAACGACGCTTCTTCTTTGGTTTCTGCCCATGGGTTGAGCCATCCGTTTTCTCCTCGTTCCCTTCGGGTGGATGCTCCCCCCTCCTACCCTGCCGATTGACCCTGGAGCATAGGTCGGGTCGGTCTCTGTCTCTCCAGAGTCTCTGGGTGCTCACCAACCACCCGAAGCCCATGTACTGTGGGAACCACTTTTCTTCCCACAGTCCTGGTGAGGGGCTCCTCATCAGACTCTTCTTCTCCTACTTCTGTCTTAAGGACAAATCATGATGAAACCCAGCTGATTCGGTAACTTCTGCAGCCGGGGCGGATTTGGAGGCACGACATCAGACGTAGTGCCTTTGTGGAACAGGCATATTGTCTCCGGCACCCCCACTATCATCATCATTTGAATCATCAGTGGGTAGGACAATTGGCTCACGTGGGAGTCACTATCCTCGTGACGCCATTGGCGTCTCCCCGGTGCCACATAACTTTCATCTGCTAAATGGCCAATCAGCCTCTTGCCTGGGGCTTCACTTGCTTGCCCCGGTACACCACCATCCTACCCAAAGTAGTGTCATCCATAAGTTCCAAAGTCACTGCATCGTGACTTTCCTTGGGGAGCAGAGGCAGCTTCTCATTGAATATCATCTGAAGAAACCTTGGATACATACAAAAACCTTCTTTCCTTTTGCTTCATGTTCTCTACCAAATAAGCAAAGATCATATTCGAGAAGCTGAAAGGGTGGTTCAGCACCAGAGCCACGAAGGCATTTTGTATCTGATCTGATAGGTCATCGAAACCACCCCTTCTCGAAGCAATGCACTTAAGAATCACATGTGCCAGATATTGTATTGTGGGCACAGGTTGCTCTTATTTAGCACCCCCGAGTTAATGTCCCCCGCATACTTGATTCGGAGGAAAACCCTCTCACTGTCAAAGGATGTAACTTAGTGGGGTGAGTGGAGTCATCCCCAAACTCAAGGATTCTCTGGATGTCAGTAGCGGTAATGTCGATAGCTTGACCCATAATGGTGCTTCGGATGCTATATGGCTCACGAGAGCGATCCACTGAGGTTCTCCCAGAATGCCTGGTGTAGTGATTTGTAAGGCGTGCACGGTGTAGATATAGCCTTATGTATCCGTGAGCGTTTGAGGAAGGCTATAATCTCGGAGAACTTGGCCCCGTTCCGAGTTGTGTGGTCCAAATGGGCACATATGTTGTGCTTTGGATTAAGAGACCATCTGTCAGCCATTTTTCCTGAAACACAAAACACATGATCATTAGTACATAATACATCAGAATTCAGTTCTAAGTGTAGTGTTTCACTTCCATTCTGATTCATTCATGCGAATGAATCATGCGACTGGAGTCATTCGGTGTTCTTAAGTACGACTGAGTTCATTCGGTTGAATGAGACATGCGATTGAGTTCAATCTGCCGACTGAGTCTTCGATTGTTCAGTCGGCCGACTGAACTCATTCGGGTGGTTCATTCGGCCGAATGACCCAATCGCAAGGTTCAATCGTGCGATTGGAGTTCATTCGAACGACCAGTCGCTTGCCCCACTGTTCGATCGCCTGTGGGTCGAATCTTGACCAATTAAGTCATTTAACAGTGTTTAATGGTCCATTAGACTCGCCTACTTGTCACTATAACCTATTAAACTTATTTTAACATTTTGCTTAGTTTACGGAGGTGATTAGGTCATTCACAGTTCGGTTCTTGATTCAATCGAGTGTCTCTTATGTAGGTTCTTTAATCTTCTGATTTTGGTAAGATTCAAGAGTAATGTACCTGTAAAATCGTCACTCGAATGTAAGAAACTCAACAGCAATGTAAATCAGGATCTGTAGCAATTTTTGGCAGAGTAACGGGAAGAATGCGATTTGGGTGCGATTTTGGTGTGATGAGGAACATGCGATCGACTGAGGCCCTTAAATACTGAACCTAAGTTCAATCGGCCGACTGGCCTCATTCGCTCAGTTCATTCGGGCGACTGAGTCTCAGTCGTACGATTGGCCTAGTCAATCGCATTCAGTCGGCCGACTGAGTCTCAGTCGGTCGACTTCCTCATTCGGTCTCTTTCATTGCATCTTCAGTTGACCGACTGAGCCTCAGTCGGTCGACTGCTTCATTCTCCCCCTTCTATTCGGTCGAATGGATCATTCTCATGTCCATTCGGCCGATTGGGAGCCATTCGCATAGTTGGTCCATAACCATGATCCAATCGTGCGAATGGGTCACACTTAGTGAGTTTACAGTCATTTGAACATTTTACTTTTAGACCCTTTTAACTTTTGACAATAACATTATAAGCTCTTAACCAATCAGTCACCTCAGACGTGACTCTTTTAAAACACGTTGTCACCTCTGACGTGACTCTTTAAACTTTGAAAAACATGTGGCCATCTCAGACATGACCCTTTAGGTGAGTTAATTCCATTCTGATTTCCTGATGTAGTCCGACAGACACACACACTAAAAGATTAAACTAGAAACTTAAACTAAATACACAATAAAATTTGTTTTGGACTTTTTGTGAGAGATAAAACCCTAAGATGGAAATCTACGGATTTGGTTCGGAATCGAAAGCTTCAACTTAGATTGACCCACCTGGACCAATTCAATTTTGGAATCATACAGGAACATCAAATCATTTGGGACTTGTTATCAAAATCTTTCGATGCTCAATTCTTGGTGTTCATCCAGAGTCATCAGCAGCTTTAGGGAATCATACTGGAACTCTTAGATTACCACATTGATTTGAACTTTCAAGAATTGCAGCCACAATGATTGTCAATATGTTTGTCCACTTAAATCCATACACAGACTCTTGACTCAAACGGTGATTGTTTTTGGTTTATTTAATTCAACGAACATTTGTGGATCCCACACTTATATGGTAATCAACATCCCTCAGGAGCTTTTGAGCGGTCTACGGGTATTGTTACAAGAAGAGACTATTCTTAGAGCTTTCATAGAGAAACCAGTCCTCAGGTCAGTGCCATCGCACAGCAAAGAGGCGGCAAACAACAATGAATTCTAGAATATCTAGGTTATGCTTATCCTCAGGTCAGTGCCATCGCACAGCAGAGAGGCACACAACCTATCTCCTTGTTAGAGCAGCTTTTATTTTGCACCAAATGCACCAACAACATAGGTCATTAGCTTGATAGCATTTTCTTTCATTTTTTTCGTGCTTTGCTCTATTTATGGTCATCCGCACACATTTGTGGCGTTTACATGCTCATTACCCCTTATTGGAATATTATTGATTGTGTTAACCAGTGATAAGATGGAAGCCCACAGTCAGTTGAACAACTTAGTTTGATCTTGAGATCACCAGTCCGGTCTAATCATCTATTGTGTTGAATCTACCGACATATCAATTGTGGTCTAGCAACCTCTAGGTCTACTCTCATTGTGTTACCTTAGGAGTTACCAGTTTTTCTATCATCTTCCCTTTTATATTGCTTAGACTACACAGACTTATACTTTGAATTTTTTCATCTTTTCAATTAGGATTTTAAAGTCCCTCTTGACTTGCTGTGTACTATCATATTCCAAAGGGTTTGAATCGGTATCACAGATACGATCTACCTTGTATCGCTTTCCACTCCTTCTCCCTCGTTTCCTTTTTTTTTTAATGTTGCTTGCTGACTTATTCTCCCCTAAAATACTAAAATCAAACTGGTTTAATTATTTTAGGATTTTAATAAACAGCAGAATAACATGAGTTTAATTTAAACAGACTAAAATAAACAAATAAAATAAAATAAAAAAAAGAAAAATTAACTAAACTACATCGGACTACACATGATCATCATCAGGAATAACCTCACTTCTCTTTTTAACGCCGTTGACCTCTAGCAGATATTGAAAACGTGGTTTATCAAAGGCTTTAGTATAGAGGTCAGCGCGTTGAAAATCAGTATTAATTTTACCACATCAATTAAGTTCTTTTCGAAACAATCTCGTATGAAGTGATATTTAATACCGATATGTTTGGTCTTAGGATGTTGGACCGGATTTTTAGTTACTGCAATTGCAGCAGAGTTATCTACAAAAATAGGAGTAGAATGGAACGTTAAACCGTAATCCCGCATTTGCTGTTGAATCCAGATGATTTGTGAACAGCAACTTGCAGCAAACATATTCGGCTTCACAGTTGACAATGCAACCGATGTCTGCTTCTTACACTGCCAGGTAATTAATCTTCTCCCAAAGAATTGACACCCTGCTGATGTAGACTTGTAGTTCATCTTGCAGCCTCCGTAGTCCGAGTCACTATACGCCGTGAGCTCAAAATCATCATCATGAGGATACCACAACCCAAGTGTGGGTGTACCCTTTAGATAGCGAAAAATCCTTTTGACCCGATCAGATGATTGACCTTAGGTTTAGCCTGATATCTAGAACATAAACATGTCGCATACATGATATCAGGTCTAGAGGCAGTGAGATACATGAGGGATCCAATCATTCCTCGGTACATCGTGGCATCCACAAGATCTCCATTTTCATCAGGTGCAATGTCGTGATTCGTAGCCAGTGGAGTACCAGCAGCAGATGCATTCTCCATGTCAAAGCGATTGAGAATGTCTCTTACGTACTTGGTCTGATGTAGAAAGATCCCATTTGGTGTTTGATCCACCTGTAGCCCGAGAAAGAACTTCATCTCCCCATAGCACTCATCTCAAACTCTTTCTGCATAACTGCTTCAAATTCTTTGCATAACTCTTCGTTCTTTGAACCGAAAATTATGTCATCAACATAGATTTGTACGAGCAGTAGGTCGCCATCTTTTTCTTTAATGAACAGCGTGCAGTCAATGACTCCCCTGCGAAAGCCGTGTTTCACAAGATGAGTCGAGAGTTTCTCATACCAAGCTCTTGGAGCTTGATGAAGCCCGTATAAAGCCTTGTCGAGCTTGTAGACTCTATCCCGATGATAAGGATCTTCAAATCCCTCGGGTTGACTGACATAAACTGTTTCTCTAATTTCCCCATGAAGAAATGCACTCTTCACATCTAATTGATAGACTTTAATCTTCATGTACGATGCATAGGCAAGGAAGATACGAATGGCTTCCATCCTTGCCACGGGTGCAAATACCTCATTGTAATCAATTCCCTCGACTTGGCGAAATCCCTGAACAACCAGTCGAGCCTTGTTCCTGATAATGATCCCTTGGTCATTTCTTGCATTTTAAAACCCATTTGGTGCCAATGACCTTAGCACCTTTAGGTCTATCAACCAGAGACCATACACCTAACTTCTTGAACTGAAGAAGTTCTTCTTGCATTGCACTCACCCGCCTCATCATTTAGTGCTTCACTGACATATTTTGGCTCAACCTGTGAGACAAAACACCGATAGGCACCATCATGGATATATCCTTTTCCATAACAGAGGCATAATCAGCTGAGTACAGCTGATTTCGGGTTTGTACTCCTGATCGGACATCCCCAATGACATTGTCTAAGGATGATAAACGTTTAGACGTGATCCTGGAGTAGTAGGAACAGCTACCTCAGAGCCAAGATGATGAACATTTGGTTCTTCATCTGAGGTAGTTGGAGTTTGAGGCTCTGACGTCGAAGGTGCACCACTGGTAGATGCTTGTGGACTTTCAGGAACTGGAACCTGTTCCTCCTGACTGTTCTGGTTATCTTCTTCAGCTTCATTTTCAGAGGAGGTGTCACTGTCGTCGATTACTCCCCTGAATGAGTAGATGATTCTCCCTGTGAGCTAGATGTTGGTGGATTCAAGCTATCATACATCATTCGTGTAGCTAATTTCATCAGAGGGAGAGAGAGGAATGTTGAAGGACTTGAAGAATCCATCATAGTCAAAGAAGTAGGCGGGTCCTTTGCCAGTAGGTGGTGTGGTGAATCGTTGAACATCAACATTACACCAAACTTCTACTAGACCTGTTGAGTTATTGTAAACTCGCTTGTTAGGTATGTTGTATCCTAGAAAGATGCCTTCATCTGCCTTCTCGCTGAATTTACCTTCTTGTGTCTTCTTCAGAAGTGTGCACGGCGCCCCAAATGGTTCGAGATACTCCAAGTTCGGTTTTGTCTTTGTAGTAGCTCGTAACATGTTTTCCGTGGCGCTTGACTATCAGGACTCGATTCAGTGTATAACATGCATTTGCCACTGCCTCATTCCAGAATTGGATAGGCGTTTCGAGTCTGCCAGCATAGTCCGTGCTGTCTCTATCAAACTCCTGTTCTTTCTCTCAGCAACGCCATTCATCTGAGGTGTGTAAGCAGAAGTGAATTGATGCACAATCCCCTTTTCCTTGCAGTATTCCTCCATCCACTGGTTCTTGAATTCCGTTCCGTTGTCTGAGCGTACTTGTCTAACTTTCAGCTTGTAGAGAGATTCCAGTGTGGTTACCAACTCCTTGAATGATTCAAATGTTTCTGATTTGGATTTCAGAAACATTACCCAAGTGAACCTTGAGTAGTCATCGGTGACCACAAAACAGTACAAGTCGCCTGCAATGCTCTTTGTACTGATGGACCGAACAGATCCATGTGTAGAAGTTCAAGAGGAAGTTCTATTGAATTAACTTTCTTTTCCTATGAGACTTCTTTGTCTGTTTACCTTTCTTGCAAGCTATACAGAAATCAGGAAGCTGAAAGTTCTTGACATTTACACCTCTCACCAGATCCTTCTGAATCAAGTGATTCATCTTCCTTTGACTGATGTGTCCCATTCTCCTATGCCAGGAGATGGAGTCTTTTTCAGTAGCTTTGGATAGAAAACACTGAACCTCATGATCCATTGTAGAAGCTGTTGACAGATCAAGACATAAAGATCTTTATATCTTGAAGCAGTCATCAAAACTTGGTCCTCTGGGATCACGTAGTCTTTCTTCAGTACGTAACACTTCTTGTTGTCGAAGATGACTTTAAATTCCTTATCACATATTTGTGAAACAGAGAGTAAGTTGTTTGAAGTTGCTGAACATAGTTCACCCTATCAAACTTAACTTTCTGATTTCCAACTTCTCCCTGAGCTGTGATATAGCCTCCCTTGTTCCAGCAAACGAAACATGCCCTCCTTTTATTGTTTGACATTGATAAAAGAGCTCTGTTTCCTGTCATGTGCCTGGATGCTCCGCTGTCTACTATCCACGTGTTAGTTTCAGCACTGTATGAACAACCTGCACATACAAGGTAAAGGATTAGTTTAGGTTAGGAACCCAAGCCTTTACTGGCTTGGGTTTCCCAGAGGCATCACACATCAGAAATTCAACCCATTGACCCTTAGAAGGTGAGGGTAGCTCAGGTTCTTCTTGTCATCATTATCAGACATAGAGATGACTTCTCTTTCCATAAGCCAGATTTGTGCAATGCCTGTTTGTGATAAACAGTCGACTGGCTAACGGATTGAACTTTCTGTTCACTAGTTTCTAGGTGGAGTTAAAGAGCTCTTAGAAGACTTAGGTTTTGAGTCCTGAAGTTCAATCTTCTTCCTAGGTGTCTGATAATAAGGACAGTAGGAAGCAATGTGTCCACATTCTCCACAGTTGTAGCACGCCCTGCTATCAACTTTATGATTAAACTTCTTTGTGGAGACGTGTGTGACACTCTAGTAACATCACTCACTTTAGGTTTTGACTCTGGTTCTTTTGATGTGTTTACTGGTTTAACAAAATTAACTGATTTAACCTGTTTGACATCCTTTTTTTGGTTAATTGGTCTTTGACTTGAAGTATGTGAAAGATTATCCTTAAAAGCCCTTTTGGTTCTGATTTGACTTTGTTTGAACCTGACTTTAAGTTAACCTTTTCAAATTCCTTTTCCAGATTAACACAAGGCAATTACCCTTTGCCTTTGAAGTGGTCTCCTTTTGTTTGTTTCCAGTGTCAATAGATGAACATAAGGAATCTGGATCACTAACAAGAGGAGTAGACACTACATGATCCTTGATGGGATTACTTTATAGGTCTAGTTTTAGTGTTCATCAAAGTCTCAGGTGGTGGCGGAACCACTTTATAACCCAGTCCCTCCCCGTTGTTCCTTTCTTTCACTAAGTGTTGGACTATGTGCGACGAACTAGTCCAACTATGCAGTTTCTGTTTTAGTGAATTTACTTCTACTTCTAGAACTGCCTTTTGCTTCTTAGTGTCTTCTAGGGAGTTTAGATAATACCTAATGTCATTAGCTTGATTAAAGGCAACTACTTCGGTTTCCCTAAGCTGTTTAGTCAAAAGGTCTATCTTTTCTTTATAACTGAGCTCATTTTGTTTTAATACCTATTAGCCTCAGTGCATAGATGCAAATCTTTTATCAAGTTATCATTATGATCTAATAACCTAGCAAATTTAGCATCTATGCTATTCCTAAAGGCATCACAATCAGAACAAGCATGATTATTAAACATTGTGTCAGTAGTACTTACCTGAGCGATTCAGAAGCGTTTGCCATCAATGCAGTATCAGATGATTCTGATTCTTTTGCTTCTGTCTTTTCTGTCTCTGACATGGTAGTCTCCACTTTTGGCTTGTAACTGACCTCGGTTGCAGTTGCTTCTTCACTATGTGACATTGCTATCTCAACTGCTAGATCTCCTTCACTAGCGGAATCACTGTCAATATCTTCTACATTTGCAATGTTTGATTCCCCTGGTGAGACAAACCTAAAGCTCCAATCCTGTCCTTCATCATCATGAGCAGTCAAGGCTTTTGAGTCCTTGTTTGAGGAAGTAGAACTGGTAGTTTGCTTGTCTAGACGAGTGAAGGATGAGAACGGGTTCCCGTCCCAGTCTTCTTTGGCTTCACACATTCTCTCTTGAAGTGCCCCTTTCACCACAGTTAAAGCAGGTCACTTTACTCTTGTCGAAGCCAAAGGTGGTATCCTTAGTAGCAACCAAGTTCTGTCCAGTCTTTTTCACAAACTTCTTCGCCCTCCGGACAGCACTGCTAAGGCCCACATTATGTCCATTCTCTCAAGCTCCATTTCGTCCACCTGCTCGTAGTCCTCGTCTGCCAGATGGCAGTTTCCAATCTTTCCAGCAACAAGTTCATCATAGGAATGGACCATTGCTGTAATAGATCCATGTGCTCTCGAGCTACTTCCACAGTCACATTACCGAGGTTCTCGGTCTTCAGTCTAGTAGCATTTGCTTCAGATCCAATGTATTGGGTACAAGAAGACCCTGACATTTCTGAACCTGAAGAAGGTGCATGTGTAGGACTCGATGAGCTAGACACAAATGCAGTCTGGAGGGGTGCTCCAGATGTCTTAGCTTGAGGATGGCATTGTATAAAGCTGGATTTTGATTGTACGTAGACTTCTGAGCTCTGTACTTCATTCTAAGTGATTCTTCTCGCAACTTAAGAATGAAGTCATTAATATCCAGTTTTGACAGCATTCCATTCTGTCTAAGATTAGACACGAATGAAACCCATTTTTCAGGCAATCCGTCTGCAAAATTATTAACTTCTCTTCCATGGTAGTAGCCACTCCATGTGTATGCAGTTCACTCATCAGATGGTAGAATCTATCTATAACATCGTCCAAACTCGTTTCCCATCGATGAGAAGTTGTCGAATTCCTTCTTTAACTCCTTAGCCTTGATTGCTTCAACGAGGCATTCCCGTCGTACCTCTTCTCTAGCTCATCCCATAGTTTCTTGGACTGCTTATTCTCTGAGTACTGGTGGAATATCTCTTAGGGATAGACTGTGTAATCAATGCATAGACCCTCTTCTCTGCATTATATTTGACTTTCTGCGCGTCTGTCATCCCTCCTAAGGTTAACTTTACTCCATCGGCTCCCACCGGTGTACTATATCCAATCTCGATGGCCTCCCATAGATTCGGATCCACTCCATTGAGGTAGATCTTAAAACGTTGTTTCCAGTGGGGAAACTCATCTAACGTTAAAAGCTTTGGTGGTTTATTATGATTACCCACCTCACTCTCAAGTAGCAGCAGGTTCTGGATCCTAGAGTCCTTCCCAGCAGTAAAGGCTGACATTTGATCTTCCATTCTAAATAACTTTAAGTCTAATAATCAATTTTCACTCGGCCGACTGAAGGGTGCGAATGGTCTAGGCGTGCGTATGAACACTCAGTCGTGCGTATGAACTCTACGACTGGTTCAATCGTGCGGCTGAACTAAGTGATTAGCTCAGTTGTGCGAATGAATCTGATGCGTATGAACCGTGCGACCGAACGGTTCAATCGTACGAATGGAGATACGACTATGTCCAATCGTGCGACTGAGCGATGCGAATGAGTCCAGCCGTGCGAATGGCTCACTCGTGCGACTAAAGCCGCTGTTATGCGAAAATTTCTAGGTTAAACGTGTTTTAGCTGTAAAAATTCGAACTTTCGCAAGGTTGAATTGCCTAAGTCCGTAGAAACCAAACTTTGGAGCAGGGAACGTCCAAGATCACTTTTGACACAAAAGATTGCGTTTCTAGTGCAAAAACACAAACTTTTTATCCATCTTGATTGAATCACACTTAATCAAGACCCAATGCTCTGATACCACTTGTTAGGACCGGTATTTGACCGAAATACCTAGAGATTAACGTGTAAACCAGATCAAATAATCCTATTTGATTGGCGATCCAGTCAGTGAGAACACACGAAGAATCAATCAAGAATTGAAACTAACGTTAGAAATCGATTGGGAATCGATCTAATGTGTTCTATGAACTTGGAGAACGAATTGGGAGGTTTCTGAACGGCTAGGGTATGTCTGGAATCGTAATTGATCGAGAGAGTCCTCCTTTTTCACGAATTGAGTTGTATTTATAGGTTGGTATTATTCAATCGTGCGACTGAACCATTAGTATGGTTCAGTCGTGCGATTGAACCATGCGGTTGATTCATTCGTACGACTGAGTGTTCAGTCGTGTGACTGAGTCAATCTTATGTTACAATCGTACGACTGATCCAGTCTCCTGGTTCAGTCGTGCGACTGAGTCAATCGTGTGAAGTTATTCATGCGTATGGTTCATTCGCAAGGGCCATTCGCATGAGAACTTCATTATGTTAAGTTTGAATGTATTAATTAATAAACATTATGTGTAATCATTCAAGCAATCACTAACCTAATTAACCAATTCAATGTCGACACATTAATGAAACATTATAACTAACAAACTATCAATATCATTTCATTGATCATACCAAACAAGATCTATTACATCACATATCATGATCTAGGGACATACATGTATCAACAGTTATGATGTAATGTTTGGCTAGGTTCATGCTTGATGATGTATGGTTGTGTTTCTAAGGCTTAGAAGGTAAGACTTAAGCTTAGAACATGACGGATGGTGATTGGGAACTGAGATCTGATGTTTAAGGCTCGTATGTTTAAGTTTTAGATCTGACTAAGTAAGCCAATGCAGATGAGTAATGGGAAGAAATGCAGATGAACAATTAATGCGGATGAGCGTTAACTACTAAGTAAGCCATTGCGTACGAGTAATGGGAAGAAATGTGGATGAACAGTTAATGCGGATGAGCATTAACTACTAAGTAATCTCAATGGTGGTGGCGGGAAAATGCATGAGGCATGAATGTAGTGCCTATTTGGCTTACTTGAAGGATGTAGAAACACCAACACCACAACTGTCTAATGTACCGGTTGTGTGTGACTTTCCAGACGTGTTCCCAGAAGACTTACCAGGAGTGCCACCTGACTGTGAGATCAAGTTTCAGATTGATCTGATACCGGGTGCCCAACCTGTTGCCAAGGCACCGTATCGTTTGGCTCCGACTGAGATGAAAGAGTTGATGGAGTAGTTGCAAGAGCTGCTTGATAAGTGGTTTATTAGACCGAGTATCTCTCCTTGGGTTGCTCCGTTCTTATTCGTGAAGAAGGAAGATGGTAGTATGAGGATGTGTATTGACTATCGTGAGCTGAATAAGCTGACGATAAAGAACCGCTACCCCTTACCAAGAATTGATGACTTGTTTGATCAACTTCAAGGTGCCAGTTGGTTTTCAAGGATAGACCTTCGATTTGGTTACCATCAGTGAAAGTGAAGGAGTAGGATATCCCTAAAACAACATTTCGCATGTGTTATGGTCATTACGAGTTTCTTGTCATGTCTTTTGGTTTGACCAATGCGCCAGTTGCTTTTATGGACCTGATGAATCGAGTGTGTCGGCCAATGTTGGATAAATCGGTGATTGTGTTTATTGATGATATCCTGATTTATTCGAAGAGCGAGATTGAGCATACCAGTCACATTCGAGAGGTTTTGGAGACGTTGAGAAAGGAGAAGTTGTACGCTAAGTTCTCCAAGTGCGCGTTCTGGTTACGCGAGGTTCAATTCTTGGGTCATGTGGTGAATCTTGACGGGATCATGGTGGACCCAACAAAGGTGGATGCGGTGATGCAATGGAAGTCTCCAAAGACGCCATCCGAGATTCGTGGTTTCTTGGGTTTGGCGGGCTACTATAGAAGATTCATCCAAGACTTTTCTAAGATCGCTTCTCCACCTACTAAGTTGACTTGGAAATATGTGAAGTTTGTATGGCGTCAAGCTAGAGAAGGTGTGGGCTTTGCGTTAAAGATTTGGAGGCACTATCTTTACGGGACGAAGTGTACCATATTCACTGACCACAAGAGCTTGAAGTACTTCAGCAGAAGGACCTGAACATGAGGCAGTGACGATTGTTGGAGCTCATAAAAAATTATGATTGCTAGATCCATTACCGTCCAAGCAAAGCCAACGTAGTGAAGCAAGTTGATCATGACCTCTGATGTGATGAAGCAAGTCAAAGAGTTTCAAGATGAAGCATTGAAAGAAGATCATCTTAACTCTGAAATAATGAGAGGTCTGGTTGCGGAATTCGGTGAAAACATGCTTGGTGTTAGGACCAATTTGGACGGATGTGGGTTCCTCGTTTTGGGGATCTACACATGAAGATTATGGACGAAGCTCATAAGCTTATAAGATTATGTACCAAGACATGTAGAAAGATTATTGGTGGCCGGGTATGAAGCATGATGTAGTGGAGTATGTGAGTAAGTGCCTTACTTGTTTACAAGTGAAGGCCGAGCACCAAAAGCCGTATGGGAAGATCCAACCTTTGGATATACCAGAATGGAAGTGGGAGCACATCACCATGGATTTCATTACGAGGCTACCGCGTACCCCGAAAGGGTATGATGCCATATGGGTGATAGTTGACCGTTTGACGTAGAGTGCTCACTTCCTACCAATCCGTGAGACATATTCATCCGAGAGGTTGGCGGATGTTAGGACCGTGTACGGACAAAGTACTAACTAATTTACGTGTGTACCAACTCATATAGTGCGGAATCCTATTTGAATGGCGATCCAATCAGTGAGAACGCACATAAAATCGATTTTAGAATGAATCTAAACGTTAAGAATAATTGCAATACGATTTACAACAATCTATAAACTTGGAATAGGTTCTCTAAAGTCTCTTGACGGCTAGGGTATGATTATGTGTGTAGGTATTCGATTGTTTTGTTTTTCAACGAATTAGGTGGTATTTATAGGTTAGCGTCTTCCAATTGTACGACTGAGCCATTAGCATGGTTCAGTCATGCGACTGAATCATGCGATTAATCCATCCGCATGATTGAAGGTTCAGTCGTGCGACTGAGCCAATCTTATGTCTCAATCATGCGACTGATCCAGTCTCCTGGTTCAGTCGTGCGACTGGTCCATTAGCATGAAGTATTCATGCGTATGGTCCATTCGCATAAGAACTTCACACGATTAAGTTTAAGCACGTTCTCAATCATTATTGACTAAGAACTATGTAAACAACCACAAACCTATATAGTTAGTTCAATAAGCGTTAACACACAATAATCAATGAAATATTAAACATTATAAGCATATATCACACATTGTATTTCATTCAAACCCATTCTATTACATATTTGTAAGACATGAAAGATATTTTACATTAAGCTCATAAACTAGGTACATATGTATCTACAAACTCGCCTTTGGACATAGTTTACTCTATTGTCTAACATTCTTCATCAGCTCTTCATATTCTTGTACTTCTCCTGCCTTGTAAATCCTGCATGTATTTCAAATGCAAAGCATAGTCTTATCACATTTTGGAACTGGAGGGCTTGTACAATGTCTTGCGCGTCATAGAACAGTGGCCACTTGTATAAAGTGTAGACATCGTCAGAAGACAAGTTAGTTAGCCACATCGGGTCAAATACCCTGATAGTTTCCATATTTCCATTTCTGTTCAGAACTATGACCACCTCACCTGTTCTCCAGTAATAGTACCACCACTTGAAGTGTGTGGTGAAGTCCTGTGGCATTTCCTTTAGAGGGATTCTTGACATCGTGTGCAGAGGACTCCACTTCAGCACTATTTTTGGATTTCCAGTAATGGCATCAACTTTAGACCTTCTGATATACCTCGTCGATTGTTGAGGTTTGAAGTTGACCACCTAGTGTGGTACTCTCTTTTCAAAGCAGCTTCAAACCAGCCTGACATCCTTCTTGGGTCAGCATATAAAAGCTTCAATTTGGCCAACTAGTTGAGCTCAAAACTAGGGAGAGTCTTCAGATCGTGTGGGTATCTGAAGTACTCGATTCCTTTCTCCCTCTTGATAGCATAAACAATAAGGTCTTCAAAATAGGCCCACGCGATAATCTTGCCTGACACCTTGTGATGCTTCTTCACTTTATAGAGTTTGGTGTAGACACTCGGCTTTGGAGCACTGCGTTGGGCTCTGATCTCTGCAAAACATGCCGCCCATTCAGCCTTTTTCATGTTGACATCAGCGTCCGAGGCTTGGGCTTGATCCTTCTTCTTCTCCGACTCTTGGTCCATTTTATCCAGTGTTTCAAATGTATCACTGACAAGAGTGTCACCTAGATTAGGGACTACATTTCCCTCGTTGTCAGCATACTCTAGATTATGCTGGTCTGTGACGTCTTTAATTTCTATCTCTTCTACATCATTAAGCTCATCATCACTATCCATGTCAACTGTAGGAGCATCCTTCACTATTTCATCTAGGTCAGTCGGAATATCTCAGCGAGTTGCTCATCAGTAAGATCATGAATTATTTCTCCTTCTTTAGGAGTATAAGTCACAGACCTCCTGACAATCCCTTGCAAATCAAGTATCATTGTCAGTTGAGACTTTATTTGTTGAAGGGGAGCAACATCATACTCATCTTGCTGAGATGAATGCTTTGCTTGATTTAAACACATAAATACATCACCCATTAGTCAATAATCAAGACAGTAAAACATTAACTAAATATAAACATTATGTACATAAGTTTAATACAATATTCAGTTACACATGATTTAAAATTACATAAACATCTATGCATTACATTTGTCCTGAATCATATGCTCCTTTACAGTCGGGGCTGAGGTCGAGACACCCTGATCTTGATTCTTCTTGGTCCGCCTCTCACTAGATTGTGTGGCACCCGATGCAGATGCATCACCTTCGTCTTCATCATCTCCTCCATCTCCTGCACCTTCTTCATCTCCTTCCTCTATTTCATCCACATCATCATCCTCTTCATCATCATCCTCATCATCATCATCATCACCATCTCTTTCTCTTATCTTCAGCGGGGCATCCTTTGTTCCTTTAAGCTTGAGCATGATGGTCTTTTTGGCATCCTCCAACCCCTCAATCTTCTTAGTGGATAGAACTTTATGCTCCTGGAGTTGGGCAATCTCTTGACTTTGAGCAGCCATCTGTTGAGCCTGATCGTCTATGAGTTGGGTCTGCTGAGCGATCTGCTATGCTTGGGCAGCATTCTGCTCCACAGCTGTCTGATCTGTGCAGCTCTTTCCTTGTCAGCAGCCCACAGCTTCAACACCATCCTGTTGAGTGCTACCAGCTGATCCTCTACCCCAACAAAAGATAGGGAGGATCCTGTAGTGAATGGCTGGTGGGAAGATGGTTCGGGCTGGTGGCTCGTGGTAGTGGTGGTGGCTATGGTGAATTGGGGTGGTGGTATATGTGTGGGTGGTGATGGGTAGGCTGTAGGGGTGGTCGAAGTAGTGTAGATGGGTGGTGGAGTGGCTGTAGTGGTGATAGTGGTGGTGGTAGTTATGTTGGAGGTGGAGGGAAGTGTGCTAGTGATTGGTGGTGGTAGCAGTAGTGGTTGAGGTGGTGGTTGTGGCTGTAGAAGAGGTCAATGTAAACTTTAGTCTCTTCCCCTTCTTTCCATAGGGTTGAGCCATTCTCTTCTTCCTTGTGCTTTAGGTACTATGGCTCCCCCTTGGCTGCAGGGCGGGTCCGGGGTATATGATGGATCTGTATCAGCAGCAATAGCATCCCAGACTCCCCTTGGCATCTACCAACCGCCCTAATACCTCTCTCTGTGGCTACGACACGGCTCCCCACCGTTCGCACCAAAGACTCTTCCTCAGACTCCTCCTCCTCCATCTGAAAGTCAGTGTGCATAGGAGCTGGTTTGGTTCCACCCTGACCATCCCATCGGAGTCATCGAAGGGAAAAGCAATCTGCTCTACATCTGAGTCACTTTCCTCGTGACGCCATTTTCACCGAGCTGGCGCCACATAGTCTTCTCTAGCCAAATGCCCAAATAGTCTCTTTACAGGGGGCTTTACCTGCGTGCCCCTGTATACCTTCATTCTTCCAAGAGTGGTATCATCCATGATCTCGAGAGATACAGCATCATGGCTCTCCTTAGGCAAAGACGGAAGCTTCTCATCAATGATTATCTACAGAAATCTTAGGTACATGCAGAAGCCCTATTTGCCTTTTGTCTCTATATTCTCGATCAAGTAGGAGAAAATCATGTTGGAGAAGCTGTAGGGGAGATTCAGCACCAGTGCCACATAAGCATTATGGATCTGGTCCGATAAATCATCAAATCCACCTCTTCGAGAAGCAATGTACTTCAAGTTAACATGAGCTAGATACTTGAACTAGGGATACATGTTGCTTTTATTGAGCACACCTACATTGATGTCCCTAGTGTACCTCATTCGTAGAAAGCATCCCTTTCCTATAAAAGGATGTAGTCTGGTGGGGTAAGTAGCATCATCTCCCAAATCAAGAACACATCTCAGATCAGATGCTGTGACCTCAATCTCCTGGCCAAAGATGGAGCTATGTATACTATAGGGCTCAGTCGATTGGTCAACGGAAGCACCTTCCCAGAAGGCCTGCTGTATTGACCTATAGGGTGTGCAAGGTGTAGATATTGCTCGACAAATCCTCGATCTCTTTAGGAATGCTATAATACCAGCAAACTCGGCAGCATTCCGTGTGGTGGCATCCAAGTGAGCACAAATATTGTGCTTAGTGTTTATGATCCACTGATCTGCCATGAATCTATAACACAAGACACATACATATTAGATCAACACATAACAGAAACTATTTCACTTTAAATTGTTTGAGATCAGTCTGGTTCAATCGTGCGATTTAATCATACGATTGAGTTCAGTCTGTTGATTTGGTATGCGACTGACTTCAAACATGAGACTTAGCATGCGACTGGGTTCAGTCGGGCTACTGAGCCTGCGACTAAGTTCATTCGGGCGTATAAGCCTACGACTAAGTTCAGTTGGGCGACTGAGCTTATTCGCCTCGTTCATTCGGCCGACTGAGTCATTCACCCAGCTCAGTCGTGCGATTGAAGTTCATCAGGGTGTCCATTCGCATGTCAGACTATCTGTCCAATTCAAATTCGAATTTTGAGCAAAACTTAATGTTAGACATCGTGTTTGGCTCATTAGTCTCACAAGTGACCGATATAACACCTAATAACTTTCAATTTCACAAAATACTTAGTTTTATTAGTTTAATAGTCACACTCAGTCTCGGTTCTATTTTAGGGCTGAATTCAATCATTCAGGGCACAAATCGATTGACATTTTGAGTAGATTGCACCGCACTATACCTGTATGAACACTGGCAATCGTCAGAATTCAGCAATTTGTAATCAAGAAAGGTCAAATGAGAATTGGGCAGAGTAACGGCACTATTGGGTGATCTTAGGGCAATTGAGGGGTGATGAACATATGCGACCGACTTAGCCCTATTTATATTGAATATGGTTCCAATCAGGCGACTGGATCCATTCGCTCTTTTCATTCGCGCGATTGGATCTCAGTCCTGCGATTGGTTCAGTCGGTCATATTCAGTCGGCCGACTGGGTTTCAGTCAGGCGATAGACTCATTCGGTCTACCCCATTTAGGCGACTGGCTCATTCTTGTAAGCTAGTCGTGTGAGTGGTTCATACTCATGCTCCATTCGGTTGACTGGTTCATAAGTATGGTCCAATCGTATGACTGGTCCATAATCATGGTCCAGTCGTGTGAATGTCCTCTACTTATGATTTTGACTTTATGATCATTTGATGCTTAACCCTTTTAACTACACATAAACATTTTGAGCATTCTATGGTCACAAACATGACCTTTTCAACTTCAAAAACTTTTGATCACCTCAAACATAATCCTTTTAACATTTGAAAACCCGTTTTGGTCACCTTAGACGTGACCCTTTTTAGTGATTAGATCCCAGATAGAATTCCAATAGGTAGTCCGACTTTTAACAACTAAACTGACAAAATTAAACAAATTAAACTACTAGAACTGAAAATAGAAGTAAAACATATTTTTGTAGGTTTTGTGAGAGGTAGAAACCCTAAGATAGATATCTAACTAATTTATTTCTAGAACAATCAGGTTCAAGTTATGTTGACCATAACTGGAATGAATCATTATGGAATCATACAGGTAATCAAATCATTCAGGACGTGTTACAAAAATCTTTTGATGCTAGATTCTTGTTTTCATTGAGAGTCATTAGTAAGTTTAGGAAATCATACTAAAACTATAAGATGCACACATTGATTTGGACTTTCAAGAATTGCCGCCACGATGATTGTCAGTACACTTATCCACTTAAATCCATACACAGACTTTTGACACAGATTGGTGATGGTTTAAGGTTTAATTATTTCAACAAGCATTTGTGGATCCCACGCTTATATGGTAATCAACTTCCTCGAGAGATATTTTTGTGGTCTACGGGTATTTTGAAAAGAATAAACTATTCTTAGAGCTTACAAAGAGAAGCCAAGCCTCAGGTCAGTGCCACCGCACAATAGAGAGGCAGCAAACAACAATGAATTCTAGAATATCTTGGTTATGCTTATCCTCAGGTCAGTGCCACCGCATAGCAGAGAGGCACACAACCTATCTTCTTGTTTAAGCAATTTTATAATTTTTGCACAGATCGCACCAACAACATAGGTTATTAGCTTGATTGTTTTTTGCATTTTTCATGATGTGCTTTGCTCATATTATGGTCATCCGCACACATTTGTGGCATTTATTTTGCTCGTCACCCCTTATTGGAACTCTGTTGATTGTGTTAACCAGGGATAAGATGATAACCCACAGCTTGTTGAACAACTTAGTTTGAATTTAAGTCACCAGTGCGGTCTAATCATCTATTATGTTTAATCTATTGACACATCATGTAGTGGTCTAACAATCTCTAGATCTACTTTCTTTGTGTTACCTTTGTAGTAGCCAGTTTTACCATCATTTTTCCTGTTATATTGCTCAGACTTCTCAGACTTATACTTTGAATTTCGCATCTAATTCAATTTAAATCTTTTAAAGTCCCAAATTCTTTGTTCCTGTGTACTATCATTTTCCGTAGTCATTGAATCGATATCACAGATACGATCTCATAGCTTTTAGCTTGCCTATCCTCCTCCCTATTTTTTTCAAATTAAATACTAAACTTATTCTCCCCCTAAAAATATAAAACCGTAAAAGATTTGCGTTTTTAGGATTTTAATAGGCGAAGTAATAAAAATAAAATAAAAGAAAATAAACAAAAAATTAAAAATAAAATGAAATCTACTTATCGGACTGAATACTGTCATCGTCAGAAATCACATAACTTTTTTTAACGCCGTTGACCTGTAACAGATATAAAAAACGTAGTTTATCAAAGGCTTTGTGTAGAGGTCAACGCGTTGAAAATCCGTATAGTTTTAACCACATCGATTAAATGTTTTTCGAAGCAATCACATATAAAATGATATTTAATCCCGATGTGTTTGGTTTTAGGATGTTGGACCGGATTTTTAGTTACAGCCATTGCAGCAGAATTATCAACAAATATAGGAGTATTAGAGAATTGCAAACCGTAGTCCCGCATTTTCTGTTGAATCCAGATGATTTCTGAACAGCAACTTGCAGCAGCAACATATTCGGCTTCACAGGTTGACAGAGCAACCGAGGTCTGCTTCTTACACTGCCAGGTCACTAATCTCCTTTCAAAGAATTGACATCCTACTGATGTGGACTTGTAGTTCATTTTGCAACCGCCGTAATCCGAGTCACTAACTCTATAAGCTTGAAGTCATCATCATGAGGATACCACAATCCTAGTGTTGGTGTACCCTTCAGATAATGAAATATCCTTTTAACCGCAATAAGATGGTTGACTTTCGGTTTCTCCTGATATCTGGAGCATAGACATGTTGAGTACATGATATCAGGTCGTGAGGCTGTGAGATACATCAAAGATCTAATCATTCCTCGGTACATGGTGGCATCAACCAGATCCCCACTTTCGTCGGGTGCTACATCATGGTTTGTAGCAAGAGGAGTTCTAGCTGATGAAGCATTCTCCATATCGAACCGACTAAGAATATCGCCTACATACTTGGTTTGATGTAGGAAAATTCCCTTAGGTGTCTGATCCACCTGTAATCCGAGGAAGAACTTCATTTCTCCCATTGCACTCATTTCGAACTCTGCTTTCATTACTCCTTCAAATTCTTTACATAACTCTTCGTTTTTGGATCTGAAGATTATGTCTTCAACATGGATCTGTACAAGCAGCAAGTCACCATCTTTTTCTTTGATAAACAATGTACAATCAATCACTCCTCTTCGAAACCCATGTTTCACAAGATGAGTCGAGAGTTTCTCATACCAGGCTCTGGGGGCTTGATGAAGCCCGTATAGAGCCTTTTCGAGCTTGTAAACTCTGTCCCGATGATATGGATCCTCAAATCCCTCGGGTTGACTGACATACACTGTTTCCTGAATTTCACCGTGAAGAAATGCACTCTTTACATCCAGTTGATAAACTTTAATTTTCATGTAAGAGGCATAGGCTAGGAAGATACGGATGGCTTCCATTCTTGCCACAGGTGCAAATACTTCATTTGTAATCAATTCCCTCGACTTGTCGAAATCCTTGAACTACAAGTCGAGCCTTGTTCCTGATGATGACACCTTGGTCATCTTTCTTGCATTTCAAGACCCATTTGGTGCCAATGACCTTAGCACCTTTAGGTCTGTTCACAAGTGTCCATACACCTAACTTCTTGAACTCAAAAAGTTCTTCTTGCATGGCACTCACCCATGCCTCATCGTTCAAGGCGTCACTTACATATTTTGGCTTAAATTAAGACACAAAACATCGATAAGCTCCATCGTTAAGGTATCCTTTTTCCATGACTTAGGTATAATTAGCTGAATATAGCTGATTTCATGTCTGAACTCCTGATTGAACATCCCCATTGACATTGTCCGGAGGATGATAGACATTTAGGCGTGATCCAGGAGTGGTGGGAACAACTACCTCAGAATCAAGATGATGAATGTTTGGTTCCAGACTTGACGCAGTAGGAGTGTGAGGTTCTGAAGACTCAGAGACATCAGCATCAGATGCTTGAGGCTTGCAGTAGTGGGAACCTGTGCCTCGTGATTGGTCTGATCATTTTCCATTGCCTCATCGTCAGAGGAGGTATCACTGAACTCGAGTGCTCCCCCTAATGACTAGGCGACTCACCTTGTGAACCAGATGTTGTAGAGTCTTGTGTTGGTGTGTTTAAGACATCATACATCATTTTGGTTGCTAACTCATCGTCAGAAGTGGAGAAAGGAATGTTGAAGGGCTAGAAGAATCCATCATAATCAAAAAAGAATGTGGGTCCTTTTCCAGTAGGAGGGGTGGTGTATCTCTGAACGTCCACGTTACACCACACTTCTACTTGACCCGTCAAGTTGTTGTAAACTCTCTTATTCGGTATGTTGGATCCTACAAAGATCCCTCTTCAGCCTTCTCACTAAACTTACCTTCCTGAGTTTTCTTCAGCAACGTACATGGTGCTCCAAATGGTCGAGGTAGTCCAGATTAGGTTTACGTCATTGTAGCAACTCGTAACACATTTTTCCATGTCGTTTAACCACCAAGACTTGATTCAAAGTGTAACATGCATTTGCCACTGCCTCGTTCCAGAATTGGATAGGCAGTTTCGAGTCTGCTAGCATCGTCCTGGCAGTCTCTATCAAGCTTCTGTTCTTCCTTTCAGCAACCCCGTTCATCTGTCGAGTGTAGGCAGATGTGAACTGATGTACAATTCCCTTTTCTTTACAGAATGCCTCCATCCATTGATTCTTGAACTCTATTCCGTTGTCTGAGCGTACTTGTCTTACCTTCAGCTTGTAGAGTGACTCCAGTGTAGTTCCTAACTCTTTGAATGACTCAAATGTTTCTGATTTTGATTTCAGAAACATCACCCAAGAGAATCTTGAGTAGTCATCTGTAACTACATAGCAGTACAAGTCGCCTGCGATGCTTCTTGTACTGACTGGACCAAACAGATCCATGTGAAGAAGCTCAAGAGGCAGTTCAATGGAATGGACTTTCTTTTCCTTATGAGACTTCTTTGTCTGTTTGCCTTTCTTGCAGGCGACACAAAAATCCGGGAGTTGGAAGTTTTTGACGTTTACTCCTCGTACTAGATCATTTTGGATCAGGTGATTCATCTTCCGTAGCTTTTGACAAGAAGCACTATACTTGATGATCCGTTGTGGAGGCCTTTGATAGATCTAAGACGTAAAGGTCATTATATATTGAGGCTGACATTAAGACTTGGTCCTCCGGGATCACATAGTCCTTTTTCAGGACATAGCACTTATTATTGTCGAATACTACCTAAATCCTTTGTCACATATTTGGGATACAGAAAGTAAGTTGTTTTGAAATTGTTGAATGTAGTTTACCTTATCAAACTTCACTTTCTGGTTCCCTACTTCCCCTTGAGCTGTGATGTAACCTCCTTTGTTTCCAGCAATGAAACATGACCTCCTTTAATTTGTTTGATGTTTGATAGGAGTGTTCTGTTCCCAGTCATGTGCTTGGATGCACCGCTATCTACAATCCAAGTATTTGTGTCAGCACTATAGTGAATACCCTGCACATTCAATGGAAATCATTAGTTGAGGTTAGGGACCCAATCCTTAACTGGCTTGGGTGACCCAGAAGAATCATACATCATAAATTCCACCCATTGAGCTTTTGAGGGTGAGGGAAGATTTGTTGTCTTCTTGTTCTCATTATCAGATACAAGGATGGACTTCTCTTTCCATAAACCAGTTTTATGTAAGGTCTGTTTGTAATAAACTAACGACTGGCTAATGGGTTGAACTTTAGGTTCACTGACTCTTTTTGGTGGAGTCATGGAGCTTCTTTTGGATGAGCTCTGTTTATTGTCAAAAAGTTCAACTCTTTTCCTTGGAGTCTGATAATAAGGACAGTAAGACATGATGTGTCCACACTTTTCATAGTTGTAGCAAGATCTACTTTCGACATGTTGGTGTAATTTTTTCTGTGGAGAAGTGTGTGAAACACGTGTGACTTTATTCTATTTGGGTTTTAACACTTGTTGTTTAGAGGTTTTAACTTTTTTAACAACATTTACTACTTGAACCTTTTCAACATCTTTACCCTTTTGTTTATCTGTACTTAGACATGATGCACGTGTTTGGTTAACTTGTTTGGTCTTTTTGGGTTCAGAAATAGACGTGGTTGAACTAGACTTTACCTTAACCTTCTCAAATTTTTCATCCAGATTAGCAATAGGCATTTTGCCTTTTGATTTTGAAGTGGTCTCCTTTTGTTTAGTGCTAGATACAATAGTTGACATGTGGAATCTTGATCACTTACAAGAGGAGTGGACACCACATGATCCTTGATTGGGTATTATTTATTGGTTTGCTTTGGCATTCAACAAGGTCTCATATGGTAGTGGACAATATGAGAAGAACTTTTCCAACTATGCAGTTTTTGTTTTAATGAATTTACTTCTACTTCCAAAACTGTTTTTTGTTTCTTAGTTTATGCTAGGGAGTTTAAATAGAACTTGATGTAATTTTCTTGGTTAAAAGCCATAACTTCGGTTTCCCGTAGTTGTTTATTTAATAGTTCTATTTTTTCTTTGTAACTGTGCTTGTTTTGTTTTAAAACGCGATTTGATTCTATGCACAATTACAAGTCCTTTACTAAGCTATCGTTGTGATCTAATAACCTAGTAAATTTTAAGTCTATGCTTTCCCTAAATTTATTACATTCAATGCACACATGACTATCAAATAATTTGTCTTTGGTACTTACCTGAGAGGGTGCGGTTGAATCAGCCATCAAAGCAGAGTCTTACTTTTCCGGTGCTGGTGATTCAGAACATTTTGCGCTTGTCCCTTCTTCAGGCAGGTGATCGACCACATTTGCAGTTTCTTCATTATTTGACATCGCGAGCTCCACTATATATCACCTTCACTTGCTGAGTCGTCATCTAAATCCTTAACACTAGCAATGTTGGATTCTCCCGGAGACACAAACCGAAAGCTCCAATCTTGTCCTTCGTCATCCTGAGCGGTCAAGGCCTTAGGATCCTTGCTTGACGAAGTAAGACTACTTGTGGGTTTATCCTAACGATTGAAAGATGAGAATGGATTCCCATTTCCTGTCTTCTTAGGCTTCACAAATTCACGTTGAAGTGCCCCTTTTCTCCACAGTTGAAGCAGGTAACTTTGGTCTAGTCAAAACCAAAAGTTGTGTCCTTAGTGGCAATCAAGTTCTGTTTGGTCTTCTTGACAAACTTCTTAGCTCTCCGGACAGCACTTGCTAAGGCCCACATGATTTCCATTCTCTGCAGCTCTTTCTTGTCAACCTGCTCGTAGTCTTCATCTGCCAGATGGTAGTTCCTAATTTTCCCAGCAACTAGTCCGTCATAGGAGTGAACGACAGCTGCCAAGAGATCCATATGCTCCTTTGCTACCTCTACTGTCACATTCTTGAGATTCTCGGTCTTTAGTTTTGTAGCATTGGCTTCAGGTGCTATGTATTGGGTACAAGACAACCTTGACGTGTCAGATCCTGAAGTAGTAGCTTGAGATGGAGCAGCTGAACTCGACATAAATTCCGTTTGAAGTGGTGCTCCAGACGTTTTGGCTTGTGGAGTTGATTTGTACAATGACGGATTTTGATCATATGAAGACTTTTGGGCCTTGTACTTCATCCTCAACTCTTCCCCTCTCAGCTTCAGAATGAAATCATTGATATCTAACTTCGCCAGCATATCATTCTGTCAGAGGTTGGATACAAAGGAAACCCACTTCTCTGGCAACCCATATGCAAAGTTCGACACCTTGTCTTCCACAGACGTTGTAACTCCATGAGTGTGCAGCTCACTCATCAAGTGGTAGAACTGATCGATGACGTCATCCACGCTCTCCTTACCCATTGACGAGATGTTGTCGAACTCTTTCTTCAACGCTTTAGCCTTTAGAGCTTTTATGACACATTCCCGTCATACCGTTTTCCAATGCATCCACAGCTTCTTTGCTTGCTTGTTCTCAGAAAAGTGATGGAAGATGTCCTTAGGAATTGACTGAGTTAGCAATGCATATACTTTCTTCTCAGCATTGAACTTTACCTTTTGGCCATCAGTCATGCCACCTAAGGTAAGTTTGACTCCATCTGCACCTACAGGAATGCTATACCCTGTCTCTATCGACTCCCACAGATTGGGATCTACTACATTTAAGTAGATCTCGAATCTTTGCTTCCATTGTGCTTAATCATCTAACTTTATGAGCTTAGGGGGTTTATTATGATTCCCCACTTTATTTTCCAGAAGCAATAGATTCTGGATCCTTGAATCCTTCCCTGCGGTGAACCCTGAATATTGATCCTCCATTACTATCGACTTTCAACTCTAGAACAAACTGTTTTACTTGTGCGATTGAAAGAATGCGATTGAACACTTCGTGCGATTGAACAATGCGGTTGGCCCAGACGTGCGAATGAACAAGTGCGGCTGGCTCAATCATCTGAATCCGCAGGTGCAGACGAATACTGCGAATAGGCAGTTCAGTCGTACGAATTGATGAACAACTGAGTCCAATCATGCGTATGAGGGATGCGGATGGATTCAGTCATGCGATTGAGTCAATCATGCGACTGAAGCTGCTGAATTTTAAGAATTCGAAGGTTTAAGGTATTTTGACGCAAAAACACGAATTTCTCACGAACCCTAATTGCCGTATGCCGAAAAACGTTAAATTTTTGACCTGGAGACATCTAAAACACTGTTTCACACAATATGATTGCGTTTTTGAGTGAAAACACAATTTTTATATCAAAATCGATTGAATCACACGTAATTCAAGAGCCAAGGCTCTGATACCACTTGTTAGGACAGTGTACGTGTGTACCAACTCAAAATAGTGCGGAATCCTATTTGATTGGCGATCCAATCAGTGAGAACACACGTAGAATCAATCTTAGAATGAATCTAAACGTTAAGAACGATTGCAATATGATTTACTGCGATCTATGAACTTGGAACAGGTTCTCTAAAGTCTCTGGATGGCTAGGGTATGATTTAGTATGTAGGGATTCGAATTGTTTAGTTTTTCCATGAATTAAATGGTATTTATAGGTTAGGGTTTTCCATTCGTGTGACTGAGCCATTCACATGGTTCAGTCATGCGATTGAAGCATGTGGTTGATCCATCCGCACGACTGAAGATTCAGTTGTGCGACTGAATCAATCTCATGTTACAGTCATGTGACTGATCTAGTCTCCTGGTTCAGTCGTACGACTGGTTCATTAGCATGAAGTTTTCATGCGTATGGTCCATTAGCATGGTCCATTCACATGAGAACTTCACACGATTAAGTTTAAGCATGTTTTTCAATCATTATTGACTAAGAACTATGTAAACAACCACAAACCTATATAGTCAGTTCAATAAGCATTAACACATAATAATCAATGAAATATTAAACATTATAAGCATAAACCACACATTGTATTTCATTCAAACCCATTCTATTACATATATGTAAGACATGAAAGACATTTTACATTAAGCTTATAAACTAGGTTCATATGTATCTATAGTGGATCTATTCATCAAGGAAATTTTAACTCGTCATGGTGTGGCGGTGTCTATTGTGTCTGATCGTGACACCCGGTTCACATCTAAATTTTGGAAGAAATTCCATGATGCCATGGGGACGAGGTTGCATATTAGCACGACTTATCATCCCCAAATGGATGGTTAGTCAGAAAGGACCATTTAGACCTTAGAGGATATGGTTCGTGCTTGTGTTATCGATTTTCGAGGAAGTTGGGATGACCACTTACCGTTAGCTGAGTTCTCATATAACAACAGTCGTCATGCCAACATTGGTATGCCCCCTTATGAGATGCTATATGGTAGGAGATGCAGGACACCCGTTTGTTGGGGTGATATTGGTCTGAAAGAATTAGGTAGCGTCAAGGTGATTGAGACTACAACTGAGAAGCTTAAAAAGATTAAAGTCTTCATGAAGGTAGCCAAAGATAGATAGAAGTTGTATGCTGATAAACGACGCAGACCGATTGAGTTTAAGGTAGGTGATCGGGTTATGTTGAAAGTCTCACCTTGGAAGCGTATCATTGGGTTTAGAAAGTGGGGCAAGTTGAGCCCGAGATATATAGGGCCTTTCCGAATCGTTTCCAGAATAGGAGAGGTGGCCTATAGGTGGAGTTAACATATGAGCTAAGTGGAATTCACCCGACATTCCATGTATCCCATCTGAGGAAATGTTTAGCAGAGGAGGATATAATTGTTCCATTGGAGGATATCAAGATACATGAACGGCTCAATTATGTGGAGCAACCAGTGGCGATCATTGATCAAAAAGAGAAGAGGCTGAGGAATACAATGGTTCCCCTTGTGCGTGTATAGTGGAAGCACAGGAAGGGATCCGAGTCTACATAGCAGACTAAAGAAGAGATGAGATAGCCTTGCCCACGACTGTTTGAGGAATAATAGGTTTCGGGGACGAAACCTAAATAAGGGGGATGGACTTGTAACACCCGGTTATTTTAAAGACAAAGAAAGAAAGAATAAAGTGAAGTAAAAAGAAGGAAAAGAAATAAAACCCAAGTTTAAGGGTTAAAAGTGTCAAAAAGGTCAAATCTTTGAAAAGTTGGTGATAAAGGTGGCATGGCTGCCCATCACCCTTTCTACACACAAAATTCTTGGATTTTAGAGACAGAGAGTAGCAGGAAGCAGAGAACTCTTGGTTTGAAGAGAAACAAGAAGAAAAGTGCAAATTCAAGGTATGAATCCATGTTTTTATGGTGTTCCTAACCGGTTATGTCCTCGGGTTTGTGCTTATGTGTGTTTGCTTGTGTTCGGGTATGTTTTTAATGGGTTTCTAGGCGGTTGAACTCAATTGCAAACGAGTTTGGAAGAAGCCACAATTAAGAGCTGCAAAGGTGAGTTCTAGAACCCATCTTTTACATGTTTTAACTAACTTTGGGGCTGAAATGCATGAATGTATATTTTCATTTAACTGGGTTTCGGACCCGTATGTTTGAATTTGTGTATGTTGAATTTATGATTTGATGTGTGATTATGTTCATGTTTGATGATGTACAATGGTGTTTCTAAGGCTTAGAAGGTAAGACTTAAGCTTAGAACATGATGGATGGTGATTGGGAACTGAAATCTGATGTTTAAGGCTCATATGTTAAGTTTTAGAATTTACCTGTGTTGGAAAGTCAATGCAGATGAGTATGGAAAGTCAATGCGGATGAGTATGGAGAGTCAATGCGGATGAGCATTAACCCCTAAGTAAGTCAATGCGAATGAGTAATGGGAAATGTGGATGAACATTGACTAAGTATGGGAAATGCGGATGAGTAAGGTCAATGCGGACGAACAAATGCGGATGAAGTAAGACAAATGCGGATGAACAAATGCGGATGAAGTAAGACAAATGCGGATGAACAATAGTAAATGCGGATGAACTATAGCAAATGCGGATGAACTATAGCAAATGCGGATGAGCACTTAAACTGTTCTGACTTTCTGGGGAAAAAGAGGAATGTAGGTTTTGACTTGGGATGTTCCTGGCGGTTCTTGTAAGCTGATTTTTGAGGTCATAGATGTTATAATGGGCATGTTATGATGTATGTTTGATGCTTTGTCATGATGGTATGTATGATGTATGTTATTGTATGTATGATCCCCTGTATGATGATGTTGACTATTGATGTGATGTTCCTTATTATGTATGATTATTTTCCCCTGGATTTACGTTGAATGTTAATGAATGAAATGAAAGTATTATGTAACATAAAGTGTTAGATAGTGAAAAGAGGAACATGATGAATGAATGCATGCATTAATGAACGAATGAAAGTATGAAAGGCTTGCAAGCAAACGTAAGGAGGTTCACACCCAAAAGGGTGTTAGCTCAACCGTGTGCGTCACCTACCCCAGAACAATGCACACTGGGGCTTGATCCGTGAGATTATGCAGATGTGTGGAGGTTCACACCCAGTGAAGGGTGTTAGCTCAACTGTGTGCGGGTTAATTACCCAAGAAGGATGCACACTAGGGTCCAATCCTTGTGATTGACCATATGTACGGGACCCTTGCCCCTCACCCTAGGTAATTGGAGTAAGTTTCGTGCACAATGTTTGGGGTCTTTGAAAGATCTCAGGCCCAGTACCGGCTTTATGCATACGGTGGGTTGGAGCACATGGCATTGGTCAGAATGAAAGTAAAGATGTAATGACGAATGTACATGAACGAACGAATGATGAAGATAATAATGATATTATCTATGTGTACGTATGATGTGTGATCATATCCAAAAGTAATGAACGGTTTAATGAAAGTAAAAGTATGTTTTATTATAAAACTAGAACTCACTCAACAAAGCTGACTTTTTATGCATTTTCCAGTTGGCAGGTGAGCATTGCTGAGGGTGGCATGGGGCACCTGCTTGGCATTTTGGATGGCATTCCGTTGTTTAATGTTTGTGCATTGTAATGCGAACGAACGATGTTTTGAAATGAATGCTTGTATTAATTTGCAAAAGCATTTGTAATGATATGAAAGATTATTTTTATGTTTCCGCTGCAATGTTTTATGAATGTTAAATTTAAAGTTATATGTTTTATGTGCAATGATTTACCGACTGTAAGCATCCCGGGAACGGGGCCTTACAATAATGTTTGGCTATGTTCATGATTGATGATGTATGGTTGTGTTTCTAAGGCTTAGAAGGTAAGACTAAAGCTTAGAACATGATGGATGGTGATTGGGAACTGAGATCTGATGTTTAAGGATCATATGTTTAAGTTTTAGAATCTGACTAAGTAAGCCAATGCGGATGAGTAATGGGAAGAAATGCGGATGAACAGTTAATGCAGATGAGCATTAACTACTAAGTAAGCCAATGCGGATGAGTAATGGGAAGAAATGCGGATGAACAATTAATGCAAATGAGCATTAACTATAAGTAAGCCAATACGGATGAGTAATGGGAAGAAATGCGAATGAACATTTACCACTAAGTAAGAGAAATGCGGATGAAGTAAAAGAAATGCGGATGAAGTAAAAGAAATGCAGATGAAGTAAAAGAAATGCGGATGAAGCAAAATAAATGAGGATGAACTATAGTAAATGTGGATGAACAAAAGGCAAATGCAGATGAACACTTAGAAGGTTTTCTGACTTTCTGGGAAAAAGATGAATGTAGGCTTTGACTAGGGAGGTTCCTAGGGGCTATATATAATTGACTTTTGAGTTCATAGATGTTAGGATGGGCATGTTATGATGAATGTTTGATGCTCATGCATGATGGTATGTATGATGTATGTTATGTATGTATAGTGCCCTGTTTGATGCTGTTGTATATGTATGTTATGTTCCTTATATTGTGTTGATACATATATGTACCTAGATCCTGATCTGAATGTAATATTTGTTACATTTATGTAACTATTGGGTACTTAATGAAATACAAAATATTTGGTTGTGTTTATAATGGTTAATATTTCATTAATGAGTTGATATTGAATTGGTTATATAGGTCTGTGATTGTTTGAATTGATACACATAATGTTATACTAATGGAAACATTCAAACTTATCAAAATGAAGTTCTCATGCGAATGGCTCATGAGAATGGACCATACGCATGAACAACTTCAGGCAAATGACTCAGTCGCACGACTGAACCAGAAGACTGGATCAGTCGTATGATTGTAACATGAAATTGGCTCAGTCGCATGACTGAAAATTCAGTCGTGCGAATGGATCAACCGCATGGCTCAATCGCACGAATGAACCATGCTAATGGTTCAGTCGTACGAATGAGCAATCCTAACCTATAAATACCACTTAATTCGTGAAAAAAATATTCATTCCTATTCGACTCCAGACGTACCCTAGCCGTCCAGAAGCCTCCAAGTTCGTACTCCAAGTTCATAGAATGCTGCTGATCGATTTCTAATCGATTCTTAACATTAGATTCAATATCTTATTGTTTCTACGTGCGTTCTCATTGATTGGATCGCCAATCAAATAGGATTCCGCACTATTTGGTTTGGTTTACACGTTAATCAGTTTGTATTTTATTTAAATACAAGCTCCTAACAAGTGGTATCAGAGCATTGGCTCTTGATTACGTGTGATTCAATAAATTTTGATATAAGGGGTGTGTTTTTCACTAAAAGCGCAATCTTTTTGTGTAAAAGTTTTCTTGGACGTCCCCTGCTCATCAAGTTTTGGTTTCTACGGCATAAGGCGATTAGGATTGGTGAAAATTTGGGTTTTTACGGCCAAAACACGTTAAACCTAGAAATTTTCGAAAAACAGCAGTTTCAGTCGCACGATTGACCCAATCGCACGACTAGACATTATTTGCATCCCAAGACGTACGATTGGACTCAGTCACATCTTCAGTCGTCCGACTTAGTCTACCGATCGCATTGTTCATACGCATCAGTTTCACTCGTACGATTGAACCAGTCGCATAGTTTCATTCGCATGGGTAGCCCATTCGCATCACTCCATTCGCACCAGTTAACAGATTGTTTAAGATACTTAAAGTTAATTGAGATGGAGGATCAGTTGTCAGCGTTTACAGCTGGGAAGGACTCACGGATTCAGAACTTACTGCTACTGGAGAGTGAGGTAGGGAACCATAATAAACCCCCAAAGCATATAACATTAGATGAGTTTCCCCACTGGAAACAACGTTTTGAGATCTATCTCAATGGAGTGGATCCAAATATGTGGGAAGCTATTGAGATGGGATACAATATGCCGGTGGGAGCCGATGGGGTGAAACTTACTCTAGGAGGAATGACTGATGCACAGAAAGTTAAATATAATGCTGAAAAGAGAGTATATGCATTGCTAACACAGTCTATCCCTAAGGATATTTTTCACCAATTCTCAAAGAATAAGCAAGCCAAGAAGTTATGGGATGAGTTGGAGAAAAGATATGACGGGAATGCTTCGTTGATGGCCATTAAAGCTAAGGAGTTGAAGAAAGAATTTGACAACTTTTCATCGATGGGAAATAAGAGTTTAGACGATGTCATTGATAGATTCTACCATTTGATGAGCGAGCTGCACACACATGATGTCACAACTACCATGGAAGATAAAGTGTCAAATTTTGTAGATGGGTTGCCAGAAAGTTGGGCTTCTTTTGTTTCAAATCTGAGACAGAATGGATTGCTATCAAAGTTGGACATCAATGATTTCATACTAAAGTTGCGAGAAGAAGCACTAAGGATGAAGTATCGAGCTCAGAAGTCTTCGTATACTCAGAATCCAGCTTTGTACAATGCCACTCCTCAAGTTAAGACGTCTGGAGCACCTCTTCAGACTGCCTTTGTGTCAAACTCATCTGGTCCTTCACAAGTCTCTCCTTTAGGAACAGATACGCCAGGGTCTTCTAGTACCCAATATATTGGATTTGAAGCAAATGCTACATGACTGAAGACTAAGTATCTTGGTAACGTGACAGTAGAAGTAGCTCGAGAGCACATGGATCTCTTGGCAGAAATGGTCCAGTCCTATGATGGATTTGTTGCTAGGAAAATTGGAAACTACCATCTGGCAGATGAGGACTATGAGCGGGTTGATGAGACTGAACTGGAAAGGATGGATATTATGTGGGCCTTAGCAAGTGCTGTACGGAGAGCAAAGAAGTTCGTGAAGAAGACCGGACAAAACTTGGTTGCTACTAAGGACACTACTTTTGGCTTTGACAAGAGCAAGGTAACCTGCTTCAACTGTGGCAAAAAGGGGCACTTCAAAAGAGAATGTGTGAAGCCTAAGAAGACTGGAAATAGGAATCCATTCTCGTCCTTCAATCGTCAGGACAAGTCCACATCTAGCAGTTCTACTTCATCAAACAAGGACCCCAAAGCTTTGACTGCAAATGAGGATGAGGGACAGGACTGGAGCTTCCGGTTCGTCTCACCAAGAGAGTCCAATATAGCTAGTGTGGAAGACATTGATAACGATTCTGCAAGTGAAGGAGATATAGTAGTAGAGATCACAATGTCAAATTCTGAAGACACTGATGATGTTGTCAACCAACTGCCTGAGGAAGAAAAGTCTACTTCAACGTCAGAATCACCATAACTAAAATCAACAAACTCTGTTCTCATGGCTGATTCTTCTTCTACATTCCATGTAAGTACCACTGACAAACTGTTTAATAATCATGCTTGCTTCGAATGTAATAAATTTAGAGAAAGCATTGATTCAAAATTTGCTAGTTATTAGATCATAATAATAGCTTAGTAAAGGACCTGGAACTGTGCACAGAAGCTAATAAAGTCTTGAAACTAAACGAGCACAGATACAAAGAAAAGATGGACCTATTGAATAAACAGCTTAGGGAAACTGAAGTAGTTGCTTTTAATCAAGCAAATGACATTAGGTACTATTTGAACTCCCTAGAGGACACTAAGAAACAAAAGGTAGTTTTAGAAGTAAAAGTCAATTCTTTAAAACAGAAACTGCACAGTTGGACAAGCTCATCACACATTGTCCAACACTTAGTAAGAGAGAGGAATAATGGGGAGGGACTGGGATACAAAGTGGTCCCACCACCACCTGAGACCTTGATGAACACCAAATGTAAACCAATTAATAATAACTCCATCAAGGATCATGTGGTGTCCACTCCTCTGGTTAGTGATCCAGATTCCATAAGTCAATCATTTGAATCTGACTCTAAAAAGAAGGATTGAGAGGAAGTCTGCCCAGAGCCTAGGGCTGCTGGATGAGAGGGGAGATCATGCTCGATCTTCCCCTTGCCAAAAGTCTTGATTCTTATGTTGTAACGAGCTTGTAATCGTTAGGTTTTTATCAATGAAACCCATATTTGATAGTTCATGTTATTGATTTGACTTTTGGTTTTGGTTGTTCATCCTTCCGTCTAGAACATGCTCGAATGTTTATCGATCCAATCGACTTCAAAATTGGTATCAGAGCAAGGAATTTGTTAATGAGACCGGGATTGTACAGCCGGTAACGAAAGTAATCAGGAGACCGAGAATGGTGGTACAGACAGTAACGAAACTGGAATTGTTAATGAGACCGGGGTTGTGAATGCTAGACGGGGATGTTCATACAAGGAATTTGTGGCTTGCAAACCAAGAGAGTTTGATGGCAAAGGTGGAGCCATAGCCCTGACCAGATGGCTTGAAAAGAAGGAGGCCATTTCAAAGGCAATAGGAAAGATGCCTTGTGTAAACCTGGAAAAAGATTTTGAAAGGGTAAAATTAAAGTCAGGGTCAAACAAAGTCAAACCAGAACCCAAAAGGACCATAAAACCTAATCAATCAGGTAAACAAGATATGAAAGATGTAAAACCAGGAAAAGCAATTAATTTTGTGAAACCAATTCATACCTCTAACCAAGAAGTGTCTCAGTCCAAAAAGAATAAGGTCAACAGTATGACATCTACATCTCCACCAAAACATAGAAACCATAAAGTTGAAAGCAGATCCTGCTATAACTGTGGAGAGTATGGTCACATAGCATCTCACTGTCTTTATTACCAGACACCGAGGAAGAAAGTTGAACTTTCTACCTCAACATCTAGCTCTTCTAAGAGGAACTCTGTGACGCCTCCAAAAAGAGCAAATGAACCAAAGTTCAATCCATCAACCAGTCGTCTGTTTATCACAAACAGGCCTTACACAAATCTGGTTTATGGAAAGAAAAACCTTCTCAGTGCCTGAAAATAAGGACATACCAAATTTCGATCAATCTTAACTTCCAAGGGTCAATGGGTTGAATTCATGATGTGTGATGTCTCTGGGAAACCCAAGCCAGTAAAGGCTTGGGTTCCTAACCTAAACTAATGCTTTAAATTATATGTGCAGGGTGTTCGCTACAGTGCTGAAACCAACACGTGGATTATAGATAGCGGAGCATCCAGGCACATGACAGGAAACAGGGCTCTTTTATCAAACGTCAAACAAATAAAAGGTGGCCATTTTTCGTTTGCTGGTAACAAAGGAGGTTATATCACAGCTCAAGGAGAGGTTGGAAATCAGAAAGTTAAGTTTGATAAAGTGAACTACGTTCAACAACTTCACAACAACTTACTTTTTGTTCCCCAAATATGTGACAAAGGATTTAAAGTCATATTCGACAACAAGAAGTGTTACGTCCTAAAGAAAGACTATGTGATTCCGGTGGACCAAGTTCTGATGACAGCTTCAAGATATAAAGGCCTTTATGTTAGGATCAGTGATCTAAGTTTGATTATTAGAGAGTATTGCAGCGGAATTCAAACATGGACTAGACAATTCGCAAGAACACAATTGATATTCGATGCAAAAGTAAACGGTTATAGAGAGAGAATTCTGCAAAAGAATATTTCATTCAATGCTTTCGTGGTGGCTCAATGTCACACATTACAACTAGGTCAACATTCCTTATATAGGGATGTGACGTCTGCTGATGTCACTTGATAGTGACATCTAACAGAATTATACAAACTACTGAAACTATGCAAACTACTAAGAATGTACTTAACTACTGATTACATCTCAGAGAATGCTTAAGTACAAAACATAAAACTACTGAAACTAAACTACTGAAACTATAACTACTGAAACTATAAATTACAAGTACTGAAAGGAAACCATCACAACTACTGAAGTTGATAACTTCAGCTGTTGTGACAACTACTAATTACTTTGGTCTTCAGTCTTTGTCTTCAGTCTTTGTTCTTCAGACTTTGTTCTTTAGACTTTTCCTTTCAAACTTTATCTTCAGCTAATAGCTTTAGACTTTGTCTTCAGTTCTTTACTTTCAGACTTTGTCTTCAGTACTTTACTTTCAGACTTTGTCTTTAGTACTTTACTTTCAGACTTTGTCTTTTGGTCCTTTTGGTCAGGCTCATTGGTTCTTTTGGTCCAACAAACTCCCCCTGAACCAATGCAGCCAAAACCTCTAAACTTATTGATGATCCCACTTATTCTTGGCATAAACACCCTCTTGATCAACTTCAGAGGTAATCAGTTATGCACAGGCCGGGAAGGTTTCTAATCATTTGATTGGCTAAGTATGGAAGGGAACTCTGTTTTGAGGAAACTGAACACAGAGTCTTATCCCAACCATGAAACCTAATTCCCATGAATGAGTCTATAAGACTCACTAGCATAGGCCTCAAGGAGAACAACTTGTTCCTCTTTGGTGAGTTCTTCTGCTTCTCCTTCGAAGAAGAACTCTGGCCATAATACTCAGACATGTATCTCACTGTCTTTCCATTTTTCAACTCCACAGTTGTTATCTCTCTATAAGCAAATTCATCAGGGTGAGAGCCTTCAAGAAACAACTGGAGTTCACTCTTCTGAAGATCTTCAAGTCTTTTGTATAACAACCCCTTCTTGATCATTTTGTTCTCAAGAATAGATTGAGGGGTTGTCTTGATTTGTGAGCTCTCTTGAATTCTTCAATGATTCCCAGGTGAGACTACCATGGCCAATGTAATTGCAGCATTAAAGGTCTTCTTCACCTGGCCATGATATCTACTTGGTATATTTTTCTTATGAATTCTAGAACTTACCCTGGGGTCTGGCCAGATCCGTACTCTTTCTTTTTGATGTTGAAAAGTATGTCTAAGAGTGTACAGCCTCAGAGCCTGTTTCTTCATTTCTTGAATGGATGAGGACTGAGGAAAATCCTTATCAACCATCTTCAGAAACTTCTCATCGTGCTGTTTCTATTGTTCTGCTTCTTCAATCTTTACTTCACCATCTGCATTTGCAAGTCAGGAGTAATCACTTGTTGACTTCTGTGCTCAGGTGATTTGAGTTGAGAACAGCAGAGATTGGCAGACTATCATCATCATCATTCTCTTCTTCATCTTCTTCTACCCTCAACACCCTTCTCCTCCTTCTGGTGGCATCACTGGGTAAGGTTTGAGGTGTTTTTTGGGTAAAGGATTGGTTTTGTGGGTTGAGTTGTAGGTGGCTTTGTTTTAGGATAGATTTGGGAGATTTTAGAGATAACGGTTGTGTTTGAGTGGGAATGTGAGAAGACTGACTTAGCATTTTGGTGGAGTTTGGCTTTGGAGAGCTTTGCCATTTCAGTTCTCTTTCCTGCACCTGTTTCATCCAGTGCTTCTATCAACCCTTTGTTATAGCCTCCAGCAGAGCAGATTTTCTTCGTTATCTCCAAAATACTTTCTCTTGGACCAGGCCTTTATCTCTATCAATGATCTTCCAAGGTATTTGGCAATGAATCTGATCATTATCTCCAATCTTTCCTCTTTCCAACACACTATAACCTGCCCATCTTGCCTGAATCTCTTCTATTTCCAGCCTTCTGATCTCAGAGTCTAATGTGGCTGTGTCATGACCTTGTCGAAAGAGCTGACCTATAATTTTATCATGGATCTGCTGTGAGCTTTATCAGCATCTTTGACAAGATCTTCTAAGGATTTATCTTCATCAGCTTTTGACTCAGCACTCTTCTTTCTTTTATATGTGATCAGCTGTTCTGAGATCAGTTCTTTCTCCACCTCCTTCTCTTTTGTAGGTTCTTTCTCATCATCAACTCTTTTTCTTTTCTTTTCTTTCATTGCCTTAGACTCAGAAGTCTCCCCCTTTTTGGTTGCATTGGGATCAGGGGCTTGAAAGGCAGAAAGAGATTTGTGAACAGCATCATCAATGAGGGTTGTAGATTTGAGGAGATTCTCTCATCTATGGCTTTATGGACAATCTCATTATGATTGGAGTGATGAGAGGTAAGGAGTTTTGAAAGCAGCAACCAACTGCTCAGAGGGGTCTGTCCCTGAGAGGTGGTGCCAAAGGCAGAGGCTGGTGGCATAGTTACATGTTGGCGAAGTGTTTGGAGAACCTTCAATTGAAGGTGCCATCTGTGTGGTAATAGGGGTAGATGGACGTTGATCCTGAGACATTTTGGCAAGCTGCTCGTTGAGTCTGCTTACCTCATTCTCTAGGATGGTATTTGGGCTAAAACATCATAGAAGAAGCCCAGGTCATCATCAGTTTGCTGAATCACCTGACCTCCTGAGAATCAGGATAACATGCAATAAGTGTAGATCAGTAGATGCATGTGCCCCTTGTGCTTGGTACTGGGGACTTCCTGCCGCAGGACTATGTCCTTCATTGGCAGTTGCCTCTGGTGAGGTCTTATGGATATTACCAACTTCAACCTGATCATATGCTGAAGCAGGAGAAGTGGTAGCCTCACCAGATGTTCTAACCTCCGTTTCTACACTTGGAGATGGAACATTGTAACCCCTGTGCTGGGGTTATTAGAAGCAGTTTGGTCCTCCCCCTCAATGGTCGACGCATTCCTAGTATTAAGTGGTTTCTGGAGAGGGGGTGAGGAATGCAACTGAGTCAGAACTTTAGCAACAATCAGTGTTGGGCTTTGAGGGGCGGTTACATGTGGAGATTGGTCCGAAGCAGATTGCACCCGGGTGAGAGGTGCACTTCAATGGTAACCCTCTCAAGTGAGATAGGTTCCAGTATTGTGGGATCCCTAATTGGTGTTGCAACAGATCCTTTTGAGAGGATACCTGTGCGGCTTCAGCAGGTTGAGTCTTGGACATAACTGGGGGTTAGAACCAGTATGTAATTCCTGTGTTTGTGGTACAGGGGCATCCCCAGGGGACTCATCTCCCTGAGTAGCCTTTTTGGCTTTTTGGATTTGGGTTTAGTGGGGACTTTGGATCTGGAAGTGGAGGCTGTGGGTCCCTCTGCTTGGGTTTTAGCATACCGGGCAGCCCCTTTGAGAGTAGGGTCTGTGTTATGTCTGGAGTATACCTCAAATAACACAGCTGGAGCAGGGACCCCAAGACCAACAAGTCCATCAGATTTTAACTGATTTAAAATTATGGCCATCAGAAACCTGGGATAAAGTAGCCATCTGTGTGCCACAGGTTTCTGAGCCAGATCCTTTAGTTCCATAAAAACTATCTCATAAAAATTTAGATTTTTCGCTCAAGGATAGAATACAATACCTGTTGCCATCGGGAGACATCTGATCCCAAGAAGATGTCTTAGAAGCTAGGCAGACATTTACCATATGAAAGATAAGTCTTTCGGCATCATGGAAGTGCTTCTTGAGGATGGTTGTAGCACTTAGGTCGCCTTCATACCCGTTATTTATGAAAGAAATATCAGTGGTGCCTTTCGGGTATTCTTTTGGATAGGTGCCATCATGCAAATTTAGGGTTTTGCGAATGATGTCGGGGGTGATGAGCACCTGTTTCTTGTGGACCAACGACGCTGGAGAGTGATTTGGCTCGCATTCTCACCAATGGTTCAGAGACGTTGGTCCAGAACTGGGGTAAGAATCAGGATATATGGTAAGATTCAGAAGAAAGGCTGTTCGGTATGGGGAATCCACCATAAGATCGATGGCAGTGTAAACTTGTTCCAAAGGCCAATTTCGAAAGGTAGGCAACACAGTTATGTTGGGGTTTGAGTTGCATGGTCGCCATTGTTGAGAGAGAGAAGGTTTGAAAACGGCTAATGAAACGTTTGGCTATAAGTACAGGTATTTATAGGTAAGAAAAAGGCTGAAAAGAAAACACTGAAAGTGTTGGTGTTGGCATCAGTTGTTATGAAAACAACTGAAGACGTGGTTTTAACTATCAGACGTTTGAAAACAACTGAAGACTTGGTTTTAGTCATCAGTAGTTGTGAAACTATGAAAAACCATGGTTTTGTCTTCAGCTATTGTAAACAACTGAGGACTTGGTATTAGTCATAAGTAGTTGTGAAACTACTGAAGACATGGTTTTGTCATCAGCTGTTTAGAGTGAAAGCAGTTTGTGGAAACGACTGAAGTGAAAATTCTCATCGTAGTTTTCGTCAATTCTTAGCTTTTCAGCTATTTCATACTGTCCTCAACACTTACCCATCAGACTTTTAGCTGATTTCAGTTGTTTCATAGGACATCAGTACTTATCTGTTTTTACTGACATCAGGAGTTATAACTACATCAGTAGTTGTAACTACATAGTTTCGTTTAACAGAATTAGTACAATTTTGTGACTTGTTTACTAATGATCATCAGTACTTGTATACTGAGATCATTAGTAGTTATCACTTATTCTAGCTGCAGCATACCAAGCCTTAACACAAGGTTTTGGAAAGTTGAACTATCCAAAGGCTTAGTAAATATATCTGCAAGCTCATCAGCACTAGGCACAAACTTTGGATCAATCATACCTTTTTCAAAACAATCCCTAATAAATGTTGTCTGATCTCTATATGTTTGGTCCTAGAGTGCTGGACTGGATTCTTGACAATACACAGAGCTGAAGCACTATCCATTAATAATGGAGTCTTAGTCTCTGTAATGCCATAATCCAATAATTGGTTCTGAAGCCAGAGTACCTGAGATGTACAACTTGCAGCATCAATGTACTCTGCTTCAGCGGTGGATGTAGCAACAGATGTTTTTTTCTTCTCTGCCAAGAAATCAAATAGTTTCCTAGGAATTGACATCCACCAGAAGTTGACTTTCTGGTTAACTTACACCCTGCATAGTCACTATCAGAAAAAGCAACTAATTTGCAAGAGTGTCCAATGGAATACCATGACCTAGAGATTGTGTACCTTGCAGATATCTAAAGATCCTCTTGACTGCAATCAAATGAGACTCTTTAGGAGCAGCCTGAAATCTAGCACAAACACACGTTGCAAACATAATATCTGGTCTAGAAGCTGTTAAGTACATCAAGGAACCAATCATACATCTGTAAAGTGTTTCATCAACAGCTTTACCTTTCTGATCTGCATCCATTGTGTGGTGTTGCACATGGGAGTAGAACAGGGCTTACAATTTTTGTAAATCAAACTTATTCAAGAGATCTTTTGTATATTTGACTGATGATGAAGGTTCCATCAGCCTTTTGTTGATTTGCAAGCCTAGAAAGAACTGTAATTCTCCCATTGCACTCATTTCAAACTTCTGTTTCATTAAACTTGTAAAATCATCACACAACTGAGGATCAGAGGATGCAAAAATTATATGATCAACATAAATTTGAACAAGTAGCTTATGTTGATCCACTTTCTTAATAAAATTTTTTTTATCAATGGAGCCTCTAGTGAAATTATTTTTTAGAAGAAAATTTGAAAGTGTTTCATACCAGGCTCTAGGAGCTTGCTTCAACCCATAAGAGCCTTATCAAGTTTATACACCCAATCAGGATGTTTATTGTCCTCAAACCTGGTGATTGACACATAAACCTCTTCTTTTATTTTACCATATAAAAATGCGCTTTTGACATCCATTTGAAAACTTTAAGATTGTGAATGCAGCATAGGCTAAGAACAATGTAATTGCCTCTAGTCTGGCTACAGGGGCAAAGGTTTCATCATAATCAATACCTTCTTCTTGTGAAAACCCTTGTACAACCAGTCTAGTCTTGTTCTTGACAATAAGCCCATTTTCATTAGTTTTGTTCCTAAACACCCATTTAGTGCCTATTGCACACTTACCTGGGGGTAGAGAACCAGTTCCCACACTTGCTGCTTGTTGAACTGAGTAGTTCAAGCTGCATGGCTTCAACCCATCATTGTCTCTTAAAGCAACATGATAGTTCTTTGGCTCTAGCTGACTGATGAAGAGAGCATAGAAGCAGAAGTTAGACAATTGACTTCTGGTTGAGACACCAGCATTGATATCACCAATGATTTGAGACATAGGGTGATTCTTCAGCTCTTGGTAAACTATAAGATCAGTGCAAGTGTTGTAGCCGTTCAGCAGCAGCAGATGTTGATCCAGACTCTGGAAACCAAGTATGAGATGGCAAATCAAATGATGTAGAGGAGTCAGAAATCTCATCAGCATTTGTTGTGGATGGAGCTGCTGAAGCTACAGGAACATCAAGTTTAGTGAACCAGGCAGTTGGTCACTAAACTTGAAAAGGTGAGTACTGATATCATCATCATCTGCAGTACCACCAGGTGGAAGACATGCTAAAGATGATTTATCCACAAGATCTGCAACAGCTGGAGGTTGATAAGGAACATATTGCAGTATGTCCAGATCAAACAACTCCACAGGGTTTTGTGGAATTTTATCCTTAGGAGATTCATTGAATTTCACATGCAAGGTTTCTTCAACTAACTTTGTTCTGCAGTTGAAGACTCTAAAGCCTTGCATGTGGATGAATAACCTACAAAATACCCTGCATCCACCTTAGGATCAAATTTGTGGAGTTGATCCTTTGTGTTGAGAATGAAACAAGGACACCCAAAGGCTTTGAAGAATGAAATTAGAGGAGCCAAATGATGTAGAAGTTCATATGGAGTCTTCATCAACCTCTGATTTACTAATACTCTATTCTGCACATAGCAAGCTGTGTTAACAGCTTCAGCCCAAAAGGTCAATGGCAAACCAGAGTCAGCCAACATAGACCTTGCAGCTTCAATTAGGGTCCTATTCTTTCTCTCCACTACTCCATTTTGTTCTGGAGTCCTTGGGATGCTAAACTGCCTCTTGATTCCTTTTGATAGATAAAAATCATCAAATGTATGGTTTCTGATTCATTTTCCATTATCACTCCTTATACACTTGACTGATAGGGAATACTGCTTCTCAACATACCACAAAGTTTATAATCTTCTTAGCAACCTCATCCTTTGAATGCAAGAAGAAAGTCCATACAAATCTGGAGTAATCATCCACAATTACCGAACAGTATTTCTTCTTTGCCATGCTCATCACTCTCACAGGACCAAATAGATCCATATGCTGTAACTGCAAGCAGGCAGGGACTTAGGTTCTTCAATAGGAGGGAATGAGACTTGTGTTGTTTTCCTTTTAAACAAGCAGTGCAGTTTCATCACAGTGGAACTCCTTTATTGGTAGACCTCTCACTAAACTATTGTGATCAGCTGATTCATGTTTTTGAGATTAACATGACCCAGCCTTCTATGCCATAGTTTAGATTCCTGAGGAGAGGCTTTGGAGAATAGGCAAGGATGACCCTTCAAATCAATCTTCTTTGACAAATCCAAGGCATACACTCTTCCAATCCTGTTAGCCTTCAGGAGAGTATGTTCATCCAATACCTTGTCAATCAGCCTCAGAACTTGGGAAGACAGAATCCTGCAGTTCTGGCTTGTGAAAAGTGCAACATGCCCTTTATCACACATCTGACTGACACTCAGTAGATTATACTTGAGATTCTCCACATGGTTAACATCATCAAACTGATTTGTCCATTAGACACATATCCTTTCCCGATGATGTAACCCTTGGCATCATTACCAAATGAGACAAATCCCTTCTTTCCTTGAGAGTAGTCATTAAGAAGAGACTGCTGCTCCCAGTCATATGCATAGATCCTCCACTGTCTACATACCAGATGCTCCTTTGGCATGTTGAAGAACCCTGCATACATCATAAAGAACTAGTTAGGTTTTGAGACCCAACCTTTTGGTTTTGGGTCTGTTTTCATCAACAGATTTAACCATAACTTGTTTCTTATGATTAACAGCTGATGAAGAAGGAGATGGTGCTGAAATGGATTCCTTGGATTTGGGCTTGGAATGCCTTTTCAGTGGTTTCATCACAGGTGCATCTAGTTGGTTAACTCTCCCCAACAAATGCTGAACCATCATAACAAGTTGTGTCTCATTTGTAGCTAAAGCTTTCAGCTCTTGTGACATATCAGTACTTGTGTTTGATGAGTTCCTGTGACCCACCATTTCCTCCTTAAAATTCACAGACTTAGTCTGATGTTTATCATGAGGAACACTATCAGTTGTTTGATAAACCCTATCCTTCTTTTTGGATTTGGTTGAAGGCTTAGTTTATCACAAAGGAATGACTGTGGTACAAACTTAGTCTCAAACTCATTTTTCATTTCATCCATCTAGATTTTAATGAGCTTATCTCTGTTGAGTTTGGAACCCTTTCTATACCAACATTCATCAGAAAGATGATTGAATTTACCACATATTTCACATGGCTTATTCTTCATCTTGGAGTGATCAACTGCTGATGTGGAAACTACTGAAGGTGTGCTCTTCAGTACTTTCCTCCTTTCAGCACTTTTGTTTAGTACTGAAGGATCTGTAACAACTGAAGACTTGTTCTTCAGCTGTTCTCTATCAGCAGTTGTTAATTCTTTTATTTTAGCTGATTTGAAATCTTTCAGATGTTGTGACTTGCCCTTCAGTATTTGAGGTACTTTGAGGATAACATCTGAAGTACTCTGCTTCATGTGCTTATCAGTAGTTAACCCATCAGCCAATTGATTTGCTGAGGTATCAACACTGATTTCATCTTGTGATTTTGGGTGATCACTTGAGGATGATGCACATGATGATGTGGTTTGGAAATTACTTTCATCTTCAAATTTTGCTATTGGTTTTGGAGTAAAATCTGTAGGTGGTGCAATGTGGTTGTAACCAATTCCAAACTTCACATTCGAAGCAGATTGCTTGCTGAGCAGCATTTCAAATCCCTTGCAGGATGATACCCAGCGGTCACACTCAACTTGGGTAACTGCATGTTTTTTCTTGAGATCTCTATGGTTCTCAAGAATGACCTCTAGCTTAGCCTTTTCATCATTTAATTGTCATTTAAGCTTATAAATCTCATCATCTTTATCCTTAAGGACAGACTCATATTCAGCTTTTCTTTTGGAAAGAGTTTGCTCAAGCTCTAGATTTTGATTTATTAAAGCTACATTTGCCTCTATAATAGAGATAAATGCAGCTATGCAAGATTCAGAACATAGCTTGGCGTTAGCCTCAGAGGATACCTGGGTTACCTGTGATGAAGATGCATTGGAGCATGAACTATCAGTAGATTCCAGGGCCATGAGAGCTAGATTCCCAAAAGGATGTTCACCACCATGTTGACCAACACCAGCAAATAATTGCTCATTACCAGAGAGATCATCTGGTAAACTGCTCCAGTCAACAATACCAGGGGTGAAGAAGCTGTGATGAGGTTGTGATTGAGATGATTGAGATGGTAGAGGCTCAGGTAAGGCTTGAGGTTGTTGTGCAATAGGAACTTGAACTTGATTTGGCTGAGGAATATAATAGAAGGGATATGGATATGACATTGGACCCTGAGGGACAAAATATGCAGGAGATATGGGTTGTGAATGATGACCAGAACTGGCAGGATGTTGCCCTCTGTTTTGTGGACTATTGCTTGGAAAAGTCACAAAGGGTGCAGAGGAGTTAGATACAGATGATCTACACTCTCTTGCAAAGTGTCCAAGCCTGTGGCATTTGTGACACCTCACTTACTCTTGTCAAAACCAACTTTGGTTTTGCCTGAGAGTCCTGGAAATTTCCTACCAGTTCTCTTGTAGAACTTTTGAGATCTGATATTAATCAAGGCCATTTGGCTCAGAATATCCATCTCTTCTAAGTCATCATCGCAATACCCTTTAAATCATCCATAATGAAACACAAATTGTCACTATTACAGCCTGACTGACTGTCAACACTAACAAATGCATGATCTGAACCGTTTGATGAGAAATCTATATGCTCATCATAATTGCTTTCTGATGCAGCATATTCTGACTCATGACCAACCAAGGCAGTGTTCCCTGGTACAAAGTCATTAGTGAGCTTTCGATGATGCCAGTTTCCTTTTCTGCTCTATCTCTCTTTCAAATGTAAGCAGTTTCCATGGAGTTGGGTGAGAGATAGACTATCCAGATTTGCACTAGAGCATAGGACAATGGTATATGTGTCCCATCTCTCAGGCAGTGATCTGAGGAATCTGTTGTTCATCTGACTATTTGTGTATTCATGTTTGACCATTTTCAGCTCAGAGATCAAACAGGAAAAATGCTCAAACTGTTGAGTCAGTGACTCACCCTTCCTATGAGAGTGTCTTATATTGTTGGGCAAGGATTTCTCTATTATTTGCTAAGACCTCATCTGTTCCACCAAATTGTTCCTTCAATGCATTCCAGATGTCATGAGCAGTTTCATGATGCATAAGCCCAGAATAGATTTTATTCGGCAGTGCCATGGCCAGAATTCCATGCGCTTTAGCATCAATCTCAATAGTTTTCGATCCTCATCTGAGTATTGTTCCTTCTTCTTCGGAACCATTTGGTTGGTTTCCGGATTGTTCACCATAGGCTTGTGTGGACCATGTACCACAGATGTTCAACACCTGAACTGTTAACAGACAGGTCATGAAGCATTCTTCATTGCCATATGTTATACTCAGTTCTAACCAGCATCGGAGGCTTGGTTGAGGACCGGTATTGTGAGGGTCATTAGAAGGAGTAGTCATTCTCAGATTCAACCAAATTCAATTAAGTTTTAACTGATTTAGTGCAAAACACAACAAACTCAATATGAACCAAGAGAAAACTCAAAGCAGATAAACGAAAGCAGCAGAAATTCAATGATCTATAACCAATTCTTGCAAATATGCTAATTCAATCAAACTTAGATATCGAATAGCAGTTTCAATGATCAATTGCTAGATCGATCAATGATTAACCTTGCTCTGATACCAATTGTTTGGATGAATGATCTAAGTTTGATTAATTAGAGAGTATTGCAGCGGAATTCAAACCATGAATTAGACAATTCACAAGAACACAATTGATATTTGATGCAAAAGTAAACGGTTATAGAGAGAGAATTCTGCAAAAGGAATATTTCATTCAATGCTTTCGTGGTGGCTCAATGTCACACATTACAACTAGGTCAACATTCCTTATATAGGGAATGTGACGTCTGCTGATGTCACTTGATAGTGACATCTAACAGAATTATACAAACTACTAAAACTATGCAAACTACTGAGAATGTACTGAACTACTGATTACATCTCAGAGAATGCTTAAGTACAAAAACATAAAACTACTGAAACTAAACTACTGAAACTATGACTACTGAAACTATAAATTACAAGTACTGAAAGGAAACCATCACAACTACTGAAGTTGATAACTTCAGCTCTTGTGACAACTACTGATTACTTTGGTCTTCAGTCTTTGTCTTCAGTCTTTGTTCTTCAGACTTTTCCTTTCAGACTTTATCTTCAGCTGATAGCTTCAGACTTTGTCTTCAGTTCTTTACTTTCAGACTTTGTCTTCAGCTGATAGCTTCAGACTTTGTCTTCAGTAGTAGTCTTCAGTTCTTGTCTTCAGACCTTGTCTTCAGACCTTGTCTTCAAACCTTGTAATCAGCTGATGTCTTCAGCTATTGTGATCTTGTTAAGCAGTTGTAATGTCTGTGGGACTTAGAGGTTTTTCTGATCAGGCTCATTGGTTTCTTTGGTCCAACGGTTTATGTTTTGGATCTCTCAACGGCTTCTACAACTGATCATGAAGTTCAGTGCTTCCTATCAAAAGCTACTTAGAAGGACTCCATTTCCTGGCATAGGAGAATGGGACACATTAATCAACGGAAGATGAATCACTTGATTCAGAAGGATCTAGTCAGAGGTGTTAACGTCAAAAATTTCCAACTTCCTGATTTCTGTGTAGCATGCAAGAAAGGCAAACAGACGAAGAAGACTCATAAGGGAAAGAAAGTTCATTCTATCGAGCTTCCTCTTGAACTTCTTCACATGGATCTGTTTGGTCTAGTCAGTACAAAGAGCATTGCTGGTGACTTGTACTGTTATGTGGTTACTGATGACTACTCAAGATTCTCTTGGGTAATGTTTCTGAAGTCCAAGTCAGAAACATTTGAGTCATTCAAGGAATTAGTAACCACACTGGAATCTCTCTACAAGATGAAGGTGAGACAGGTACGCTCAGAAAACGGAACTGAATTCAAGAATCAGTGGATGGAGGCTTATTGCAAAGAAAAGGGAATTGTGCACCAGTTCACTTCTCCCTACACGCCTCAGATGAATGGTGTTGCTGAGAGGAAGAATAGAAGCTTGATAGAGACAGCACGGACAATGCTAGCAGACTTGAAACTGCCTATCCAATTCTGGAATGAGGCAGTGGCTAATGCATGTTATACATTAAATCGAGTCCTGGTAGTCAAGCGCCATGGCAAGACATGTTACGAGTTACTACAACAACGTAAACCTAATCTGGAGTATCTCGAACCATTTGGCGCGCCGTGCACACTTCTGAAGAAAACTCAAGAAGGAAAATTCAGCGAGAAGGCTGATGAAGGGATTTTCCTAGGATACAACATACCAAACAAGAGAGTTTACAACAACTCAACGGGTTTAGCAAAAGTGTGGTTTAGTAAAAGTGTGGTGTAATACAGCATACCACACCCCCTACTGGAAAAGGACCCGCTTACTTTTTCGACTATGATGGATTCTTCAAGTCCTTCAACATCCCTATCTTTCCTTCTGATGACGAGTTATCTACACGAATGATGTATGATATCTTGAATACACCATATCGTGATCCAACATCATCGAGCTCACAGGGAGAATCATCTCATCACTTAGGGGGAGCACTAGAAGATAGTGACTCCTCCTCAGAAGATGAAGCTGCAGAGGATGACCAGAACAATCAGGAGAGACAGGTACCAATTCCTGCAAGTCCACAAACATCTAACAGTGATGCTTCTTCAACTTCAGAACCTCAAACTCCTTCTACATCATATGCAGAACCAAATGTTCATAATCTTGGCTCTGAGGTAGTTGTTCCTACCACTCTAGGATCACATCTGAATGTCTATCATCCCCTAGACAATGTCATTGGGGATTTCAGATCAGGAGTTCAGACCAGAAATCAGCTGTACTCAGTTGATTATGCCTCGGTAATGGAAAAAGGATACATTCAAGATGGTGCTTATCGGTGTTTTGTCTCGCAGGTTTAGCCAAAATACGTTAGTGAAGCACTGAATGATAAGGCATGGGTGAGTGCCATGCAAGAGGAACTTCTTCAATTCAAGAAGTTAGGTGTATGGACACTGGTAGATAGACCTAAAGGTGCTAAGGTCATTAGCACCAAATGGGTCTGAAATGCAAAAAGGATGACCAAGGTGTCATTATCAGGAACAAAGCTCGACTGGTAGTTCAGGGATTTCGACAAGTCGAGGGGATTGATTATAATGAAGTGTTTGCCCCGTGGCCAGGATGGAAGCCATCCGCATCTTCCTTGCCTATGCATCGTATATGTGAAGAGTGCATTCCTTCATGGTGAAATTCGAGAGACTGTTTATGTCAGTCAACCCGAGGGATTTGAAGATCCTTATCATCGGGATAGAGTTTACAAAATTGACAAGGCCTTCTACGGGCTTCATCAAGCTCCAAGAGCCTGGTATGAGAAACTCTCGACTCACCTTGTGAAACACGGCTTTCGCAGGGGAGTCATTGACTGCACACTGTTTATCAAAGAAAAGGATGGAGACTTACTGCTAGTACAGATCTATGTCGATGACATAATCTTCGGTTGAAAGAACGAAGAGTTATGCAAAGAATTTGAAGCAGTAATGAAGGCAGAGTTCGAGATGAGTGCCATGGGGGAAATGAAATTCTTTCTCGGGTTACAGGTGGATCAGACACCCAAAGGGATTTTTGTACATCAGACCAAGTATGTGGGATACATTCTCAGTTGGTTTGACATGGAGAATGCTTCTGTAGCTGGGACTCCACTTGCTACAAACCATGATATAGCACCTGATGAAAATGGAGATCTGGTAGATGCAACAATGTACCGAGGAATGATTGGATCTCTCATGTACCTTACTGCCTCTAGACCTGATATCATGTATGCTACATGTCTATGTTCTCGATATCAGGCTAAGCCAAAGGTTAACCATCTGATCGGGCTCAAGAGGATATTTCGTTATCTGAAGGGCACACCCACACTTGGGTTGTGGTATCCTCATGATGATGACTTTGAGCTAACGGCGTACAGTGACTCGGATTACGGGGGCTGCAAAATGAATTACAAGTCTACATCAGCCAAGTGTCAATTCTTTGGGAGGAGATTAGTGACCTGGCAGTCTAAGAAGCAGACCTCGGTTGCGCTGTCAACCTGTGAAGCCGAATACGTTGCCACTGCACGTTGCTGTTCTCAAATCATTTGGATTCAACAGCAAATGCGGGACTACGTGCTGACCTTTATACAAAAGCTTTAGACAAACCACGTTTTCTATATCTGTTAGAGGTCAACGGCGTTAAAAAGAAAAGTGATGTTATTCCTAATGATGATCATGTGTAGTCCGATACAATTTAGTCTATTTTTTGTTTTTATTTTATTTATTTATTCTATTTTGTTTTAAATTAAATTCATGTTATTTAGCTATCTATTAAAATCCTAAAATATGTAAATCGGTTATGATTTTAGAATTTTAGGGGAAGAATAGGTCAGCCAGTAACATTTAAAATAAATAAATAAATAAATAAGAGATAGAAGGAGAGGCTAGCTGACAGAAGGTAGATCGTATCTGTGATACCGATTCAAATACTTTGGAATATGATAGTACACAGGTACAAACTATTTGGGACTTTAAAATTCAAATTGAAAAAGATGCAAAGTTCAAGTATAAGTCTATGTAGTCTGAGCAATATAAAAGGAAATATGATAGATAAGCTAGCTACTACTAAGGCAACACAAAGAAAGTAGACCTAGAGGTTGCTAGACCACAGATGATATGTCGGTAGATTCAACACAATAGATGAGGAGACTTTTTTGGTGATCTCAAGATTAAACTAAAATGTTTGACTAGCTGTGGGTAACACCTTATCCCTGGTTAACACAATCAACAAGATTCCAATAAGGGGTGACGAGCAAAATAAACGCCACAAAAGTGTGCGTAAGACCAAAGCATGAGCAAAAGCACATAAAAAAATGAAAATACAATCAAACTGATGACGATGTTGTTGGTGAGATCTGTGCAAAAAGAAGAAAAGTTGCTCAAACAAGAAGATAGGTTATGTGCCTCTCTGCTGTGCAGTGGCACTGACCTGAGGATAAACATAACCTATATATCTAGAACTCATTGTTGTTTGCCGTCTCTCTATTGTGCGATGGCACTGACCTGAGGATAGGCTTCTCTTTGAATATTCTAGGAATAGTCTCTTCTTGCATTCTACCCTTAGACCGCTCAAAAATCTCCTGAGGAATGTTGATTACCACATGAGTGTGGGATCCACAAATGCTTGTTGAAACAAACAAACCTTAAAACGATCACCAAACAGTGTTGAAAGTCTATGTATAGATTTAAAGAGGACAAGTATACGAACAATCACTGTGGCTACAATTCTTGAAAGTTCAAATCAGTGTGAGGACCTAATAGTACTAGTTTGATTTCCTAAATTTGCTAAATGACTCTAGATGAATAACAAAGAAAAAGCATCAAAGGTTTTAGCTAACTTGTCCTAAATAATTTGACTTGCTTGTATGATTCCAAAATTGATTTGGTCCAAGTATGGTGAAACTAAATAGAAGCTACCTATTCCAGAAACAAATCTAGTAGATTTCTATCTTAGGATTTACCTCTCATAAAAGGTTAAAAACAAATTTTTTTTTGTACTTTAGTTTAATTTTCTATTTATTTAGTCATTTCAGTTTATTTGTCTAAGATGATCAAGTGTTCGTAATGTTAAGTCATTTCAGATTATTCACCTAAAAGGGTCATGTCTGAGATGACCACATGTGTTTTAAAAAGATAAATGGGTCACGTCTGAGGTGACAAAGTGTTTAAAATGATCACGTCTGAGGTGATCAAAGGTTTTTCAAGTAAAAATGATCATGTCTGAGATGATCAAGTGTTCGTAATGCTAAGTCAACAGTCTAAATGGGTCTAAAAGTCAAATGTTCATGAAGTTAGAAAACTTTTAAAGAGTATGACCCATTCGCACGATTGGACCATGAGTATGAACCAGTCAGGCGATTGGACCATACTCATGCAATAAGCAGCCGAATGGAAATGAGTATGAAGCATTTGCCCGAATGGCTTATCAGGCTGACCCATTCGACCGATGAGAGTGTGCGGTCCTATCCATGAAATCTACTTCCCATGTATAAGCCTGTAGGATTCTCTGGTGTATGCTCTGAGAAACATAATTTGTTCTTCCATGGTAAGATTTTCAGCTCCAACATCAAACAATCCTTCACGCCCATACAGCTCTGAAATGTACTTAGCCTGTTTGCCATTTTTGAGCTCAACTGTTGTGATCTGTCTGTATGCAAACTCATCTGGGTGAGTCCCTTCAAGTAACAGACTGAGCTCATTTTGTTTGAAGTTCTCAAGCCTCTTGTAGACTAACCCCTTTTTAATTACTCTGTTCTCTAACATCTTTTGGGGTGGCTGTTTAGTTTCATAGGCCTTCTTGAAATCTTCTACAATTTCCCAGGGTGATACTACAAGGACCACTGTTATCTCTTCATCTACGATCCTTTTTACTTGGCCCTTGTATCTCAAAGGAATGTCTTTCTTCACAATTCTGTGAGCCACCCTAGGATCAGACCATATTCTCACCTTTTCCTTTTGATATTGAAATGTGTTAGCAAGGGTGTACAATCTCAGAGCTTCCTTCTTCATACTGATTATTGATGAAGAAGCAGCATAAGTTTTGTCTATGCTTTTCAGCATCTCATCATCATGAAGCTTTTGCTGTTGTTCCTCTTCTAACTTTACTCTCACAGCTTCCATCTGTGAGGTAGAGTGATGGGCATAGGTTTGGCTTTAGGCAAAGTTAGGACTGCAGAAAGAGGCAGCCTATCTTCTTCCTCATCATCCTCTTCTTCTTCTTCTTCTAGCCTCAACACCCTTCTCTTCTTCTTCTTGGGTGCATCATCGGCTGTTGGTTTTGAGGGTAAAGGAGTTGGTTTAGAGGGTTGTGTAGTGGTGATTTTGAAGTGGGAGGTTTTGCAGGTTGTTCTAGCATTCTTGTAGTGAGTGAGGCTTTTGAGTGTTTTGCTAGTTCCTTTCTGTTCCCAGCACCTGCCTCATTTAGTGCTTCAATCACCATCCCTTAGTGTATGCTTCAGACGAACAGATCTTGGTGGTTATTGCCAAGATACTGTCCCTGGTCCATGACTTAATCTCGATCAATGATCTCCCAAGGTACGTTGCAATGAATCTAATCATGATCTCTAGTCTTTCTCTTTCTAATGCATCATAACTTGCCCATCTTGAGTTAATTTCTTCAACTTCAAGTCTCCTAATCTCTGAGTCAAGCTGTGCAGTATCGAACCCCTGTCTATACAGTTGATCAATAATGGAGTCCACTGATTTACTGTGTGTAGCATCCGCCATTTTGATCATCTCATCGAGTTCGAGTTCTTTTCTTTTCCTTCAACCTTCCTCTTCTTATATGTGACATGAAAGTCTTTATGACTTTCACCCACTTGATCAATGTCAGCTCCCTTCACAAACTCCTCTTCCTTCTCAGTCTCCTTTTCTTTCTTCCCTTCTATGCTCTTCCTCTTTGCTTTCACTGACTGACTCTCCCCCTTTTTGGTTGCATTGGTTGCAAGGGTTTGAGTAGCAGAAAGCCTTGTGCTCACAATCTCCTCCACCAGGGTTGTATGATTGAGGGAAGCCTCTCACCCATGGTTTTGATCACAATGTCTATGATCATTGGGGTATGTGAGGTAGGGATTGCTGAAAGATAGCAGCTGTTTGCTCAGAGGGGTTCTGTCCCTGAGAAGCAGTGCCAGAAATAGAAGCTGGTGGCTCGGAAGTTTTGAGTGGTTGAGTGTGTGGGAGACCTTCAGGTGAAGGTGCCATCTGTGGGTTTATGTTGGTGGCAGATGGACTTGCTGTTTGAGAGAATTGGTCAAGTAGTCTTTGTAGTCTACTGACTTCTTCCTCAAGAATTGTGTTCTGGGCCAGAACATCATAAAAGAAGCCCAGGTCATCATCAGCAGATGCTGAATCACCTGACCTCCTGCTTGTAGCAGGATGTACATGCACTGGGTGTAGACCAGTTTTAGCATGTGCCCTTTTTTCATGGAACTGGGGACTTCCAGCCTCAGGACGATGTCATTCATTAGCTGTTGCCTCTGGTGAGGTCTTAGCTATGTTACCAGCCTCAGTCTGATCATGTGCTGATTCAGAAGAGGTGGCAGCCTCACCAGATGTTCTGGTCTCCATATCCACACCAGGAGATAGAACAGTTAAACCCTCGTGTTGTGGCTGTCAGAAGCATGTTGATCCTCTTCCTCAATTGCTGTGGTTTTCCCCTTTGTTGGTGTTTGTTGGGGAGGAGGAGAGGCATGCAGCTGAGTCAGCACGTTTGCAATAATAAGAGTAGGACTTTGTGGGGCGGTTGCAGTGGAGATGGGGTAAAAGCAGTATGCACCTGGGGAGAATGGTGCTCTTCAATGGCAATCTCCTCAAATGAGGAAGATCCCAGATTAGTGGGTACCCCTTCTTTGGTTACTGCAGGCTCCTTTTGAGAGGAATCCTGAGCGGCTGTGGCTGGTGAAGTCCTTGTATCCACTAGGGGGTTATAACCAGCGGATATAGCCTGCGATTGTGTTGCAGGGGCATCCTCAGGGGACTTATTTCCCTGAGTAGCCTTTTTTGTCTTCTTTTTAGTGGGTTTGGTGGGGACTTTGGATTTGGAGGTGGTGGCTGTGGGTTCCAGCTACGTGGGTTTGCGCAGCTTGGCAGCCATTTTTAGTGATTGGTCAGAGTTGTGCCGGGAGTATACTTCAGGCAATACAGCCGTAGCAGGGACTCCCAGTCCAACAAGTCCCTCAATTTGAAGCTGGTTTTCAATTATGGCCATTATGAACCGAGGATATAATATCCAACGGTTAGCAAGTTGTTTTTGGGCCATATCCTTGAGCTCTAAAAATAGTATTTCAGAAAAATTTAAAGGTTGTTGCTCAAGGATGGAGTACATTACCTGTTGCCACCTTGTGGACATTTGATCCCATGATGAAGTCTTGGGGGCAACGCAGACATTGACCAGGTGAAAGATGAGACATTCGGAATCCTGGAAATGTTTCTTCAATATGGTAGATGCACTCAGGTTACCCTGGTATCCATGCTGAGCAAATGATTGATCGATTGTGCCCTTTGGATAACCAGTTGGAAAGTGGCATCATCCAGATTGAGGGTTTGGCGAAGAATGTCTGGAGTAATTACCACTTTTTGATGATGGACAAACGATTGAAGAGACTCTGTGTCATTCTCCTCAGAGACAAGAGTGACATTTGTCCAGAATTGGTTAAGAGATTCAGCATATATGGTGGGATTTAACAAAAAAGCCGTTTTGTATGGTGACTGAACCATTAAATCAATGGCGTTGTGAAACTTGGTCCAGTATGGCGATTTTGTGAGATGTGCGACACAGTTGTGTCGAGGTTTTAGTTGCATGGTCGCCATTGATGAAGAGAGGTTACAGAGTTTTTTGAACGTTAGGTTTGAGAAAAGAAGAAAGTAAAAACTCTGAAGGTGGATAAGGTATTTAAAGGGTAGGGTTAGAAAACGACTGAAGGTTTTGGTGTTAGTCATCAGTTGTTGAAACTACTGATGATGTGGTATTAACTTTCAGAGGTTGGAATGACTGACCGTATTGGTGTGATCAGCAGTTGTTATAAAACAACTGAAGACTTGGTTTTAACCGTCAGACGTTGAAACAGCTGAAGTTCTGATTTAGTCATCAGTAGTTATAAAACTACTGAAGATTTAGTCATCAGTAGTTATAAAACTACTGAAGATGTAGTCATCAGTAGTTATAAAACTACTGAAGACAGTTTTGACTTCAGTGATGAAACAACTGACTTGGTATTAGTCATCAGTAGTTGGGAAACTACTGAAGACTTTGGTTTTACCATCAGTTGTTGTAAACAACTGAAGACTTGGTGTTAGTCATCAGTAGTTGTGAAACTACTGAAGACATGGTTTTGCTTCAGTTGTTTAGAAAGAACAGCAGTTGGGAAACTACTGAAGACAAAAAGGCTCATCAGTAGTTGCCGTCAATTCATTGCTTTTCAACTGTTTCATACTGTCCTCAACACGTACTCATCAGATGTTTTCATCTGTTTTCAGATGTTTCATAGACATCAGTACATATTTGTATTTCTGACAACAGTAGTTGTAGCTACATCAGCTGTTGTAACTACATCAATTGTTTTAACAAATAAAGTACTTGAGTACTGAGAAGTTAAGCTCTAGTAGTTTAAATAAAACTTCCGGTGGGAAAATAACTTCAGTACTTATATATATGACAATAATAAACTAATGATCATCAGTACTTGTGAGCTGAGATCATCAGTAGTTGTCACTTATTCTAGCTGCAGCATACCAAGCCTTAACACTAGATTTTGGAAAGTTGTGCTATCCAAGGGCTTAGTGAAAATGTCTGCAAGCTCATCAGCACTAGGAACAAATTTTGGATCAATCAGACCTTTTTCAAAACAATCTCTAATAAAATGGTGTCTGATTTCAATATGTTTAGTCCTAAAGTGCTGGACAGGATTCTTGATGACAGGATCAGAGATCACAAGTTTGATGTATCAGAATATAAAGCAGCGGAATACAAACACGAATTAGACAAAGTGTAGCAAGCAAACGATATTGTAAGCATTAAGATCGCATACGGTTATAGGGAGGAGAGAATATGATTTCTGATTTCTAGGAATGTTTATAGATGTAGAATATTTCTAAACGAATCAATCATTCATTCCATTCAATTACTCATTTCACCACGATTACAATAGGTTGTCACTCCTTATATAGAGTGCAACAATCACTGCTGTTGTCACGGAAAGTGACAACTGGCAGATCCAATACAGAAATAACTAATTCTTAACAAACTACTGAAATGTTCACAACTACTGAGAACATATCAGCAAGTTAAGTACAAAATATAAAACTACTGAAACTACAACGACTGAAGAACAAGCTCTTCAGTCGTTTTACAAAACTACTGAAACATAAAACTACTGAACTAGAAATAAAAACTACTGATATCACAACTACTGAAGAAGTACTCTTCAGCAGTTGTGACAAACTACTGAGGCTTCAGTACTTGATCTTCAGACTTTGACCTTCAGGTGTTTCATCAGCTGATGACTTCAGTAGATATCATCAGCTGATGTCTTCAGTCTTTGTCTTCAGACTTTGTACATCAGTTGTTGATCTTCAGCACTTGTGAACTCTTCAGCTGTTGTACTTCAGTACTTTGGTCTTTCAGCTTCAGCACTTGTGTTCTTCAGCTGTTGTACTTCAGCACTTTGGTTCTTCAGCTGTTAAGGTCTTCAGCACTTGATCTTCAGCTGTTGAAGTCTTCAGCACTTGTCAAACTACTGATGAGGCTTTCAGCAGTTGTTGTGATACGTGTGGGACTTAGAGGTTTTCTGATCTTGGCTCATTGGTTCTTTTGGTCCAACAAACTCCCCCTGAACCAATGCAGCCAAAACCTCTAACTTATTTATACTCCCACTTATTGATGGCAAAAATGTTGGTCTTTTTCCTTCTTGATCAGTAGAGAAGATGACCCATGTACGCTCCGGCCTGGGAAGAAATCTCAAATATTTGTTTGGCAGAGTATGAATGGGAACTCTGTTTTGGGGAACTGGACACAGAGTTGTTATCCCATTCATGAGATTACTTCCCCATAATGAGTCTGTACGACTCTCTTGTGTAGGCCTCAAGGAAGGTGATTTGTTCCTCCATAGTTAGCTCTTCAGTACCTCCTTCAAACAATGATTCAGGCCCATAATACTCAGACAGGTATTGGCCTGTTTCCCATTCTTTAGCTCCACAGTTGTTATTATTCTGTAAGCAAACTCATCCGGGTGATTACCCTCTAGGAACAACTGAGCTCATTTTTCCTGACTTCCTCAAGCCTCTTGTAACTAACCCCTTTTTCACTATTTTGTTTTCTAGCATCTTCTGAGGGGTTAGATTAGCTTTGTAGGCCTTCTTGAAGTCTTCCAGGATTTCCCAGGGTGAAACTACAAAGACCAGAGAGATCACTTCATCTACGATCTTTTTCACCTGGCCAATGTATCTCTGAGGTATATTGTTCTTATGAATTCTGTGAGAGACCCTGGGATCAGGCCAAATCCTCACTCTTTCCTTTTGATATTGAAAGGTATGCCTGAGAGTGTAAAGTCTGAGGGCTTGCTCCTTCATATTGATGATAGAAGATGTGGCTGCATAAGCTTTGTCAACTCTCTTCAGCAATTCCTCATCATGCTGTTTATGAAGCTCTTCTTCTCTAGCTTCACTTTAACCATGTCTCTGGACTTCAGGAGTTATTGCTGAGGAGTGACTTGTTGCCTTAGGCAACTGAATCACAGCTGAGAGCGGCAGCCTGTCTTCATCATCTTCGTTCATCTTCTAGCCTCAATATCCTTCTCTTCTTCTTCAAGGGTATATCATCGGCTATGGGTTTTGAGGGTAAGGGAGTTGGTTTGGTGGGTTGTGTTTTGGGGGTTTGGTGTGGGAATGTTGACAGGCTGTTCTAGCATCCTTGAGGTGAGTGTGGCTTTTGATTGCTTGGCTAGCTCAGTCCTGCTCCCAGCACCCGCTTCATTCAAAGCTTCAATGACAAGCCCCTTAGTATATGCTTCAGATGAACAGATCTTGGTGGTGATTGCCAAGATACTGTCCCTGGACCAAGCTTTGATTTCGATCATTGACCTTCCAAGATATTTTGCAATAAATCTGATCATGATTTCAAGCCTTTCTCTTTCTAACACTTCATAACTTGCCCATCTGTTCTGGATTTCTTCAATCTCTAGTCGTCGAATCTCAGAGTCAAGTTTATTGGTGTCATGGCCTTGCCTAAACAGCTGATCAATGATGTTGTCCATTGATCTACTGTGTTCGGCATCAGCCTCTTTATCAGTAGCTCCAAGGCTTTATCTTCAGCAATGTGCTCATCAGCACCTTTCTTTCTCTTATAGGTGAGCATTGGTTGCTTTCTCTTTCTCCTCCTCTTCCTTTTCCTCAGATCTTTCCTCTTCCTTTCTTTCACTGCAGTACTCTCCCCTTTTTGGTTGCATTGGAGGAAGGGGTTGTACCGCAGAAAGAGTCTTTTGGACAGCAGCATCAACCAAGGGCTGTAATGTTGAGGAAAGCCTCTCATCAAGGGCTTTGATCACTATATCAGTGATTATTGGGGTGATGAGAGGAAGGGAATTTTGGAGTACAGCACCTATTTGCTCAGGAGGGTTCTGTTCCTGAGAAGTAGGGCCTGAAGCAGAGGCAGGTGGTTGATGTTGGGGTGGCTCTGTGTTTGGGAAACCTTCAAGGAAGGTGCCATCTGTGGTGTATGAGGGTGGCAGATGGACTTGCATCCTGAGACATCTTGGCCAGCAGCTCTTTGAGTCTGCTAACCTCATCCTCTAGAATGGTGTGTTTGAGCAACTACATCATAGAAGAAGCTCAGGTCATCATCAGTTAATACTGAATCACCTGACCTCCTGCTTAGAGCAGGATTTACATGCACTGGGTGTAGACCAGTTGGTGCATGTGCCCCTTGTGCTTGGTACTGGGGACTTCCAGCCTCAGGACAATGTCCATCATCAGCTGTTGCCTCTAGGGAGGTCTTAGCAATGTTACCAGCCTCACTCTGGTCATGTGCTGAGTCAGAGGAGGTGGCAGCCTCACTAGATATTCTAAGCTCCTTGTCTACACCAGGAGATAGAATTGGGAAACCCCTGTGCTGTGGGTTCTCAGGTGCACTGTGTTCCTCCCCCTCAATTGTAGAGGTATTCCCAGTAGTAAGTGGTTTCTGGGGAGGGGGTGAGGAGTGCAATTGAGTCAGCACTTGTGCAACTATTAAAGTTGGGCTGTGAGGGGCGGTTGTTTGGGGTAAGGGGTAGAAGCAGTGTGCACCTGGGGTGGATGGTGCTCTTCAATGGCAATCTCCTCAAGTGAGGAAGATCCCAGATAAGTAGGTGCCCCTTGGGTTGCTGCAGGCTCCTGTTGAGAGGAAGCCTGAGCGGCTGTGGCTGGAAGAGTCATTGTATCCACTAGGGGTTTGGACTAGTGGATATATCCTGCGTTTGGTGTGCAGGAGCATCCTCAGGGGACTCAATTCCCTGAGTAGCCATTTTGGGTTCTTTTTGGTGGGTTGGTGGGGACATTGGATTTGGAGGTGGTGGCTGTGGGTTCCAGCTGCGTGGGGTTTCGCAGCTTGGCAGCCAGTTTGAGTGTCCGGTCAGAGTTGTGCCGGGAGTATACTTCTGGCAGAACAGCCGTAGCAGGGACTCCCAAGCCAACAAGTCCCTCAGCATTAAGCTGGTCTATAATAATGGCCATTATGAACCGTGGATAGAGTATCCAACGGTTGGCAGTTAGTTTTGAGCCATATCTTTGAGCTCTGAAAATATTAATTCTGAAAAGTTCAGTGGTTGTTGCTCAAGGATAGAATACATTACCTGCTGCCATTTGGTGGACATTTGATCCCAAGACGATGTCTTAGGGGCCAAACATACATTGACCATGTGAAAAATCAGGCGCTCAGCGTCATTAAAGTGTTTCTTCATGATGGTGGTGGCACTGAGATCACCTTGATATCCATGCTGAGCAAATGATAGATCTATGGTGCCCTTCGGATATCCAGCAGGAGAGGTAGCATCACTCAGTTGAAGAATTTTACGGATTGTTGCAGGAGTAATCACTACTTCTTTGTTGTTGACGACTGACCGGAGGGATCGTGTGTTGCTCTCTCAGTGTAACAGTAACGTTCATCCAAAATGGTTCAAGGATTCGGCATGTAGACGGGGTTCAGAAGGAATGCCTTGTTGTATTGGGACTGAACCATAAGATCGATAGCAGTATCGAACTTAGTCCAGATCGGCGATTTTGTGAGGTAGGCAACACAGTTGTGTCGCGGTTTAATTTGCATAGACGCCATGGAGAAGGAAGTTTTGGAGAGGAACGTTAGGTTTGAAGAAGATGAAGCATGAAGAGCACAGGTTAGGGGTATTTATAGGGTACGGGTGAGGAAACGACTGAAGGATGTGGTGTTAGTCATCAGTAGTTTTAAACGACCGTTGACATGGTGTTATCCTTTCAGACGTTGAAACAGCTGAAGTCGTGGTATTAGGCATCAGTAGTTTAGAAAACTACTGAAGACTGTGGTTTTGACTTCAGATGATTGAAACAACTGATGACTTGGTGTTTGTCAACAGTAGTTATGAAACTACTGAAGACAGTTCTTTTGTCATCAGCTGTTGTAAACAACTGAAGACTTGGTATTAGTCATCAGTAGTTATAAAACTACTGAAGACGTGGTTTTGCTTCAGTTGTTTAAAATGAAACAGCAGTTGTACAAACGACTGAAGAGAAAGTTCTCTTCAGCTGTTTTCGTCAATTCTTAGCCTTTCAGCTGTTTCAACTGTCCTCAACACATTCATCAGTCTTTATGGCTGATTTCAGTTGTTTCATAGGACATCAGGTATCTGTTTTTACTGATTGCAGTAGTTATGACTGCATCAGTAGTTGTAACTACATCAGTAGTTTAGAACAATGAAGTACTTCAGTACTTGTGAGACATTAGCCTTCAGTAGTTATAAAAACTACTGAGGTTAAAAGAGCTCATCAGTACTTATATGTGACAGGTACTCATGATCATCAGTATGAATTACTGAGATCATCAGTAGTTGTCACCTATTCTAGCTGCAGCATACCAAGCCTTAACACCAGGTTTTGGAAAGTTGAACTATCCAAAGGCTTAGTAAAAATGTCTGCAAGCTCATCAGCACTAGGCACAAACTTAGGATCAATCAGACCTTTTTCAAAACAATCCTTATAAAATGATGTCTGATCTCTATATGTTTGGTCCTAGAGTGCTGGACTGGATTTTTGACAATGCAAAGAGCTGAAGCACTATCCATTAACAATGGAGTCTTAGTCTCTGTAATGCCATAATCCAAAAGTTGGTTTTGAAGCCAGAGTACCTGAGATGTACAGCTTGCAGCAGCAATGTACTCTGCTTCCGCAGTGGATGTAGCAACTGAGGTCTGTTTCTTGCTCTGCCAAGAAATCAAGCAGTTGCCTAGGATTGACATCCACCAGAAGTTGATTTCCTGGTCAACTTACACCCTGCATAGTCACTGTCAGAAAAAGCAACTAATTTACCAGAATGTCGGTAGAATACCATAAACCTAGAGATGGAGTGCCTTGCAGATATCTAAAGATCCTCTTGACTGCAATCAGATGAGACTCTTTAGGTGCAGCCTGAAATCTAGCACAAACACATGTAGCAAACATAATATCTGGTCTAGAAGCTGTTAAATACATCAAGGACCCAATCATACATCTGTAAAGTGTTTCATCAACCACTTTACCTTTCTGATCTGAGTCCAGTTGTGTGGTGCTGCTCATGGGAGTAGAACAGGGCTTACAGTTTTGTAAATCAAACTTTTGCAAAAGATCTTTTGTATATTTGGATTGATGAATAAAAATTCCATCAGCCTTTTGTTTGATTTGCAACCCCAGAAAGAACTGTAATTCTCCCATGGCACTCATTTCAAACTTCTGTTGCATCAACTTTGTAAAGGCATCACACAACTTTGGATCAGAGGATGCAAAAATGATATCATCTACATAAATTTGAACAAGTAGATTATGCTGCCCAGCTTTCTTAATAAATAAAGTCTTGTCTATGGAGCCTCTAGTGAAATTGTTTTCCAGAAGAAAGTTTGATAATGTCTCATACCAGGCTCTGGGAGCTTGTTTTAACCCATAAAGAGCTTTATCAAGCTTATACACCCAATTAGGATGTTTATTGTCCTCAAAGCCTGGAGGTTGACATACATAAACCTCTTCTTTAATTTTTCCATACAAAAATGCACTTTTGACATCCATTTGAAAGACTTTAAGTTTTTGATAAGCAGCATAAGCTAAAAACAATCGAATTGCTTCCAGTCTGGCTACAGGGGCAAAGGTTTCATCATAATCAATACCTTCTTCTTGTGCAAACCCCTGAACAACCAGTCTGGCCTTGTTCTTAACAATAAGCCCATTTTCATCAGTTTTGTTCCTAAACACCCATTTAGTGCCTATTGCACACTTACCTGGAGGTAGAGGAACCAGTTCCCACACTTGCTGTTTCTTGAACTGAAGAAGCTCAAGCTGCATGGCATCAACCCATCCATTGTCCTTTAAAGCAATGTGATAATTCTTTGGCTCTTGCTGACTGATGAAGAGAGCATAGAAGCAGAAATTTGACAATTGACTTCTTGTTGATACTCCAGCAGTGATATCACCAATGATTTGAGACATAGGGTGATTCTTCAGATCTTGATACACAATGAGATCTGTGCAAGTGTTTGTAGCGGTTCAGCAGCAACAGATGGTGATGGTGAATCATTTCTTGAAACCAATCAGTGGATGGTAATTCAAAGGAAGTTGAATTCGAAGAAATCTCATCAGCATTTGTTGTGGATGGTGCTACTGGCGCTACAGGAACATCAGGTCTAGTTGAGTCAGGCAGCTGATCACTAAACCTGAAGAGGTGAGTACTGCAATCATCATCATCATCAGCAGTACCACCAGGTGGTGAACTGTTGACAGGAGCAACAGCAGGAGTTTGATAAGGAACATATTGCAGTATGTCCAAATCAAATAACTCCACAGGACTTTGTGGAATCTTGTCCTTTGGAGATTCATTAAACTTAACATGTAGAGTTTCTTCAACCATCTTTGTTCTGCAGTTGAAGACTCTGTATGCCTTGCAAGTAGATGAATAACCAACAAAGTATCCTGCATCCACCTTAGGATCAAATTTGTGGAGTTGATCCTTTGTGTTGAGAATAAAACAGGGACACCCAAATGCTTTGAAAAATGAAATCAGAGGAGCCAAATGATGGAGAACTTCATATGGAGTCTTCATCAACCTCTGATTTACTAAAACTCTATTTTGCACATAACAAGCTGTGTTGACAGCTTCGGCCCAAAAGGTCAATGGCAAACCTGAGTCAGCCAGCATGGACCTTGCAGCTTCAATGAGGGTCCTGTTCTTTCTCTCCACTACTCCATTTTGTTCTGGAGTCCTTGGAATGCTGAACTGCCTTTTGATTCCCTTTGAAAGATAGAAGTCATCAAGTGTATGATTTCTGAACTCAGTTCCATTATCACTCCTAATACACTTGACTGGAAGGGAATACTGCTTCTCAATGTACAGCACAAAGTGGATAATCTTCTGAGCAGCCTCATCCTTTGAATGTAGGAAAGAAAGTCCATACAAATCTGGAGTAATCATCCACAATTACCAGACAGTATTTCTTCTTTGCCATGCTCATTACTCTCACAGGACCAAATAGATCCATATGCAGTAATTGCAAGCAGGCAGTGGACTTGGACACTTCAATAGGAGGAAATGAGACCTTGTGCTGTTTTCCTTTTAAACAAGCAGTGCAAGTTTCATCACAGTGGAACTCCTTTATTGGTAAGCCTCTGACTAAACTATTGTGGCTAAGCTGATTCATGTTTTTGAGATTAACATGACCAAGCCTCCTGTGCCACAGTTTAGATTCTTGAGAAGAGGCTTTGGAAAATAGGCAAGGATTGCCTTTGAGATCTATCTTCTTAGAGAGATCTAAGGCATACACTCTTCCTGTCCTGTTGGCTTTCAGGAGAGTGTGATCATCCAACACCTTGTCAATCAAGTGCAAAACTTTGGATGACAGAATCCTACACAGTTTTGACTTGTGAAAAGGGCAACATGGCCTTTATCACACATTTGACTGACACTCAAGAGGTTGTACTTGAGATTTTCCACATGATTAACATCATCAAATTTGATTTCTCCATTGGAGACAAAGCCCTTACCGATGATGTACCCCTAGCATCATTGCCAAAAGAAACAAATCCCTTCTTCCTTGAGAGTAGTCATGAAGAAGAGAGATGTTCCCAGTCATGTGCATAGATCCCCCACTGTCTACATACCAGATGCTACTTTGGCATGTTGAAGAACCCTGCAATAAAACAATCAGTTAGTTTTAGAGACCCAAACCTTTTTGGTTTTGGGCCTGGTCTCATCAATAGATGGTAAACTAACATGTTTATTTGTAACAACAGCCTGAGAAGAAGAAGATGGTGTAGAAGAGGAGTCCTTTGGCTTAGACCTCCTTTTCTGTGGTTTCAACATAGGAGAATCTAGTTGGTTAACTCTACCCAACAGATGTTGTACCATCATCACCAGCTGGTCTGATTTTGTGATAAAGCTTTCAGCTCATCAGACACATTGCTAGTGGAGTTAGATAAGGTCCTATGTTGCACCTTCTTCTTTTGAGCACCCCAGCTGTCACCTGTTTAACTCTTCCTTTTTGGATTGCTTTAAGGACTTAAGGGTTACAGGATTTGATGTTGCTGATACAAATGTGGTCTCAAACTCAGTTTTCATTTTTACCATTTTCTCATTAATTTCTTCTTTTTGTTTGAGTTTGGAACCTCTTTTGTACCAACAATCATCTGTAAGATGATTGAACAAACCACATACTTCACATGGTTTCTTCTTCATCTTAGGTTGATCATCAACTAAAGATGGTGAAGCAACAGAAGACTTGTTCTTCAATGCTTTGGAAGCATTGTTGCTTTCTTGACAGCATCTTTAGTAGTCTTCAAACTCTTTCTACTGCCAGTTTTCTTCTCTTCAGTGCTGACAGCAGTTGAAGTTGAACTTCAGGAGTTGAATCCTGCTCTCCAGTCCTTTCAGGACCTTCAGGATTGACTCCTGAGTTGATCAACTTATTGATCATGTGAATGTCAGCATTTGGACCATCAACATCAGCTGATAGGTTCAAGGAGGACTTGATGTTGACTGCTACTTCTGATTGTGCTGTATCAGAAGGTAGATCACATGATTTGATGGATTGGTTATCACTCTCACCATCAGATTCTACCTCTGCTCTTGGGGTAAAATCTGTAGGTGGAGCAGTGTGATTATAGCCAATCCAAACTTCACATTTGAAGCAGATTGCTTACTAAGAAGCATTTCAAAACCTTTGCATGATTGTACCCATCTATCACACTCGACCTGGGTAACTGCAAGGGTTTCTTTGAGATCTTTGTACTTCTCTAGAAGTACATCTTCTCTAGCCTTATCATCAATTATTTTGCAATTCAGTTTATAAACCTCATCATTTTATCTTTGAGCACAAACTCAAACTCAGCTTTGTTTTTGGAAATTATTTGTTCTAGCTCAATGTTCTTATTAATTAAAGCTACATTTGCTTCTCTAATGGAAGCAAATGCTGCTATGCATGTTCAGAACATAATTTGGCTTTTGCCTCAGAGGATACCTGTGATACCTGAGGTGTAGAGGCATTGGAAGATGAAGTATCAGCAGACTCCAAAGCCATAAGAGCTAGATTCCCAAATGGACTGTCACCACCATGTTGACCAGCACCTGAGAACAGTTGATCATGACCAGACAAGTCATCTGGTAAACTGCTCCAGTCAACAACTCCTGGGGTGAAGAAGCTGTGTTGTTGAGATGAAGGTTGTTGATGAGATAGGGAAGCTGAGGTTCTGGTAATGCATGAGGTTGTGGTGTCATAGGAACTTGAACTTGATTTGACTGTGGCATGTAATAACAAGGGTACTGATATGGATTTGACCCTGAGGAACAAAATATGCCGGAGATTGTTGTTGAGGATGATGACTAGATGTGACAGGATGTTGCCCTCTGTTGTTGACTATTGCCAGGAAAAGTCACAAAGGGTGCAGTAGAGTTTGATCCAGTTGATCTACACTCTCTTGCAAAGTGTCCAAGCCGTTGGCATTTGTGACACCTCAACTTGCTCTTGTCAAAACCAACTTTGGTTTTGCCAGAGAGTCCTGGGAATTTTCTTCCAGTTCTTTTGTAGAACTTCTGAGATCTGATATTTATCAAGGCCATTTGGCTCAAAATATCCATCTCTTCTAAGTCATCATCAGCAATCCCCTTGAGATCATCCATAATGAAACATAGATTGTCATTATTACACCCAGTGAACTGACCATCAACACTTACAAATGCAGAATTAGAAGTGGCGAAGAGAAATTAATATGCTCATCATACTGGCATTCAGATGAAGCATATTCTGACTCATGACCCACCAAGGCAGTGTTGCCTTGTATAAAGTCTTCAGTGAGCTTTCCAGATGAAGACAGCTTTCTCTTCTGTTCTATCTCTCTCTCAAAAGTGAGCAATTTCCCATGGAGTTGGGTGAGAGATAGTTTGTCCAAACTTGCACTGGAGCGTAGGACAATAGTATATGTGTCCCATCTCTCAGGCAGTGATCTGAGAAATCTGTTATTCATCTGAATATTGGTGTATTCAAGTTTGACCATTTTTAGTTCAGAGATCAAACAAGAAAACCGCTCATATTGTTGAGTCAGTGTCTCACCCTTTCTATGAGAGAATGTCTCATATTGTTGGGCAAGAATTCCCTATTATTTGCCAAGACCTCATCTGTTCCTCCAAATTGTTCTTTCAAAGCAATCCAGAGGTCATGGGCAGTTTCATGATGCATTAGCCCAGAATAATTTCATTGGGCAAAGCCATGGCCAGAATTCCATGGGCTTTTGCATCAATCTCAAGCAACTTCTTATCCTCATCTGAGTATTGCTCCCTCCTCTTCGGAACCATTTGATGGTTTCCGGGTTATTCACCATAGGCTTGTGTGGACCATGTACCACTGATGTCCAACACCTGCGCTGTTAACAGACAGGTGATGGAGCATACGTCTTTGCCATATGTTATACTCATTCCTAACCAGCATAGGAGGCTTGGTTGAGGAACCAGTATTGTGAGGATCATTGGAGGGAGTGGTCATTTTCAGTTCAAAAACAGTTTAGTTCAAGTTTTAAAAGTTTTAGACAAACCACAACAAACTCAATGAGAACCAAGAAAAGATCTCAGGATGAATGAGCAGAAATACAGAAAATTCAATCTCTATAACCGTTTCTTGCAAAACAAAAGCTAATTCAATCAAACTTGGATCTTGAATAGCAGTTTCAATGATCAATTATTAGATCGATCAATGATTAACCTGCTCTGATACCATTTGACAGGATCAGTGATCACAAGTTTGATGTATCAGAATATCAAGCAGCGGAATACAAACACGAATTAGACAAATTGTAGCAAGCAAACGATATTTGTAAGCATTAAGATCGCATACGGTTATAGGGAGAGAATATGTATTTCTGATTTCTAGGAATGTTTATAGATGTAGAATATTTCTAATCGAATCAATCATTCATTCCATTCAATTACTCTTCATACAACGATTACAATAGGTTGTCACTCCTTATATAGAGTGCAACAATCACTGCTGTTATCACGGAAAGTGACAACTGGCAGATCCAATACAGAAATAACTAATTCTTAACAAACTACTGAAATGTTCACAACTACTGAGAACATATCAGCAAGTTAAGTACAAAATATAAAACTACTGAAACTACAACGACTGAAGAACAAGCTCTTCAGTCGTTTTACAAAACTACTGAAACATAAAAATACTGAAACTAGAAATATAAAACTACTGATATCACAACTACTGAAGAAGTACTCTTCAGCAGTTGTGACAAACTACTGAGGCTTCAGTACTTGATCTTCAGACTTTGACCTTCAGGGTTTCATCAGCTGATGACTTCAGTAGATATCATCAGCTGATGTCTTCAGTCTTTGTCTTCAGACTTTGTACATCAGTTGTTGATCTTCAGCACTTGTGAACTCTTCAGCTGTTGTACTTCAGTACTTTGGTCTTTCAGCTTCAGCACTTGTGTTCTTCAGCTGTTGTACTTCAGCACTTGGTCTTCAGTTGTTAAGGTCTTCAGCACTTGATCTTCAGCTGTTGAAGTCTTCAGCACTTGTCAAACTACTGATGAGGCTTTCAGCAGTTGTTGTGATACCGTGTGGGACTTAAAGGTTTTCTGATCTTGGCTCATTGGTTCTTTTGGTCCAACACTTGACAATACAAAGAGCTGAAGAGCTGTCCATTAACAATGGGGTCTTAGTCTCTGTTATGCCATAATCCAATAATTGGTTTTGAAGCCAGAGTACCTGAGATGTGCAGCTTGCACAGCAATGTACTCTGCTTCAGCAGTTGAGTGCAACTGAGGTCTGCTTCTTACTCTGCCAAGAAATCAAGCAGTTGCCTAAGAATTGGCATCCTCCAGAAGTGGACTTCTTGTCAACTTACACCCTTGCATAGTCATGTCAGAAAAAGCAACTAATTTACGAGAATGTCTAGTAGATAATAAACCTAGAGATGGAGTGCCTTGCAAATATCTAAAGATCCTCTTGACTGCAATCAAATGAGATCCTTAGGTGCAGCCTGAAATCTAGCACAAAACATGTAGCCAACATAATATCTGGTCAAGAAGCTGTAAGTACATCAAGGACCCAACATACATCTGAAAGTGTTTCATAAACCACTTTACCTTTCTGATCTGTATCCAGTTGTGTGGTGTTGCACATGGGAGTAGAACAGGGCTTACACTTTTGTAAATCAAACTTTTCAAAAGATCTTTTGTGTATTTGGACTGATGAATGAAAATTCCATCAGCCTTTTGTTTGATTTGCAAACCAGAAAGAACTGTAATTCTCCATGGCACTCATTTCAAACTTCTTTCATCAACTTTGTAAAGGCATCACACAACTGTGGATCAGAGGATGCAAAAATAATATCTACTCTACATAAATTGAACAAGTAGATTATGTTGCCCAGCTTTCTAATGAATAAAGTCTTATCTATGGAGCCTCTAGTGAAATTATTTTCCAGAAGAAAGTTTGATAATGTCTCATACCAGGCTCTACGAGCTTGTTTCAACCCATAGAGAGCCTTATCAAGCTTATACACTCAATTAGGATGTTTATTGTCCTCAAAACCTGGTGGTTGACATACATAAACCTCTTCTTTAATTTTCCCATACAAAAATGCACTTTGACATCCATTTGAAAAACTTTAAGGTTGTGATAAGCAGCATAAGCTAAAAACAATCGAATTGCTTCCAGTCTGGCTACAGGGGCAAAGGTTTCATTATAATTAATACCTTCCTCTTGTGAAAACCCCTATACAACCAGTCTGGCCTTGTTCTTAACAATAAGCCCATTTTCATCAGTTTTGTTCCTAAACACCATTTAGTGCCTATTGCACACTTACCTGGAGGTAGAGGAACCAGTTCCCACACTTGCTGTTTCTTGAACTGAAGAAGCTCAAGCTGCATGGCTTCAACCCATCCATTGTCCCTTAAAGCAATGTGATAGTTCTTTGGCTCTTGCTAACTAATGAAGAGAGCATAGAAGTAGAAATTTGACAATTGACTTCTTGTTGAAACGCCAGCATTGATATCACCAATAATTTGAGACATAGGGTGATTCTTCAGATCTTGGTACACAATAAGATCTGTGCAAGTGTTTGTAGCAGGCTCAGCAGCAACAGATGGTGATGGTGAAGCATTTCCTTGAAACAATCAGTAGATGGTAATTCAAAGGAAGTTGAAGTTGTAGAAATCTCATCAGCATTTGTTGTGGATTGTGCTACTGAAGCTACAGGAACATCAGGTCTAGCTGAATCAGGTAGTTGATCACTAAACTTGAAAAGGTGATTACTGATATCATCATCATCATCATCAGTAACACCAGATGGATGACTAGCTACAGAAGATGATGGATTCATATGATCTGCAACAGCAGGTGGTTGATAAGGAACATATTGCAGAATGTCCAGATCAAACAACTCCACAGGGTTTTGTGGAATTGTATCCTTAGGGGATTCATTGAACTTCACATGCAAGGTTTCTTCAACTATCTTTGTCCGACAGTTGAATACTCTATAATCCTTGCAAGTGGATGAATACCCAACAAAATACCCTGCATCCACCTGAGAATCAAACTTTTGAAGTTGATCCTTTGTGTGAGAATGTAACAGGGACACCCAAATGCTCTAAAGAACGAAATCAAAGGAGCTAAATGATGTAAAACTTCATAAGGAGTTTTCATCAACCTCTGATTTACTAAGGCTCTATTCTGTACATAGCAGGCTGTATTGACAGCTTCAGCCAAAAGGTCAGTGGCAGACCAGAATCAGCCAACATGGACCTTGCAGCTTCACTGAGGGTCCTGTTCTTTCTCTCACTACTCTATTTTGCTCTGGAGTCCTTGGGATGCTATACTGCCTCTTGATTCCCTTTGACAAGTAAAACTCATCAAGAGTGTGGTTTCTGAATTCAGTACCATTGTCACTCCTCATACACTTAACTGGTAGGGAATACTGCTTCTCAACGTGTAACACAAAGTTCATAATGGACTGAGTAGCCTCATCCTTTGAATGCAAGAAGAAGGTCCAAACGTATCTAGAGTAATCATCCACAGTTACCAGACAGTATTTCTTCTTTGCCATACTCATTACCTTCACAGGACCAAAAAGATCCATGTGCAGTAGTTGTAAGCAGGCATTAGACTTGGACTCTTCTATGGTTGGGAATGAAACTTTATGTTGTTTCCCTTTTAAGCATGCAGTGCAGATTTCATCACAATTGAACTCCTTTATTGGAAGACCTCTCACTAAACTCTTGTGGATCAGCTGATTCATGTTTTTAAGATTAACATGACCTAGCCTTCTATGCCACAGTTTAGATTCTTGGAGAGAGGCCTTGGAGAACAAGCATGGATGGCCTCTCAACTCAATTTTCTTTGACAGATCCAAGGCATATACTCTTCCTATCCTGTTAGCCTTCAGGAGAGTATTATCATCCAGTACTTTGTCAATCAGGCTCAGAACTTGGAAGTCAGAATCATATAGTTCTGGCTTGTGAAAAGAGCAACATGTCCTTTGTCACACATCTGACTGACACTCAACAGATTGTATTTGAGATTATCCACATGGTTGACATCATCAAATCTAATATCTCCATTAGACACAAATCCCTTTCCAATGATGTAACCTTTAGCATCATTTCCAAATGAGACAAATCCCTTCTTTCCCTGAGAGTAATCATGAAGAAGAGAGCTGCTCCCAGTCATGTGCATGGATCCTCCACTATCCACATACCAGATGCTTCTTTGGCATGCTGAAGAACCCTGCACAATCATAAGAAACTAGTTAGCTTTGGAGACCCAAACCTTTTTGGTTTTGGGACTGACTTTATCAACAGATTTAACCATAGCTGGTTTCTCATGATTAACAGCTGATGAAGATGGAGATGGTGCTGAAATGGATTTGGGCCTGGAATTCCTCTCTAGTGGTTTGATCACATGGGCTTCAAGTTGGTTAACTCTCCCCAACAGATGCTGAACCATCATAACAAGCTGTGTCTGATTTGAAGCTCAAGCTTTCAGTTCATTTGACACTCCAGAGCTTGTTTTTGATGAGTTCCTGTGACCCACCATTTCTTCCTTCTTAGACTTCACAAACTTAGTCTTATGTTTATCATGAGAAACAATATCAGCTGTCTTCTGATAAACCGCATCCTTCTTAGTGCATTTGGGTAAGGCCTTGGGTTTATCAGGTTGAGATGATTGTGGTACAAACTTGGTCTCAAACTTAGTTTTCATTTTATTTATTTCTAGTTTAATGAGATCATCCCTTTGGAGCTTTAAACCCTTTTTGTACCAACATTCATCAGATAGATGATTGAATTTACCACAAATTTCACATGGTTTATTCTTCATCTTGGACATCTTTACTGCTGAAGTGGAAACTACTGAAGGTGTGATCTTCAGTACTTTCCTCCTATCAGTACTAGGTACTAAAGGATTTGTAACAGCTGAAGCTGGTAATTCAACTATTTTCCATCCGTCCTAATAGACTGTTTGATGGATTCCTCAGCAGTTGTTAGTCCTTGTATTTCAACTGATTTGAAATGCTTTTCAGATGGTTGGTCTCTTTCAGTACTTGGGGTACATTGAGGACAACATCTGAAGTACTCAGCTTCATATGAGTCTCAGTAGTTAGACCATCAGTCAATTATTTGTTGAGATCTTAACACTGGTTTCATTCTTGATCTTATATTATCATTGGAGAATGACTCGCATGATAATGTGGTTTGGAGATTGCTTTCACTTTCAGACTTAACTATGGAGTTAGGAGTAAAGTCTGTTGGTGGAGCAGTATGGTTGTAACCAATGCCAAACTTCACATTTGAAGCAGTTTGCTTGCTAAGAAGCATTTCAAATCCCTTGCATGATGAGACCCAGCGTTCACACTCAACTTGGGTCACTGCAAGTTTTTCTTTGAGACTCCTGTGGTCTTCCAGAATAACCTCTAGCTTGGCCTTTTCATCATTTAATTGGCATTTAAGCTTATAAATCTCATCACTTTTACTATTAAGAGCATACTCATACTCAGCTTTTCTTTGGAAAATGGTTTTCTCAAGCTCAAGTTTTTGATTTATTAATGCTACATTTGCCTCTCTAATAGAGACAAAGACAACTATGCATGATTCAGAACATAACTTGGCTTTAGCCTCTGAAGATACCTGAGTTACCTGTGAAGATGATGCATTTGAACAGGAACCCTCAGTAGAATCCAGGGCCATGAGAGCAAGATTTCCAAACGGGTGTTCACCACCATGTTGACTAGCACCAGCATAGTGTTGCTTAGTGTGAGCAGACAAGTTATCAGGTAAGCTACTCCAGTCAACGACTCCAGGTGTGAAGAAGCTATGATGAGGTTGTGATTGAGATGGAGATGGTTGAGGTTCTGGTAGTGCATGAGATTGTGGTACTATAGGAGCTTGAGCTTGATTTGACTGTGGTATATAATAACAGGGATAAGGATATGACATTTGACCCTGAGGAACAAAATATGCAGGAGATTGAGGGTGTGATGAATGACTAGAACCAGCAGAGCGTTGCCCTTTGAATTGTGAATTGTTATTTGGAAAAGTCAAAAAGGGTGCAGAAGTGTTAGATCCAGTTGATCTACACTCTCTTGCAAAGTGTCCAAGCCTGTGGCATTTGTGACACTTCAACTTGCTCTTGTCAAAACCGACTTTGGTTTTGTCAGAGAGTCCAGGAAATTTCCTGTCAGTTCTCTTGTAGAATTTCTGAGATCTGATATTGATCAAGGCCATTTGGCTCAAAATATCCATCTCTTCTAAATCATCATCAGCAATGCCCTTCAAATCATCCATGATAAAGCATAGATTGTCACTATTATTACCAGAATGACAATCAACACTCACAAAGGCATGATTAGAATTGTTTGAGGTGAAATCAATATGCTCATCATATTGGCATTCTGATCCTGCATACTTTGACTCATGACTTACCAAGGTAGTGTTTCCTGGTACAAAATCATCAGTGAGCTTTCCAGATCATGACAGTTTTCGTTTCTGTTCTATCTCTCTCTCAAATGTGAGCAATTTCCCATGGAGTTGGGTGAGAGATAGTTTGTCCAAATTTGCACTGGAGCGTAGGACAATAGTATATGTGTCCCATCTCTCAGGCAATGATCTGAGAAATCTGTTATTCATCTGGCTGTTTGTGTACTCATGTTTGACCATTTTTAATTCAGAGATCAAACAAGAGAACCGCTCAAACTATTGAGTCAGTGTCTCACCCTTCCTATGAGAGAATGTCTCATATTGTTGGGCAAGGATTTCTCTATTATTTGCCAAGACCTCATCTGTTCCTCCAAATTGTTCTTTCAAGGCATTCCAGAGGTCATGGGCAGTTTCATAATGCATTAGCCAGAATAGATTTCATTGGGCAGTGCCATGGCCAGAATTCCATGGGCTTTTGCATCAATCTCAAACAATTTCTTATCCTCATCTGAGTATTGCTCCCTCCTCTTCGGAACCATTTGATTGGTTTCCGGGTTATTCACCATAGGCTTGTGTGGACCATGTACCACTGATGTCCAACAACCTGAGCTGTTAACAGAAAGGTGATGGAGCATTCGTCGTTGCCATATGTTATACTCATTCCTAACCAGCATCGGAGGCTTGGTTGAGGAACCAGTATTGTGAGGATCATTGGAAGGAGTAGTCATTTTAGGTCCAAATACAATTTAATTCAAGCTTTTAAAAGATTTTACACAGACCACAACAGACTCAATGAAAACCAAGAATAAATCTCAGGATGAATGACCAAAAACACAGAAAATTCAATCTCTATAACCGTTTCTTGTAAAAATGCTAATTCAATCAAACTTGGATCTTGGATAGCAGTTTCAATGATCAATTATTAGATCGATCAATGATGAACAGGCTCTGATTCCATTTGACAGGATCAGTGATCTCAAGTTTGATGGATTAGAGTGTAACGCAGCGGAATAAGAACAAGAATTAGACAAATTATAGCAAGAATTTGATATTCGTATGCATTAAGAACAAATACGGTTGTAAAGAGAGAATATATTTCTGTGAAAAGGAATGTTTCAATAATATCAAATGTTTCTGCTCAATCATTCACTATTACAATAAGGTTGACACTCCTTATATAGAGTGCAATCACTGCTGATATCACGGGATAGTGACATCTGGCAGATTTGTTACAAAAATAACTAAAACTTAACAAACTACTGAAATGTTCACAACTACTGAGAACATATCAGAGTGCTAAGTATAAAACATAAAACTACTAATACGAACTACTGAAACTACAACGACTGAAGAACAAGCTCTTCAGTCGTTTTACAAAACTACTGAAAGAAAAAACATAAAACTACTGAAAGAAAACCGTCACAACTACTGAAGAAGACCTCTTCAGCTGTTGTGACAACGTCTGATACTTTGTCTTCAGCACTTGTCTTCAGACTTTGTCTTCAGCACTTGTCTTCAGACTTTGTCTTCAGCACTTGTCTTCAGACTTTGTCTTCAGCACTTGTGTCTTCAGACTTTGTCTTCAGCACTTGTCTTCAGACTTTGTCTTCAGCACTTGTCTTCAGACTTTGTCTTCAGCTGTTGTGGACTTCAGCAGTTGTTGTGACGTCTGTGGGACTTAAGGTTTTTCTGATCCGGCTCATTGGTTCTTTTGTTCCAACAAAGATCAAGATTAAATCTGTTATTATTCATCCTAATAGGTAACCAAGTTTGGCTGTTTAGCAGAAATACCTTTCAGTTTAGGCATTAACAAGCAAGTCTTCTTGCATTTTGCTAGAGATTAACTACTTCAAGGTATCAAAGCATTCTTGTTGGGAATGTTTCTTAAACATGCCCTTAAGTTGTTCAATCACGTCAAATACAACCATGTCCTTCATGATTTTCTAAAGATCAGGAGACATGGTGGCTAGCATAACGCATGCTACCTCATGGATGTTATCCTTAAATTTTCCTAAGTCCTATCCGCAATGGTCGTATTGGTTTTTAGGCTTGTTGGAAATAGTGTTATCTTAAACATTGAGTTTTTTTTCATCTTGAGAATAATTCTTAGATTTGGTGCCATATGAGAAAGTTACTATCAAATTTTTCTTTCTTAGAATGAAAGGGTTGTTGGTTTCTAAAGACATTTGTTTATATAAGCATAAATAAATGTTATTATTTTAATTAGGACCTATTTACACGAATTTAAATAAGCAATAAGTAATTTGACTTAGTCAAATACTAAAAGCAGTTGGGACACAAAACATTAGTAAGTGATTAGGCAGAATAACAACATATGCAATTGTGAAAGCCACAAAAATTTCGGGTATGAGGCCGCAATGAAAACTTTAATCAATATATCGATACTTTAGCCTTATCTATGCCTATTTCCTCTGTAGAAAGCTATGGTACGTAATAAGAGAAAAAAATAATCCTAAAACAAATACACATTGAAGGGTCGGATGTATCAACGAAATCCTTGTATCTCGGAAGAATAAACTACATATCAAGTGTGATGTTGTGGCTCCAAAAACCGACATTTCACTTAATATTCAAAGTGTTCCTTATAATAGAATATGATAAACTATTGATTTTTATATGTGGGATTGTGTTTACTGAATAAGGGCAACACAACTAATGATTAATCCTACGTAGGTTATATATTCCAATTTTACAATATTTAATTTGTGATAATAACGAATCATTAAATATCTTGGGACACCAAATTAATACCCTATTACGACTAGGTTTATCGCAAGATAAATAACCAATTTTAAGTTAATAAATTAAACTACTTAAGCTTTAAGTTTTAAATTTTAAACTAATTTTAAAATTTAAAAACTTATGATTATCCATTTATAGCAAAGTATTGTTTTAAAAAGTTTAATAGGTTGTATATTTAGTTCGGAGCTTGTTATATATTTTGATAATAAAAATTAAATTTTAATTAGTTTTATATAAGTATAGATGTTATATTTAACTATAAGATAAAAGCAACACAATAGCATAGAAGTATGTAAATCTAATGGTTATGTTCGTTTGATCTTGCTAGAGCCAAGTACGTTAGAGCCAAGTAGCAAGATTAAGCTAGGTCACGGGGTTACGACACATAAACAACCACAAGCCTATAAGTATGTAAACTAATGGTTATGTTCGTTGATCTTGCTAGAGCCAAGTACGTTAGAGCCAAGTAGCAAGATTAAGCTAGGTCACGGGGTTACGACACATAAACAACCACAAGCCTATAAGTATGTAAACTAATGGTTATGTTCGTTTGCGGCCGATGTAATATTCCTTGGGGTCGGATGCCTTTATGCAAGTCAAAATAATGGTAATGTTTTTTCCTCTTATAATTTATAGGCAACTAATAGAGATTAATTAATTGCGGGCCTCAGGCCCGGTAAACTAGTATTTTAATCCGCATAACAAACCGAAACCGACCCATTCAATGTTTTACAATTAAATGTTTTAATATTAATTAAATAATTTATAAGTATTATATATTATTAAAACCCGATAATAAGTTCGTAAATATATGGTTGCCCAAGGTGTAATTCATTGGGGGTCATAGCTCTGTTGCTAACACGAATTGAACAAACCCTTACAAATTAATCCAACAATCATAACATGATAAAATTGGAAGATCCTACTTTCATATCTAGAAGGCAAGTAGACTTTTACCCAAGAAGTCACCTCCACTTTAGCTTATTAGGGTTGTACCCAACCTATTGGCCAGAGTTTTTCCTATAATTTAATAATGCATTAAGTACATTACTAAGGGTATCAGATACCTGTTATTCAACCTCATTAATTAATGGGATGGCCGTGGTGGCTTTCGAATTTGTGTTGTATGTTATTTGGTCAAATAAGACGTATCTTGAAACATTATATTATCATCTTATGGCCTACAAAACTTAATGATTAGGTCAAGTTGTTTATAAGTTCTTTGGCATTAAGGGCATTGCTTACCTTGGCAAACTGGCCGGAAGCATTTCCTTTTATATATCTCTCTCTTATTTCATCAATTAGAAACCCAAAACATACTATCTCTTCTAACCAAATATAGAAATAAGAATAGAAAATGGCGTCACTGTTTTCTGCAAATTTAATGTCTGTAGGCAATAATGTTCTTTCTTCGTGCGATGGTCAACATCCATGGATGGCAAAATATTCACTATGCAAAAGCTCTAGGGTTTTCAGGTTCAAGTGTTTGCCTGTTTTCCCACGTTCCACCATTGCAATATCAACAACCCAAAATATCGATTTTCTCCGTGTCAATAATGGCCAAACCATGGTAAAAGCTTTGTTTATTGCTGTTTATATTTTATTTTTAAGTTGACGTATTATGAAAATCCACTAAACGTGTGGCAAAAGGAATTACAAACCGTAACTTGTAGTATAAAGAATATATTGAGTGTGATCGTTTTCGGCACGACTGTTAGGTGATGTCTTCTGAAGGAGAACATGTTAGCAACAGAATTGATAAGCTAAAGGAAAGCACACGAAGAGCTTTGATGACTGCTTCAAACCCCACCATGACAATGAAGCTAGTCGACATGATTCAGAGATTGGGATTAGGGTACAACTTTGAAAAGGAGATCAAAACAGCATTGGAATCTCTGGCTCATGGTCAACCTGATGATGATTTATATGCCGTGGCCCTGCGTTTTCGTATTCTTCGACACAACGATCTCCATCCTAATCCTGGTATTAGCCTAAAAATTTAGCTATTCTAGTTTGGATCTATCACTTTTATCTAGTTCTATATAGCATGATGAGAAAATGAAATTAATGTTGAAAAATATGGATAATGAAAAAATGACTGACAACTCCGTATTTTTAAAGCAACTAATTAAAGAACATATTGTGGACCAAAAGTCTTATTATTTTTACTACACATTTACGAAGTTTATGTACGAGTGTCAGCATCTAAACTGTATTACTATTGTACATTTGGTTAAGCTTGTTAATTGCTGGACTTACCAAAAATATGTACATACCGAAACTCGACTGGTCAATATAGTTATCATGATCTGCCACTGGGTAGAGTTATACATAAGATGACACAATATATGGACAGTTGCTTCAAAGATCTATCAAAACCTGATAATATATCTAAAGGTCAAATTGCCAGTAATGATCTTATTTAGTTCTAATTAGTTGTAAGATACTGTTGTTCATTAGTTACTCCTCATAATTAGTTACCTCTTTGATCCGTAAAGGGCTGCTGCCCCTTGGACCCGGAACGCATACCATGAGTGATGACCTTGACCCTTTTCCGGGGGAAGTGCCCTTTGAAACCTCCCATGGTCTGGACGGTTTCTCCCCCTTAAATCATCGTGTTCCAGGTGCTAAAATTGAGTACTACCTTGTGTGAATACGCACACTTCACACCTTCTAACTTTAAATGATATTTATACTAATTCATACGAAGTTAAGATAAACTAAAAATAAAGACCTTATCAACACTAAAATCACCAATAAAAGAAATTTATTATAATCAACTGGTTTATAACATTCAACCGAAGGCATGTTCATTTAAGATCCATATCGAAGAAGCATAAAACTCTCCCCTCTATATTGTGTGTATGCTAAAAGTAACTTTTTGGCTTTGAATTACATAGATGTTTTTGAACCATTCATTGATGAAAATGGTAAATTTCACGAGTCACTGATTGAAGATATAGAGGGAATGCTTAGTTTATATGAAGCTTCATACTTAGGTGCGAATGGGGAAGATATTTTATCACAGGCTAGGGAATTTACCACTACGCACCTCAGGAATTCATTTTCAGGATTAACACAACGGCTACGTGAAAAAGTTATCCAGAGTATTGAGCTACCAAGGCACTTGAGGATGGCTAGATTAGAAGCAAGAAGGTACATCAATGAATATGGCGAGGATAATGATCACACCCCAGTTTTCCTAGAACTTGCAAAATTGGAATACAATGAAGTCCAATCACTCCATCAAATGGAGTTAGCTGAGCTTAATAGGTTAATTTATTAGGATACACTTGTTTTCCTCTTCGCGTGTTCAAGGTTTATATGCACATAATAATTTAACTTTTTTACTATTAGGTGGTGGAGACATCTGGGTCTAGCGAGAAAGTTAACTTTTGCTCGAGATCGCCCTCTCGAGTGTTTTCTATGGACTGTGGGGCTCTTACCTGAGCCAAAATACTCCAACTCAGAATTGAGCTGGCTAAAACCATATCAATCTTGCTGGTCATTGATGATATATTGACACCTATGGCTCATATGATGATCTTAAACAATTTACCAAAGCAATTCATAGGTAAGAGTTTATCTTATTCGGGCATGCAAATAAATGTTGATGCAAATACGTGATTGACTTAATGTGGCAATGTTGAATCATAGATGGAATCTGGAAGAAATGGAACAACTACCCGAGTACATGAAGATATGTTACATGGCATTGTATAATACTACAAATGAAATTTGTTTTGTTGTCCTTCAAAATCATGGGTTGAGTGTTCTTCCATACCTCCGAAAAACGGTAAATTGAAGCATTTAACTACTAATGATTTGTTCTTCTTATACAAAATTGACCACCATTATATTAGTTACTTATTCGTATATTTCATTCTAGTGGATTGACACAGTCCAAGCATTCATGGTGGAAGCAGAATGGGTAAAACGAGGGAATAAGCCTGATCTAAAAGACTACATAGAGAATGGGGTCACAACTGCAGGAACATACATGGCACTGGTGCATCTATTTTTTCTCATAGGTGAAGGGGTTACTGATGAAAATATGAGGTATCTTCTTCATTCATATCCTCGTTTCTTCTCGGATGCTGGAAAAATTCTACGTCTTTGGGATGATTTGGGGACTTCAAAGGTAACCACTTTTAAATACAATCGTTTGTCAATGTTAAATAGTTATAGATTTTAAGTAGTCACAAAAATCACATAAAACATGGCAAAGTTTTCATCATTTTATCATAGTTTTGCAGATAAGTTTGGTTCTTAATAAGTTTTATGCGACTGTGATTATGCATAGGAGGAACAAGAGAGAGGCGATATAGAATCAAGCGTACAACTATTGATGAGGGAGAATAATATAACAAGTGAGGAAGATGGGAGGAAACAAATCCTGCAGCTTATCCAAACAACATGGAAAGAACTGAATAAGGCATTAATTGCACCTAACATATTTCCCCTTTCGATTGTTAAGGTTGCCCTCAACATGTCAAGAGCTTCTCAAGTTGTTTATCAGCATGATGATGACAATAGCTATTTCTCAAGTGTGGATGATCATGCAACATCTCTCTTCTTTACACCAATTGATATGTTGTCTTGTACGCTAGAATCAATTATTTAATTAAGTTGATGTGTCATTCAAGTGAATGCGCAAGATATATATAACTATTTAGTAATATTTAAGGAATTAATCTCAAATGTTATACAAAATATTGTGACTATCTGAAATTTCACCATCCTCCCAGGATTTAACTCCAGATAAACGATCCTTTGTTGGAAGTGATTTAATTAAGAAATCTTAGTTAATTTAGTCTAACGATAAATCAATTAGAAAAGTCAAACTTTGTTGTATAATAAGTCAATATTGTATGTTTGTAAACTAGTTAGTTAGATAAGCGGTTGTTCAACCGCCAAAACCAAAGGGTATAAATACCCTAATCATGTAATTATCATGTGTGGAATAACAGTGTTTGTGTGTGTGATTGTGTTCCCATTTGTGTCCCTGTTTTCCCACCGAGTCACTGCACAATCGGAGCATACTCTTATCAATTCTTCATCGGAAATCAATCCTATTCTATGATGCGAAGGGGCCTCAACATGGTACAAGAGCCGAGGCACAAGGAGGATCAATTGTTGTAGTCATATTCGTCGAATGAAGGAAAACAGAGCAGTAAAGATATTTGTAATTTGCTATTGTCGTTTCTGGCAGAAGGCCAAGGAAGTAGAAACGAGTTAAGTAAGATCAATGTAGGAAACAAAGGCCCAAAGAGACATCAACTTGCTAACAACGTACGTGTTCGAAGAAATTGATAAGGAATCAATTTAAATCACATTGTCTAAAGAATAGATAAAGTTTAAAGAAGTGTGAAGTTTTAGTGACATGATAAAAGTACATAAACAAGAAAGATGATTAGAAAACATAAATGGAATCTAATAATTATTGATCATAGGACCGAAACTATTGAACCGCCTGTTCAATTCGGAAACCAATTATTTATCATAGAGAGACATCCTTCATAATAAATCGAATCAGATTCAATTCGAACGAGATGGCGGAAACACCACTTAGTCTTGATCAAAGCATCTCGAGAGTCGAAGTCAAAATTTGAAATTGAAAGTCAAATCGAAGAAGGAACAAGAAGACCGCAGAATTGGATGAACAAAGAATAAGAGCAAAGAAGACAAGAGTAAGATTATCTTGATTAGGGCATTGAATCACTACTAGAAAAACATCATTTTTTGCAACTATTTACCGTAACAAAAATGTTTTCTTTACAAATACCGACGAGGCTGCAACAAATTTACAATAAAGTGGGAAAGCCCAAAAAATTTAAGCGGGAAAGCAAATTATTTTCCTAAATTATGATAGGTTTACGAGAAAGTGGTGAGAAGACATAAATTTCAAATGGGAACCTAAATGTTGTTGCAAATTTGATGGAAGTTGCAACAAAATTGTGTCAAAAATTTAAATGTTGAATATTACATCTGAAACATTAAATATTATATGTTTTAAGCTTATATTTTTAAACGGGAACCTAAATGTTTTTGCAAATCTATTTTAAGTTGCGATTGTGACAATATTTTTAATACATAAGGTAAAATACAGTATCACAAAAACTTAAATATTATATTTTTTAATATATATTATTAGGAATCATAAAATAAATATTTTTAATAATAAAGAAATATAGTTTTATGAATAGTATTTTCTTGATCATAATAACAAACTTAAATACAATTTTAGATTTGATAATATTAATAATAAATGAGATGAAATTTAGTTTTTTTTTTAAAACGAGTTTGTTTTTTATGTTATTCATTGGTATAATTAAAATTAATTATTATTTTTCTTTAATGTTTTGTTTTATTTTAGTATATAGTTATATTTTAGTTATACATGTGTAGACACATATGCATGTAGATGATGCAGATTATTGTTAATGTTAGTCATTGAGATTAAACAAGGACCATTAAGGTCAAGAGGGTTAATGATGAGTAAATACAAGAAACTAAAGTCAATATTACTTGATAAGTTTTAATTAGGATCAACTATTTGTGTTACTTGTACTATAAATTAATGATTGTAAACATATGCATATTAGAGAACACTGAAGTGATAGAGTTATTGTTATCGAGCATAAGGTTTATGTTGGTCAGTTAGGGTGTACTTTTAATGTGTATATGTGTATGTGTATATGTATGTATTTGTAAGTGATTGTAGGTGTGTACTTATATATGTGGATTTATATATACATGCATGCATACATATGTATTATATTGTAATTATGTATGTGTATGATTGTGTTTTTATGGATGTGTATTGGTGTAAACACTGTGTATATGTATATATGTTTAGCACGTACAATTTGGGTATCAGAATTATGCATATGTTTAGCATGTACAATTTGGGTAAGTAAAGGTATTTCATGTATAACTAAGACATCATAAAGGTAAAGTAAAAAAAAGACATTTAGAACTCAACAAAACGATATAAATTATATACTTGTTGGGAAATTGTCGCAAATTTGCAACAAATTAATGACAAGCACTTCAATATTATCGCAAATTGGTCTCTAACTACAACAAAGGCTAGCTGTCCTAAGATTTTTTTTTATTTTCTTAAAATTATTAATAGAAAATTTATTTTTTATCTCTTTCTAATTCACAAATCCCAGATTATCCATTCCTCGATCGATGAAACAAGGGCTTTCACAAAACCCCTGTTGAGTACACACCTCCGAGTAAACACCGCCGCTCTTTCTTCTATATCCTCTGACGACCACTAACATCGAGTAAAAACCTTGGATCCAACATGGTCTCCACCGATGACCACTATCATCGAGTAAACACCTTGGATCTCCCATGGTCTCCTCCTCCAACAATGCCATCATCGAGTAAACATCTTGGATCTCCCATGGTCTCCTCCTTCAACAATGCCATCATCGAGTAAAAACCTTGGACATGCCATTGTCTCTTCCAATGACCGCCATCTTCTCTTCCGACGCAACATTGAAAGGTCGAATCGCCTTTAGAATTAACACTTCTATTCTTCAACTAAAGTGCCTTGATTTGTATAAATTAAGAATTTTATTGTATTTGGTTCTTATTTTAATTTAGAAAGATATCATCTTCAAACAAGATGGTGAATGTGATTGTAGTATGTATGAGGCAAAGATCCAATCTTCTGATCATGCCATCATGGCAAACAAAGAGGATAAAATCTCTAAAATCCCAAAAGAGATAGAGGACAATCTCTATAGCAAGCATGTATTGATGGAGTCACTAGATACATAGAACATGTTGATCAACTTTCAAAGAAAGTGACTGAAACAAGCATTTTAAATAAGAGTTTAAAAACATCGCAAAAACAATATGAAATTAAAATACTGTCAATTAAATATGAATTAGACAAACTTTTGTCTGAAAAGTTAATACTTGTAGCTCAAGTTGAGTAACTCTCTGAATCATTGACTTAAATATTACAACCAGAAATTAAAATGAAACTTCAGAAATTTCAGGTGAGCAATAGTTTGAAGAACTTCTTGCTCAACAATAGGCTTTTAAAGACCTTTAGGATTAGGATACAATAAGGTCAATCCACCTTAAAATGATAATTATATCCCACTCCTTAACTCCATGACAACCAAACAAAGAGAATCTCTTGATCCTCATGACAGGATTAATGACTCCAAGCCATCATCATCATCATTAATATCCAAAACCCATTGGATAAATTTATAAAAAGTAAAGCACCATCACAAATTAAATCAATAGATCTTTGTTAAAGAGAAAACAATGAGTATGATAAACAAACAACTAATGAAGATGACAAGGACTTGTTGGATGATGAGTCTGATAAACCAATTACTCAAATGAAAAATGTTTCAAATGTGGTTGATGCACCAATCAAAAAAAAAAAGTAAACTCAAGTTTTTGATATCTGCTTTGATGGTAGAAAGACTGAATGTTCATCCACTTTCATCAAACAAACAAACAAAAGGAAAGAAAAAAAATCCCTGTTTAGTCAAAACAATCAAATAAAACATTTGAAATACCTTTGAAATCAACTTTAAAATCAAAAGTTCCTAATAAACAAAGTACTACACATTTGTCGTACTGTGAGTGGTGTGATCCATACACTCACACTACAAAAAAGTGAAAATATGGAGGTACTGCAAGTAGTGTAAAATGAATAATAACAGCGCTAAATCATGGCACTTTCACAATTATTGTTTAATCTGTGAAAGAAACAATCACAACACTGTAATTTGTTTTTTCAACAAGAAAACTAAGAAGCAAACCAAACAAAATCCAGTTGAGAAATCAATTGAGAAATAGTCAGTTGTTCCTAACAAGACAACATAGGAGCACCAAGAAAAACTCCTCACTCTAATGTTGCTTTGATTAATGACAAAAAATTTATGAAAACTTTAAAACAACATGATACATAAGTCACAAAACAGAGTCATATATGACATTAGCTCTTAAAGGAGAAGAGCTCAAAGCACTTCTCCAGATAGAGCTAAACACACATAAAGGAAATATAGTGTATCTAGAATTCTTAAACCTTTAGACAATGCCTCATTAGAAGAAATATGTGTTATGGGAAAAGATGCAAAACCCAAGACCATCTTGGCTTGGGTTGCACCCTCTAACTAATTTCCTTACTTGAGTAGGGATATCAAAGAAGGCCTAAAAAATGGTATGTTGATAGTAGATGCTCCTGACACATGACTGGCAATTGTTTCCTCCTTTGGGAGTTCAAAAGCAAACCTAGAGGAAATGTAGCTTTTGGAGGTGATAAAACAAGTGGAAAGATTATAGGAGAAGGAACAGTATCCAATGGGTTGATAAACTATGAAAATGTCAACTACTGCTCTAAACTCCAGTTCAATCTTCTTAGTGTATCCCAAATCTATGATATGGGATATGCAACCTTGTTTGACTCCAACAAATGCTGCATCCTCAAGACAGGTTTCCAAATACCTGAAGATTGTATCATTTTGAAAACAATTCGTCAAACAACACATACATTGTTGATATGAACATTGTTTCATCATCAACCCCTGAAACTTATTTATTATCAAAAGAAACAAAAGATATTTCCCAATATGGCATAGACGACTAGGTCAATCAAATTTTACAAAATTAATAAACTTGTAAGGAGACTTAGTAATAGGTTTACCCCAAAAAGAATCCTTCTATACAGACCACTGCACTGCATGTCTGAAAGGCAAAAACACAAAAGTTCACACAAGTCTAAATTGGTAAACACTAATAACACATCTCTCAAATCGCTTCACATGGACTTATTTGGTCCAACAAACATTCTAAGCATAGGAAAGAAACAATACTATCATGTTATAGTAGATGATTATTCCAGATTCACGTGGGTTTTCTTTTTACTACACAAGTCCGAAACATCATTATCAAATCATTTATCACCAAGATTGAGAATCAGTGGATCTTAAAGTTAAATCTTTAAATAGTGATAGTGGTACTGAATTCAAGAATGAATTTATTTTTTTCCTTTTAGCAGAGATAGAGATAAGTCATTAATTCAGTGTAGCAAGGACTCCTTAGCAAAATGGAGTAGTTGAAAGGAGAAACGAAACATTAATAGATGCAACCAAATCAATGCTAGCTAACTCTCTATTGCCCATATCATTTTGGACTGAAGCAATCAACATAGTTTGTTACATTTAAAACAAAATATTAATCATTAAAGAACAAAACAAAACTCCATATGAGTCAATGTCTAAAAGAAAACCATATATTGGCTTTCTTAAAGGATGTTCAGATGAAGGATTCTTTGTTGGATATTCTAGAAGCTCAAAAGCTTATAGAGTATACAATCCAAGATTAAATATTCTGGAAGAAACAACAGATGTTGTTTTTACTGAACATTGTTTCACAAAGAAAGTCATTAGATCAGACTGGTTGTTTGATATTGACACACTAACAAAATCATTTGACACATCTTACTTTGATGTTTAGGGTACAAAAAGAAGATATTGAATATCCAATGGTACCTCATCCAACAAATGATATATGTTCCTTTAGCTACTAATCCTCCAATGCAATCAAACATCACTCATTCACAACAGGTACACATCCTTAAGATCAATCAAACACATCCAGAGGAACATCAAAACCCAGTCTATCATCATCAACACCAGTGATCAATCAACGATAACTTTCAGATGACCCTGAACCAAGTAAACAAACAAGGTCACAACATCCAAACACTATTGAAGAAGATGATGACTATCATTCACTAGACACATATCATCATGATGAAATCCTAGATTTATTTCATGATTCACCACAAACATTCAATGAACCTTCACAGCTAAATAACACAACTACTTGGAATAACCTTGCCCATCATCTTCACCAGAACAAACAATCAACAATCTTGATTCAACTATTCATGTTGATCAAATTGAAACTAGAAGTGCTCATAAATATCATCATTTGGAGAATATTATTGGTGACCTCAATATAAGATTGACACAAAGTCAAACTGATACAATAAACATTTGCTTGTTTTCTATCACTGACTGTACCCATAAACATTGTTGAAGCACTCAAAAACAACAATTGGATAGGAGCAATGTAAGAAGAACTATAACAATTCAAAAAGCAAGAGGTTTGATTGTTGTTGAACTCCTAGAAGGTGACTATGCTATTAGGACAAGATGGCTATTTAGAACAAGGAAGATGACAGAGGGATTGATATTAGAAATAAAGCTAGGCTTATTGCTCAAAGATACACTCAAGATGAAGGCATTGATTATGATGATGTCTTTACTCCTGTATCTACACTAGAGGCAATCTGATTATTCCTTGCATATGCCTCCTAAAAGAACTTCACTGTATTCCAAATAGATGTCAAATATGCATTCCTCAGTGGAAAAATAGATGAAGAGGTCAACCACCTGGGGTTTGAATATCTAGAATTTTCTTATAGAGTCTAAAAGTTAGATAAAGCTCTATATGGTCTTCATCAAGCACTAGGAAGTGGTATGAAACTATATCTAAGTTTCTACTATAGAATGAGAGCACAAGTGGAAAGATTGATCAAACATTGCTCCTTAAAAGTAAAGGATAAGACTTGTTTTTTTTATTGAAGTATATGTGGATGACATCATTTTTAGCTCCACTAACATCCAACTTTACAAAGAGTTTGAGGCTCTTATGCAATCAAAATTCCGAATGAGTTCAATAGGAGAACTCACATTCTTCCTTGGTCTACAAGTTCAATAATCTACCGAAGGAATTTTCATCAACCAAAGCAAATATGTTTGTCAGATTTTAAAGAAATACAATATGTCTACCTGCACATCAAGCAAAACACCATTTGCAACTGGATTGAAGTTTGGCCCAGATCAAGAAGGAGCATCCATTGATAAAAACTCTATAGATCTATGATAGGCTATCTAATGTATCTAACAAAAAATAGACTAGACATCATGTATACAGGTTGCATAAGATAAAGAATCACACATCAATGTACTAAAAAGAATCTTTATATACTTAGAAGTCAAACCAGCACTTGGTTTGCGGTATCCCAAAGATGGAGACTTCTCTTCATATGCATACACATACAATGATTATGGTGGATGCAATCAAAACAGGAAATCCACAATAGGAGGATGTCAGTTTATTAGATCAAGATTGATCTCCTGGTAGTGCAAGAAACAAACAAATGTATATATGTCAACAACTAAAGCAAAATATATAGCTACTCTTCTTGTTGTTCTTAAGTGCTTTGGATTCAAAACTAAATGCTTGTTTATGGCTTTAGTTTTCACAAAAAACCTATACACATAGATAATTTGTTGCCATGTTATTAATGACAATCCTGTTTTAACATTCAAAAACCAAACACATAGATATTAGGTATCACTTTTTAAAAGATTGCATAGAAAAGGGTCTGATAAAGTTGATCAAGGTTCATACAGATAATCAATTGGCTAACCTTTTCACAATACCATTTGATTCAACAAGATTTGAGTTTTTGGTTCAATCACTTGGTATGATAAACCATAAATCAAACAAGTAATGTTTTCAAACATTAATCATCAAACAAACTTGATTTTGTCAAAGTCCAAGTCTCTTATCAACTATACACTCTTTCAAAATTAAGTTATCACACAAACATACATATTTTCTAAATAACAAACATGTTTAAATCATACATGACCAACACATGAGAAATGATAGTACACTAGTTTATTTCTTTACTTGAGTAAATTTTCATCTTATAAAGACTCAATAGTTTTGTTGGATGTGTAGATAGGGTCAGCATGGGACACATAACATCACATATAATAGTGAAGAACTAAATTCTTATGATTGTGTAGTAAAGAAACACCCATCTTGACTTATGGTAAGTATTGATCTATCCAATATAAATTGCTTGTAAAGTAACTGCTATACACCAAGGGAAACGGTTTATAAATTGCTCAATCATATCAGTGTCTCCTTTGTTATGATAATCATAGACCTAGAGTACACTCTGGCATTCTTGTTATGCTAAGCATAGACTTGAATGACCTGTAACATGATCCAAAAAGATTCCTAAAGAGTAACACATCCTTCTTAGATAAACAATCAATAAAGTCTTTTAGATTACATTTCTAGTGAATGAATCAAAAGAATCCCACAGTGGATCACCTTACAAAGTAAAGAGAAAAGGAATTCCAATGTGGATCAAACAATAAGGATCAAATTAAGCATTTATACTCCTAAGTAACTAGGTCCTAAGTATTGTAAGTGCTTTCTAGCATATTTTAAGGAGGATTGATCTTACCATATAATCAGGTGTGGGGTACACACAAATCATCCCAATACACCCAAAACATGATAAATTATTCACAATTTAAATCATTCATTAATATTATGCATGAGTTTCAGCGGGCAACAATATATACAATCAACACATATTAGTTTATGTCTATTCTTAAAATCATTCAACCAACTCAATTAGGATTTTTGACTAGTATGATCTCATGTTATGTACACATGATTCATGTCCAAGCAATCAAAACTTCATTCTTTGTTAGTTGATGTTATATCTCTAAATAAGGCTAACATACAAACAATTTGGACTTTGCCAATTTCCATAAACCACATCTGAAATTTTTTTTGTCATTTTATAATTGTTTTTAAATATGCAAAAATTTAGGGGAGAAATATAAACATAGAAATATCAAAGTAAGCAGAACATGTGCATAATCATACGATTTTAAAATTTGAAATATAAAATTTTGGGTTTTAAAATAAAGCCATGTCAAGTCAGCACTCAAACATAATAGTTTGAGACATATACATGCACAATATTTCTTGTGAGTGATTTTTAACATCCATACATTGATTATGCTTAAATTAAAATATTTTTAACAAACATTCAAAATTTGAAACTATTCAGCATCATTTTTTAAACAAACAAAAGTTTTGAAAATTTTAACTAAAAAGAAGAAAATTTATCAAAATTTGCTTCCAAAGAAAATTAAACAAAACATGCTTCAGAAGAAAATTCATCAAAATTTGCATCTGAAGAAAATTAACCAAAACATGGTTCCTAAGAAAATTAATTTTCAAAACTTTTGAAAAGCTATCAACTGTTGATATAGCGGACATATAAACATACATCTTGTGTAGCTATACTATCCTATTATCATTCCCATGTCCATGTACTTGACCATACTTTATTCCATTGTTCACCGTTTATCAATTAGTACAGTTGTTAACTTTAGTTGATGACAAAAGATAAGTTATGGACATGTCATGACTATCATATCTCAGATAATATGTTATCTGATATACCTTGTCTTTAGTGATATAGTATTTGCTTTAGTCATAGGTTTCTAGTTGGTATCAAAGTATATCCAACTGTAGGTAATAGTATATATAGTTTCTCTTTGTAACTCATGTAATATGCTTGTAAGAGTCTTGTAATACTTTGTGTTCAGAAGTATTATATACAAGTGCCTTGAAAATTAGCTTCTTATGTTTTTAGTTACTTACTATATTATTATCAACTCTTAGAGGGATTCTGCATCATATAACTGAGTGTGTTTAAGTGAGTTTGAGAGAAAACAAGTGTTTAGTGACAAAAACCCGATCATGCAATTGGTATCATAGCTATTTAGGCTCTTGATTATGAGATTTTACCATCCAAATCAACCTTTCTTCACTCATTCTTCAACCACACTTAAATATGGCCCTCAATTAAAAGTCTGAAGTCAAAATATGGACGATGACCAAAGCACCTATCATCACCCTTGAAAACTTTAGATCATGGAGTAGCCGTATCGAAGGTTTCATCAAGTACCAAGATGTCAAGATATGGCAATCTATCGTTAATGGTCCTTACAGACCATAGATTGCTGCACCAGGTGGAAACAGTGCCATGATAGAGAAAGTTGTAGAAGAGTACTGTGATGAAGACCGCAAAAAACTGGACATTGATAACAATTATTGACTGTTCTGATGACTACAATACCCAACTCCATCATGATGGGTTTTGAACATTGCAGGTCAGCAAAAGAACTATTTGATGCCTTGTCCCAGATGTACTCCAGCTCGAACGAATCCAAGGAAGACTCACTAAAGCAACAGTTCGAGAACTTCCCTTATAGTGATGGACAGGCCCTCAGCCAACAATGCTTCAGGTACATGGATCTCATTTTCTCTCTTTAGTCTATGGGAATTTACCCTGAATTGAGAGATCTCGCTTGAAAATTCATCAGTGCACTCCTAAATGAGTGGACGTTCTACTATGTCTCTATCAAGAGGACAAAAAACTTGATTTCCCTCACCATGACAGAACTATATGGGATCGTTGATGGATACCGTGTAGAGATGGAGAACAAGAGAGGTCACCAGATGAGCAGAGCCTTAAGCCTTCCTACTAGCAACACATTAATGGTTGCTGAATGCTCAGGAACCCCCAACCTCGGCAATACCTGCCAGGACCATGTACGTACAGAATACTAACAGATTCTGCGTTTATACCGAATCAAATAGTGCGGAATCCTATTTGATTGGCGATCCAATCAGTGAGAACAATTGCCTGATCGATTTAAGATTGAAACTAAACGTTATGAACGAGTAGAGATCTATCAGGATTGATATATGAAGTTGGACAGGCTTCCTTGGACGTTCTAGACGGCTAGGGTTCGTAAGAGTATCAAGTGTTTCTCAAGTCTTTCAAGTTTTTGTTTCACGAATTAGGTGGTATTTATAGGTTATGGGTTTCCAATCCTACGACTGAACCATTAGCATGGTTTAGTCGTGCGACTGAATCATGCGATTGATCCATACGCACAACTGAAGTTTTGGTCATGCGACTGAGTCAATCTTATGTCTCAATCGTGCGACGGAGTCAATCTTATGTCTCAATCGTGCGACTGATCCAGTCTCCTAGTTCAGTCATGCAACTGATCCAGTCTCCTGGTTCAGTCGTGCAACTGGTCCATTAGTGTGATGTATTCATGCATATGGTCTATAAGCATAGTCCATTCGCATGAAGACTCATACGACTAAGTTTGAACACATTTCTCAATCATTATTGACTAAGAACTATGCACAACAACCTCTAACCTATATAGTAAGTTCATTATACTTTAACACACATTAATACTATGAAATATTAAACATTATAAGCATCAAGAGACTTGAATACTTTTGACTCAAACTTATAATGTTTAATATTTCATTGTTTATTGTGTGATAAAGTATATTGAACTAACTATTTAGGTATGAGGTTGTTGTGCATAGTTCTTAGTCAATAATGATTGAGAAATGTGTTCAAACTTAGTCGTATGAGTCTTCATGCGAATGCAGCATATGTATGAATACTTCATGCTAATGGACCAGCCACATGATTGAACCAGGAGACTGGATCAGTCGCACGATTGAGACATAAGATTGACTCAGTCACACAAATGAACCTTTAGTCATGCGTATGGATCTATTGCATGATTCAGTCGCAAGATTGAAGCATGCTAATGGTTCAGTTGTACGATTAGAAAACCCTAGCCTATAAATACCACTTAATTCGTGGAAAAATGAAACAATTCGAGAGACTTGAATACTTTTCACACAAACTCGTAACCTAGCCCTCCAGAACATCAGAAAGCCTGTTCGAAGTTCATAGTCGTTCTTAATATTTCTTTAATTGTTAGATTGGTCGGGATAGCGTTCTCACTGATTGGATCTCCAATCAAATAGAATTCCACACTCTTTGACCTGGTTTCACGCATTATCAGTTAGTACTCCGTACATACACGGTCCTAACAATAGGCCCACACAATGATTTTGCCCGACACCTTCTGATGTTTCTTGACTTTATAGAGTTTGATGTATGCATTTTGCTTTGGAGTCATGCGCTGGGCTCTAATTTCAGCAAAGCAAGTTTCCCATTTAGCCTTCTTGATATCAACGTTTGCATCCGAGGCTTGGGCTTGGTTTTCATCATTTTCCTTTTCCTTCTCCATGTCATCCAGCTTCTCAAATGTAGCACTACCGAAAGTATCACCCAAGTAGGGTATCATATTTCCCTCGCGGTCAGTGTACTCTGGATAGTGTTCAGAAGTGACATCCTCTATCTCTATTTCATCAATATCTTTTAGCTCATCATCACCTATAACATCTACCTCTGGGGCATCTTTGAAAAGCTCGTAAGGATTCAGTCTGAACATCACAACAAATTGCTCGTCGGTCAGATCATGTATAATTTCTCCTTTCTCGGGAGTGTAGCTCACCGACCTTCTGATGATCCCTTGCAAATCAAGAATCATAGTGAATTGAGACTTGATTTGCTGAAGGGGAGCAAATCGTATTCATCCTGCTGTGAAGTTTTATCTGTTTGATTAGACATTATGCGCAACACACATAAGTCATCATCAAAGCATTTGAACATAAACAACCATAGATGATACTTAATTACATTAATGTAATAAATAATTCAAGTACAAAAGTATTTAAATACAAATACTTCTAATCTTTACTTTTGTCTTGATCAGTGATTTCCTCAGCTGGAGGAGCGGAGGATGAGGCTCCTCGATCTTGGCTACATTTGGTACGCCTCTCTTTAGCTTGAGGAGAGGCTGATGCAACAACATCACGTTCCTGATCATCGTCCTCATCGTGATCTCTTCGGCTTGGTCCTCCCTCCTCGATAGCTTATTCACTATCATCTTCCTCCTCATCATCGTCATCATCATCTCCATCATCACCATCACCATCCTTGATATTCAGAGGCTCGCTCTTAGACCCTTCAGCTTTAGCATAATCTTCTTATTTTTCTTTTCCAGCTCCTCAATCCTCTTCACCGACACTAGCACCAGCTCATTTTGACTTGTAAGTGCTTGGTGGGCTCGGGTTAGATCTCTCTCATATAGGTCACACTTCACATTGAGCTCCCTGATCTGCTGAGCTTGAGCTGCATTCACCTCCATCAGCTAGTTGAGCTGTGCACCTCTTTGCTTATTAGTATTGTAACATCTCGTATTTCTGTTAACTAAAAGTTGTTTTCGTTTATTCTCTTAAGGGTCATTGTTGGCAATTTTGAAATTTAAGGTGGATGTAAGCTTATTTCTTAGTTGTTATTTATATAATGTTGGAAAGCTAATAAATTGGGCATTAAAATTATGTAATAATAATAATTAAGATAATAGTAACAATCACAATAAGTTACAATAATAAATAACAATATATCAATAATGATAAGAATATTAATAGAGTTAATAATAATAATTGTTATAACTAAGATAATGTTATAATAATAATAACAATAATATTAATAATAATAAGATTGCTTATAATAATAACTTATAAGAGTTATTAAACTTGTAATATTTAAAACATAAGATTAAATTAAGTCTAGGGGGTTGTTTGTTAGTTTTGAAACTTTTAAAAGTAATTCCTAGCCTAAAATAACAAAAACGTAAACCCCAGGGACCATTGTTGAAATTTAATAATACTCAAACTCTTTCTCTCTCTTACTTCTCGCTTTTCCGGTGACCTCGCCGGCCGGACTCCGGCCAAGTCCGGCGAGGCACTAAACCCTCCAAAATCGACCGTTTCTTGTTCCCGAAACCGTCCCCAACCGTTATCGAACATGATTCGAACCCCATCAATCGTATTAATCGAGCTTTAACACTCAATTGGAACACCAAAACATCGTATAACCGAAACCATTACTACCCATAGCCGTTCGCACATTAAGGACCAACATTAACTCAATTAAATGAATCTGAGCAATCGTTTAGTTACCTCAAAACGATATCCATTATCAATTTCATCTAATAACATACAAAACACACTAATCGATCAACCATCCCCATCGCACCTGCAATTTAATCAAACACTGTCAATAGGGCTTCAACCTTCGAATTTATAAAGGGCTTTTCATTAGGATCATCACTCGAAGCTTTCTGTGCGACGAATTCGTTTAATATCATCATTTGGGCATCGATCGAGTTGTACGTTGTTCGCGGCCGGATCCTCGTCTCGAGCAGCACCAAATCGCTAACAAACGGGTAAATTGAATACATATACAAACTCGATTAAGCATGGGGAACAAAAGCCCCATGGTTAATTTAGTTATCATCAACATTTGGTTGATCAATTTAGCTCGAATCTAAACTAGGGTTCACCCAATTTGGGGGTTTTGCTTGGGTTATGTTTAAAAGGTTTTAAAACGAAGATAAACCGCGGCTAAGGCCTTTGGTTTACTGGTAAGGCGTGGGCAGTGTGGACTTGAGGTCCCGGGTTCGAACCCGGGGACCTTCAATCCATTCTTTTTGATTTTTTTTAAAGTGTATTTAATATGTAAAAATCCTATAAATTTCTAATAGTAATTTTTAAACTTGATGTATATTTTTTTTCTTAATTCTATAAAATTTATTTCTTAAATGATTTAAATATCTTATAAAACAAGGGTTATGTGAAGTTTTTTTATTTATTTATTTTTTTTAAAAAAAATTAATACTATGTATAAAGTAGACTTTAAACAATGGTTAAAACGCTAAATTATTATTGGCTCGAATAATATTTATATGGTATCGTTTAAATCATAAGTATTTTAAAAAAAAAAAAACAAAATTTATAAAAGATTATTTAAACTTATGATTAAACTTTACTACCAATGATTTTCTTCATTGCTTTACAATAAAATGCTCGAATATTATATTTAAACTTTAATAATCATCATAAACGATTTAATTTCTTTTTCTCTATATCTAAACATATAATAATATAACTTGTGCTTAAAATATTTATAAAAATGCCCCAAATACCCAAGTTGAACTTTAGCCCTCGTTAATTCATTAACACCTGTCATTAAATTTAATCTTGTAAATATACATATATTTAGGTGCCTTGTGACGATTCCCCTTGGAACGACGCCTATTATTTATCTTATTAATCGTCATTTTTATACTTATTGCCATGTGAGTTTTCCTTGTCCCCTTTTTATAATTTCACACTTATTTGGGGTGAAACATGATGCTTATAGTACATACACGTTTAAACATTTGAGACTTGTAATGCACATGCAATTCTACTTATTTTTGATCATGGTTATTTGTGTTTTGTAAGTGTTTATATGAGATACATAGTTTGTTTACAATCATTAACTATTGCTAGCCTGGCGACGTCTTAGATCTTTGGGCCTGACAAGCCTATTTGGTGCTAAAGTCGAGGTATTGCCGACTCCTAGGGGCCGTACGCTTGTGCACTAGGGAACCAAATACACTTAGCCAATCTTATATACTTGTAATCAAGTCGAGGTTTGGTTGTAACGATATGTGTTCTATAACCTTACTAGCTTATAATCCATGACATGAATTGCTACTTGTAATCTTATTATGTATGAAAACTTGGAAACTCACCAACTATTTTTAGTTGACTCTTATTTTCATCATGTTTCAGGAAATCCCCAAGTTTAAGGTGGACATTTGAAGCTTGCAATAACACTAGGACTTGGACCTAGTTAATTAAATAAAACATTATGTTATGTTTGTGTTATGTTGAACTTATCACGTTATGGTGACTTATGGTTGTATTACATTTAAATACTTATGATAATAATATTTGCCAATTTAAATATAGCGTTATGTGGCTGTGAAAAATCTTAACCCTCACATCTCGACGTTTCCGCCGTTAAGGTTGGGGTGTGACAGATTGGTATCAGAGCCCATAACTATAGGTATTTAGGTTATTAGTAATGGTGACCTAGACTATAGCTTATGCATGAACCTCATAGGATAATATTTATATTCTTGGAAATATATATATATATTGTTACATGCTACATAATGCTATACTTTATGTGCAACTTGATGCCTTAGCATAGGTTGCCTTGTAATTGTCTAAACTTTGTTACTTGTCTCCCTAAACTTAACTTTGACTCATTGACTCTCCCCGACAAATGAAACTTCTTAATCTTATTCTCGTCAACACGTGGAATCGTATACTTATGCTTAAGAATTGAATCTTTAGACTTATGTCTAATCTATGTAAATCTCATCATGGTTTTGATTTCATGAACCTAAGAAATTTGTGTGACACATGGACACCTGTATTCTAGATTTCTTGGCAAAAGGCCCTCGGGCTAAGGCAAGCATATCGCATAAATCCTACGGGACTAGTTATGCTTACCTGGGGATTTCTGGGATGAGTGATAAACCATGGTCAACATACACAAATTTCTAAGGTGAATGGGTCAACTTACCTTGACGTGTCAACGTTTCCAAATGGTAATGCGTTGCCAAATGGAACCATTCCATGTGCCTTACAACTTTTTGCCTTATCCTTGTTGAACATTAATCCTTGTTATTCCAATTCTCATATCTAACTCATTTGTATATTCCAGCATGTCTCGTCATCATGGAAAGCGTGGAAGTTCCGATCGTAAGTTAGCCGCCATGATTGCTCGACAAATGGCTGCTGTCATTCCGACTATGGTTGCTGAACTTAATAGCACCTTAATGACCAACGCTAGCAACAATGGAAATGGTCATGGAGAGAATAGCAACAATCAAAACGGGAACAATCAACACGGGAATAATCAAACTTGCACCTTCAAACACTTCAGCTCTTGCAAGCCCACTAGTTTTAGTGGCAAGGAAGGAGCCACTGGCCTTCTTGAGTGGTTCGAAAGCATGGAGAATACCTTTATCAATTGTGAGTGTCCTGATGCACTCAAGGTTCGTTATGCCACTAGTATGTTCCAACAAAGGGCTCTTACCTGGTGGAATAGCGAGAAGAGGAATCGTGGACCCGATGTCGTTCTAGCACTTACATGGGAAGAGTTCAAGAACATCGCCATCACGAAGTTCTGCCCAAGAAGTGAATTGCAAAAGTTGGAAGAAGAGTTCTGGAATTTGAAACAAAATGATGGTGATCATTTGGCCTACTCAACTAGGCATCATGAGTTGAGTATATTGCTGCCCCATATGGTCGACACTGTTCCCCGCAACATCGAGAAGTTCATTAAGGGTGTACCACCCCAAATTCAAGATGCTGTGGTGGGTAGCCGACCCACAACCTTGGAAGAAGCCATTACAATCACCGCTCAACTCACCGAGAACCATATAAGAGCGGGCACCATGTCTGTGAAGGGTGCAAAGAAGGTGGAGAAGACGGCTACCGAGGCGGTTAAGGAGACCAAAGCTGAACCGTCTAACAGCCACAACAACAACAAGAAGCGCAAGTTCACACCGGCACGTAACTATGCCGTGGCTGCACCCAAACAACCCCAAAGACAACTTGTACCTGCAGCTACACCTGTGGCACAAGTGCCTGGGGCTAGGGCTTATGCTGGTCCTCAACCGATGTGCAACACGTGTAGGTATCATCATCCGGGGAATCAACCATGCCGCATTTGCACCTTATGCGGTAAATATGGTCATTTGGTGGCGACTTGCCACCGTGCACCTAACAATGCCGCTGTGGTCACAAACCGTGTTTGCTACAACTGTGGGGAACCTGGTCATTTTCGCCCACAATGCCCTCGTCTTGTGGGTAATGTTCCACAAGCCCGAGGACGTGCTTTCAACATCAACGCTAACCAAGCACAAGCAAACAACGATGTGGTGAATGGTACGTTAACTCACCCTTAAATTTTGTGATCGAATTCATTTCATATTCTACCTGTATTGTTAAATACCTTAAAAATTGAACAGGTATGTTCCTTATTAACAAAACTTATGCCTATGTCCTATTTGATTCTGGAGCCGATAAAAGTTTTGTTTCATTAGAGTTTGAACCCATACTTGCTAAGCCACATACGAAACTAGAAAGACCTCTTACTGTTGAAGTTGCCGATGGAGAACCAATTACCGTTGACGTTATCGTTCGTGATTGCATCTTAAGTCTTGACACGCATGATTTTCTTATCGATCTTATCCCTATGAAACTTGGAGCTTTGACGTCATCATTGGTATGGATTGGTTAGCCAAACACCATGCCGAGATCATTTGTTTCGAGAAGTGCATTCGTATACCGTTACCCTCTGGAGATACGTTGAAGGTGTTCGGTGAAAAATCTTCTAAAGGGCTTAAACTCATGTCTTGCACCCAAGCCCGAAAATGCTTAAACAAGAAGTATATGTCCTTCTTGGCTTATGTGGTCAACACGAAAGTCAAAGGGAAAGAACTTAAGGATGTCCCTATCGTACGAGACTTTCCTGAAGTATTTCCCGAAGACCTTAGTGGGTTACCTCCCGTGCGTGAAGTCGAGTTTAAAATTGACTTGATACCGGGAGCAAACCCCGTGGCCAAGTCACCATATCGGCTTGCACCATCGGAAATGCAAGAACTCTCTTGTCAACTACAAGAGCTGTCCGAGAAGGGCTTCATCCGTCCTAGTTCTTCGCCTTGGGGTGCACCTGTTCTTTTCGTGAAGAAGAAAGATGGATCGTTTCGTATGTGCATCGATTATCGCGAGCTTAACAAACTTACCATCAAGAATCGTTATCCTCTTCCTCGAATCAATGACTTGTTTGATCAACTTCAAGGAGCTGCCATATTCTCGAAAATTGATCTACGTTCTGGATATCATCAATTACGAGTTCATGAGGATGACATCCCAAAGACCGCTTTTCGTACTCGTTATGGACACTATGAGTTTATGGTGATGCCTTTTGGTTTAACCAATGCTCCTGCTGTCTTCATGGATCTCATGAACCGAGTATGCAAGCCTTATCTAGACAAGTTTGTGATCGTTTTTATTGATGACATACTTATTTATTCCAAGTCCAACACCGATCATGAGCTGCATTTGAGATTGGTTCTTGAGTTGTTAAAGAAAGAGCAATTGTACGCAAAGTTCTCGAAGTGTGATTTCTGGCTCGAGGAAGTTCAATTTCTAGGACACGTGGTGAATAGTCAAGGAATTCACGTTGATCCTGCAAAGGTGGAAGCTGTGAAGAATTGGTGTGTTCCTACAACTCCTACCGAAGTTCGTTCTTTTAATGGTCTTGCTGGTTATTATCGGCGTTTCATTGCCAATTTCTCGAGGATCGCGAAACCGCTCACCACTTTGACACAAAAGAATAAACCCTTCGAGTGGGGTTCCGAGCAAGAAGAAGCTTTTGAAGCGTTAAAGCATAAGTTGTGCAATGCTCCCATATTGACCCTACCCGATGGAAACGACGATTTCACCGTGTATTGTGATGCATCTAAGCAAGGCCTTGGTTGTGTTCTTATGCAACGAGGGAAGGTCATAGCTTATGCATCGAGGCAATTGAAGGTTCACGAGGTGAATTACACAACTCATGATCTCGAGCTTGGTGCTGTTGTATTTGCTTTGAAGATTTGGAGGCACTACTTGTATGGTACGCAATGTATAGTCTACACCGATCACAAAAGCCTCCAACAAGTTTTCAATCAAAAAGATCTCAATATGAGACAACGTCGTTGGGTGGAGTTGATTAGTGACTATGATTGTGACATTCGTTACCATCCTGGTAAGGCAAACGTTGTGGCCGATGCACTGAGCCGAAAGATTCACAACAAGATGATCTCATTTCAAGAAATTCGAGATCGACGTCAATGGTTTGACACATTGGGTGAGTTCGATACTGAAATTCGACTAGATGTCAATGAGACCACCGTACTACTACAAAACCTGAGAATAGATAGTGACATCGAGTCTAGCATCCTGGAGGCTCAACAAATGATTCAACGAGAAGGAGAATGAAGGATGAGTTGGAGCATAATCTTCTAACCCAATTGGAAACGAAATCCAATGGATTGATGTACTTCGCCAATCGTATTTGGGTTCCAAATCGCGATAACATTCGTACCTTTATTATGAACGAAGCTCATCAAACTCGTTATTCTATTCATCCGGGTTCCGATAAGATGTACATGGACCTACGTGGTCAATATTGGTGGCCTGGAATGAAGAAAGACATAGCGAGTTATGTAGCTAAGTGCCTCACATGTACGAAAGTTAAAGCCGAACATCAACGTCCAAGTGGATTACTTGAGCAACCCGAGATCCCTATGTGGAAATGGGAACACATATCCATGGACTTCATAACAAAGCTACCCCGAACCTCTCGAGGACACGATAGCATATGGGTGATCGTTGACCGATTGACCAAGTCGGCACATTTCATACCCATACGCGACACCTACAAGACATCAAAGTTAGCTCGTATATACGTTGATGAGATTGTAAGTCGCCATGGGGTACCTCTGCACATTATATCCGACCGAGATGCTCGTTTCACTTCACATTTTTGGTCGTCTATGCAAGAACTTTTGGGTACACAATTAGATCTAAGCACGGCTTACCATCCTCAAACTGATGGTCAAACCGAGCGAACGATCCAAACTTTAGAAGATTTGCTACGTCTCTGTGTTCTTGACTTTGGTGGAGATTGGGATACGCATCTACCGCTCGCGGAATTTTCGTATAACAATAGTTACCACTCGAGTATCAAGATGGCACCGTTTGAAGCACTTTATGGTCGAAAATGTCGTTCACCGATCTGTTGGACCGACATTGGTGAAAACTTCATCACTGGTCCTGAACTTATACAAGAGACGACCATAAAGTTTCTATTATTCGCAAGAACCTTGAAGTGGCGAGAAGTCGTCAAAAGAGCTATGCTGACAAGCGACGTAAGCCATTGGAATTCCAAGTTGGGGAGATGGTTCTTCTTAAGGTTTCACCGTGGAAAGGTGTGGTTCGTTTTGGAAAGAAGGGCAAACTGGCTCCAAGATTTGTAGGGCCTTTCAAAATCCTGAAAAGGATTGGGAAAGTGGCTTATAAACTGGAACTACCTTCCGACCTTAGTGGAGTTCATCCTGTGTTCCACGTCTCAAATTTGAGAAAGTGTTTGGCCGACGAAAGTCTGTATGTTCCGTTGGAAGACATTCAGATTGACGAGTCATTACATTTTGTTGAGAAACCTGTTGAAATCATGGATCGCATTATGAAGAAGACTAGAACCACAACAACCCCAATCGTCAAGGTTCGTTGGGAAAATAAACGTGGCGCCGAATTTACTTGGGAACATGAGGAGCATATGAAGAAGAAATACCCGTTCTTATTTGTATAGTTTCTTTTCTTTTAATTTCGGGACGAAATTCTTTTAAGTTGGGGAGACTGTAACATCTCGTATTTCTGTTAACTAAAAGTTGTTTTTGTTTATTCTCTTAAGGGTCATTGTTGGCAATTTTGAAATTTAAGGTGGATGTAAGCTTATTTCTTAGTTGTTATTTATATAATGTTGGAAAGCTAATAAATTGGGCATTAAAATTATGTAATAATAATAATTATGATAATAGTAACAATAACAATAAGTTACAATAATAAATAACAATAATATCAATAATGATAAGAATATTAATAGAGTTAATAATAATAATTGTTATAACTAAGATAATGTTATTAATAATAATAACAATAATATTATAATAATAAGATTGCTTATAATAATAACTTATAAGAGTTATTAAACTTGTAATATTTAAAACATAAGATTAATTAAGTCTAGGGGGTTGTTTGTTAGTTTTGAAACTTTTAAAAGTAATTCCTAGCCTAAAATAACAAAAACGTAAACCCCAGGGACCATTGTTGAAATTAATAATACTCAAACTCTTTCTCTCTCTTACTCCTCGCTTTTCCGGTGACCTCGCCGGCCGGACTCCGGCCAAGTCCGGCGAGGCACTAAACCCTCCAAAATCGACCGTTTCTTGTTCCCGAAACCGTCCCCAACCGTTATCGAACATGATTCGAACCCCATCAATCGTATTAATCGAGCTTTAACACTCAATTGGAACACCAAAACATCGTATAACCGAAACCATTACTACCCATAGCCGTTCGCACATTAAGGACCAACATTAACTCAATTAAATGAATCTGAGCAATCGTTTAGTTACCTCAAAACGATATCCATTATCAATTTCATCTAATAACATACAAAACACACTAATCGATCAACCATCCCCATCGCACCTGCAATTTAATCAAACACTGTCAATAGGGCTTCAACCTTCGAAATTTATAAAGGGCTTTTCATTAGGATCATCACTCGAAGCTTTCTGTGCGACGAATTCGTTTAATATCATCATTTGGGCATCGATCGAGTTGTACGTTGTTCCCGGCCGGATCCTCGTCTCGAGCAGCACCAAATCGCTAACAAACGGGTAAATTGAATACATATACAAACTCGATTAAGCATGGGGAACAAAAGCCCCATGGTTAATTTAGTTATCATCAACATTTGGTTGATCAATTTAGCTCGAATCTAAACTAGGGTTCACCCAATTTGGGGGTTTTGCTTGGGTTATGTTTAAAAGGTTTTAAAACGAAGATAAACCGCGGCTAAGGCCTTTGGTTTACTGGTAAGGCGTGGGCAGTGTGGACTTGAGGTCCCGGGTTCGAACCCGGGGACCTTCAATCCATTCTTTTTGATTTTTTTTAAGTGTATTTAATATGTAAAAATCCTATAAATTTCTAATAGTAATTTTTAAACTTGATGTATATTTTTTTTCTTAATTCTATAAAATTTATTTCTTAAATGATTTAAATATCTTATAAAACAAGGGTTATGTGAAGTTTTTTTATTTATTTATTTTTTTAAAAAAATTAATACTATGTATAAAGTAGACTTTAAACAATGGTTAAAACGCTAAATTATTATTGGCTCGAATAATATTTATATGGTATCGTTTAAATCATAAGTATTTTAAAAAAAAAAAAAACATAAATTTATAAAAGATTATTTAAACTTATGATTAAACTTTACTACCAATGATTTTCTTCATTGCTTTACAATAAAATGCTCGAATATTATATTTAAACTTTAATAATCATCATAAACGATTTAATTTCTTTTTCTCTATATCTAAGCATATAATATATAACTTGTGCTTAAAATATTTATAAAAATGCCCCAAATACCCAAGTTGAACTTTAGCCCTCGTTAATTCATTAACACCTGTCATTAAATTTAATCTTGTAAATATACATATATTTAGGTGCCTTGTGACGATTCCCCTTGGAACGACGCCTATTATTTATCTTATTAATCGTCATTTTTATACTTATTGCCATGTGAGTTTCCTTGTCCCCTTTTTATAATTTCACACTTATTTGGGGTGAAACATGATGCTTATAGTACATACACGTTTAAACATTTGAGACTTGTAATGCACATGCAATTCTACTTATTTTTGGTCATGGTTATTTGTGTTTTGTAAGTGTTATATGAGATACATAGTTTGTTTACAATCATTAACTATTGCTAGCCTAGCGACGTCTTAGATCTTTGGGCCTGACAAGCCTATTTGGTGCTAAAGTCGAGGTATTGCCGACTCCTAGGGGCCGTACGCTTGTGCACTAGGGAACCAAATACACTTAGCCAATCTTATATACTTGTAATCAAGTCGAGGTTTGGTTGTAACGATATGTGTTCTATAACCTTACTAGCTTATAATCCATGACATGAATTGCTACTTGTAATCTTATTATGTATGAAAACTTGGAAACTCACCAACTATTTTTAGTTGACTCTTATTTTCATCATGTTTCAGGAAATCCCCAAGTTTAAGGTGGACATTTGAAGCTTGCAATAACACTAGGACTTGGACCTAGTTAATTAAATAAAACATTATGTTATGTTTGTGTTATGTTGAACTTATCACGTTATGGTGACTTATGGTTGTATTACATTTAAATACTTATGATAATAATATTTGCCAATTTAAATATAGCGTTATGTGGCTGTGAAAAATCTTAACCCTCACATCTCGACGTTTCCGCCGTTAAGGTTGGGGTGTGACAAGTAGCCAGCAGCTTTAGAACAATACAGTTGAGGTTGGAAAACTATTCCTCTAACCCTATGTGGGGTAGGGAGGATCCAGCAGTGAATGGAGTGTGAGTGGATGGACAGGCTTAGTGAGTGGTGGTGGTAGTAGTGGATGTGGTGATATGGGAGGTGGAATGTGTGTGGGCTGTGGTGGAGTGGCTGTGGTAGTGATGGGGGGATGAGAGATAGTAGTAGTGGGAGGAGTGGTGGTAGGAGGTGTAGTAGTGGGTGGAGTGGTGGTGGTAGTGGTGGTAGGAAGTATAGTAGTGGGTGGAGTGATGGTGGTAGTAGTGATTAGGGTGATCCTCTGCCTCTTGCTCTTCTTCTCATAGGGTTGGGCCATCCTTTTCTTCCTTGAGCCCTTGGAGACAAAGGCTCCCCTTGAGCCGAGTGGTTGGTCTGTGGTGTAAGTAGGATTAGTGTAATCTGTAGCGCCACCCTTTGACCCAGCCTGGCATCCACCAACCGCCGCTTTACCTCTCTCGGTTGCCATAACCCCGCTGGCAACTGTCCTCATGAGAGGCTCCTCATCTGACTCATCATCTTCATCTACTTGAAAATCAGGGTGCATTGGAGCCTGCTCGGATCCACCAGGAGCCTCACCGCCTTGACCATCACCATGGCCATCGTCGTCATCTGAATCATCAGTGGGTAGCTCTATTAGCTCGACATCTGAGTCACTCTCATCGTGACGCCAGTTCTTGTGAGAAGGCGCCACATAGTCAGCACTAGCCAAGTGCCCGAACAATCTCCTAACAGGGGGCTTCACCTGCTTCCCCCTATACACCTTCATCCTACCAAGGGTGGTGTCATCCATCACCTCTAACATCATGGCATCTTCTTTCTCCTTTGGCAAAGACGGAAGCTTCTCATCAATAATAAGATGTAAGTACCGAGGGTACATGCAAAATCCCTCCTTGCCTTTGGCCTCAAGGTTCTCTAACAAGTAAAAGAATATCATGTTAGAGAAGTTGAAAGGATGGTTCAGCACCAGTCCAACATATGCATTCTGGATTTGGTTAGATAGATCATCAAATCCTCCCCTCCTTGATGTTATGCATTTCAGAATGACATGGGCTAGGTACTTGAACTGGGGACACAGGTTGCTTTTGGTGAGCACACCTGCATTGATGTCCCCAGTGTAGTTCATCCGTAGAAAACAACCCTTTATTGTCAGAGGATGTAACTTGGTCGGGTGGGCATCATCACCACCCAGATCCAGTACTCGTCTAAGATCAGCTGCAGTAACCTCAATCTCTTGGCCAAAAATTGTGCTTCGTATATAGTAAGGCTCATCAGATCTATCAACTGAAGCATCTTCTGTAAGGCCCCGTTCCCAAGATGATTATAGCTGGTAAATCATTGCACATAAAACATATAACTTTACATTTAACATTCATAAAACATTGTAGCGGAAACATAAAAATAACTTTTCATATCATTACAAATGCTTTTACAAATGAATACAAGCGTTCATTTCAAAACATCATTCGTTCGCATTACAATGCAAAAACATTAAACAACGGAATGCCATCCGAAATGCCAAGCTACTGCCCCATGCCACCCTCAGCAATGCTCACCTACCAACTGGGAAATGCATAAAAAGTCAGCGTTGCTAAGTGAGTTCTAGTTTTACAATAAAACATACTTTTAATTTCATTAAACCGTTCATTACTTTTGCATGTGATCACACATCATACGTACGCATAGATAATATCATTATTATCTTCATCATTTGTTTGTTCATTCCGTACATTTGTCATTACATCTTTACTTTCATTTGGACCAATGCCATGTGCTCCACCCCACCATATGCATAAAGCCAGTACTTGGCCTAAGGTCTTTCAAAGACCCTGAACATTGTGCCCGAAGCTGACTCCAGTTACCGAGGGTGAGCGGCAAGGGTCCCATACATATGGTCAATCACAAGGATTGGACCCCAGTGTGCATCCTTCTAGGGTAATTAATCCGCACACAGTTGAGCTAACATCCTTCATTGGGTGTGAACCTCCATACATCTGCTTAATTTCACGGATCAAGCCCTAGTGTGCATCCTTCTGGGTTAGCTAACCCGCACACGGTTGAGCTAACACCCTTCATTGGGTGTGAACCTCCTTACGTTTGCTTGCAAGCCTTTCATACTTTAATTCATTCATTAATGCATGCATTCATTCATCATGTTCCTCTTCTCATTATTTTCCACTTTACGTTACATAATACTTTCATTTCATTCGTTAACATTCAACGTAATGCCAATGGAAAACATCAATCATAATAAGGAACATCAACATCAACGGTCAACATCATCATACAGGGCATCATACATACATAACATACATCATACACATCATGCGAAAGCATCAAACATACATCGTAACATGCCCATCATATCATCTATGACCTCAAAAGTCAGCTTACAAGAATCCTCAGGAACATCCCAAGTGAAAGCCTACATTCCTCTTTTTCCCCATAAAGTCAAAATAGTTTAAGTGTTCATCCGTATTTGCTATAGTTCATCCGCATTTACTATAGTTCATCCTTATTTGTCTTACTTCATCCACATTTGTTCATCTGCATTGATCGTACTCATCCGCATTTGTTCATCTGCATTTCCCATACTTAGTCAATGTTCATCCGCATTTCCCATTACTCATCCGCATTGACTTACTTAGGGGTAATATTCATCTGCATTAATTGTTATCCGCATTGACTTTCCATACTCATCCGCATTGACTTTACATACTCATCTGCATTGACTTTTCCATACTCATCTGCATTGACTTTCCATACTCATCTGCATTGACTTTCCACACTCATCAGCATTGACTTTCCATACCCATCCGCATTGACTTTCCAACACTTAGGCAGATTCTAAAACTTAACATAAGAACCTTAAACATCATATTTCAGTTCCCAATCACCATCCATCATGTTCTAAGCTTAAGTCTTACCTTCTAAGCCTTAGAAACCCATTATACATCATCAAGTATGAACATAACCACACATCACGTCATAAAATCAACATACACAAAATCAACATACACAAAATCAAACATACGGGTCCAAAACCCAGGTAAATGAAAACATACATTTATGCATTTCCAGCCCCAAAATTAGTTAAAACATGTAAAAGTGGGGTTCTAGAACTCACCTTTGCAGCTCTTTAGTGTGGCTTCTTCCAACTCGTTTGCAATTGAGTTCAACCGCCTAGAAACTGTTGGTCCATGTGATCGATGAACAGTACAATTGATAGGATAATTTGATCAATATCAACACACAATCCAAATAACAACAATTGAGAAGTGAATATGATGAATCAAGACATAATTGGTACTCAAGTGAACAAACTCACTCAATAACAACAAGCACAATTGTATTTTAATGAAGTAACTGCTTAGAAATGGTAGCTTGCAACAGAATTCCACGATTAGGGTTTTGCAAGCTTGCCGTACAAAGTGAAATGACAATAGTACATATAGCAGTCATAGATTCGCTGACAGTTTCGCTACCAGCGAAACTGTCATGCCGAAACTATAGTTTCGCCCGGCAGAACACAAGTTCGCCGGTAAACCAAAACAGCAAACTGTGAGCGAATGTATAGATTCGCTCACAGTTTCGCTGGACTGCCAAAACTGCTAATTACAAACAAAATACAAAATGAAACTAACAAAAGTCCTATTACAATGTAAAGTAAACATCTATACTAAAGTGAGTCCAACCTAACATGATCTTCAATACTCCCCCTAGGTTGGACCTCACTATCTTCACTTCTCTTGATTTGACTCGTCGGCTCCGGTTTCCTCTGCTGCTGTTGGTCTATTTTCATCACCTCCCGCAGCAACATCTTTAGAAGCTTCAGCCACTAATCCTCCAAGGTTAGTTCCTGCATCACCAGCTTCCTCAGAATGACCACTAGCTCTAGCAAACTGCCTGGTCATGTCTTGAACATCCATGGCAAAGTCATCTTGTGCTCTCACCTTTTCAGCCAAACTCTTTACCTCCGCCCGTACTCCTCTTATTTTGTTTGCCACATTCATAAACAAGCTTGCCTCTTTTCGTGTTTCCTCTCCTGCCCCAGCCTTAATATGATTTTCACAAAGAGTCAAGAGATCTTCATCACTGAAGCTGAATAATTCCATCGGGTCAAACACCCTAAACTCTTTTCCGTATTTGGCTCTAATCACCGCCTCGCCAGTGTTATTATCATAAAACCACTTTTCAAAGTCCTGTAAACGTTAGGGAAGAGGATCAGCCAATCTTACCCTCTTTACAGTCTTTGGTGGTTTAACTCTCAAAACAATCATCCCTTTGCCAGTCTCCCAGTCTTTATCTTTCTTTGATCTTTTTCGTTCAGCCTTCATGTATCCAAATGACTTAAAATTATCATTAAGTCCATTTTTAATTTCCTTCTCAAGAAATACTGCCTTTTCACTTAAATGAGCATTAATCAAATGCGAAGTGGCCAACCATCTCAGATCCCATTTGGGCAAGGTCTTAAAAGCCTTCCTCTTGAGCATTTAGCTGATATTACCTCCTCTTATTTTAATCATAAACATCTTTAAACTAGGATTATAACACCAACTTATTATCTTCTTGTCTGCCTCTTTCCTGCTTAAACCTTCCATATTTTGAAACAAAGGAGTAAGTTCTTCAGCCTCCTTCTCCTTCACCAACCAGTCACTCTTATCCATCTCAAACACATCAGCTTCATCATCTCCCTTCTTAGCAACATACACCAGTGGTCTCTCATCTACTTCATAAAACTCTGGTTCAGAATCATAATCAACCAATTGCTCATCCTCCTCTTCTTCATCAATCAAACCTTTTCCTTTTCAGACATTCCCTCAGTGGTAGCAGTAACAACCACTTCTTCACCCACACTATCCTTATCAAAATCAAACTGTAGGTTAACAAACCCTGCTTCAATAATATCATCATCCTCATTTCTTCCAGCATCTTCTCTTGGGATCTCTTGTTCCCCTGCTTCAGTATTAGCTGCTCCAGAAGTGCCCTCTCCTACCTTGGATGAAGTACCCACATTCAAGAATGAGTACTTAGATATATCAGTCATATCATCTAACTCAGATTGAGTTAGTTGACTAGGTAGGCCAGCAGCAGCTTTCATCTGAGAAATTTCTTCAAACAATCTCTTAATCAAATTATTCTGGTCAACTAACATCTTTTTCATTCCTTCAATTACCTCATCCTTCTGTTTTTCCCTAATCTCCTGATTCTTCAGTTTAGTCTTTATCATACTCAACTCATTGGCCAATGAAGTATTTAGACTACGAATAACATCCTCATCAAGACCAGCACTAGCCTCTTTCCCTGCTGTGAAACCCTCGTGTCGATGTTTTGATCTCCGTTCAGGCTCAACAAAGTCAGTTTTCTTTTTAGATTTCCATTCTTTCTCCACCCTTATCTCCTCTGCTTGTGCATCTATATCTTCTTCAAAATCATAATCTTTCTCTTTTGCATATCTCTTTCTCTTTTTAGCTGCATCAGCTTGTTGCACCCTTGTTTCCTTAGTCCTTTTGTTTTCAGACTCATCGACCCGTCTGATATAATTCCAGCGTTCTGGAGGGTACATATTTTCCCAGAGATGGGTGATTTTACCACTGAAATCATGGCGGATAGCACAGCAATCAGCAAATATCCGAGGGTTCATCTGCACTAATCTCTTAACTTCACCATGTTTAGGAACATCAGGAATAAGATCAACAATAATCATCTGAATAAAGCGAGGATATAACAACCATTTATCCTTCTTCACAGCCATCACATTCTCTGCCATACACGCAAAGATCAGTCTAGCAATGTTTGCTTTCTCCCCTTTACAACATATCACCATAGCTTTGGCCCAGTCAAGATTAAGTCCATCGGATCCACCCTTACGGCGATCTAAGCACATAATAAAAACATGAGCTATATATCTCCATTCCTTAGATAAAAAAGACTTTTTAATCTCCTTCCTCGAACCAAAAGCTGGTCCCTCATACCCCATTTGTTTGAAAGCTTGGAATACTTCAGACTCCGTCATATCCACTTCATCACCAGTATCATCTTCTAGTCTAAGAATCCTCGACACGCTCTTAGCAGTAATAGTTATATCATGATCAATCACTCTAGCTGTGATTCTCTGTACATCTCCTCCAGTGTTGTATTCTACTGATCTCCAAAAATCTCTAATATTAAGATCATAAATAGTGGGTGAGTGAGAGATAGCATATGCAATGGGTGATCTCTGAAGCCATCTAATGCAGTCACGAAATCCGGCCGCCTTTGGAAGAGTATCGTCTAATATGGCAGTGATGTTATTCCTCTCATCAAATTTGAGATTCGCTATGATAACCTGAGAAGAACAACAAATAAATTTGAATAAGAAATACTGAAAATAAGAAAATAAAACAAAATCAAAAGAAACAATCAATTTCGGCAAGCGAAACAATAGTTTCGCTCACTAAGACATGATAGTTTCGCTGAATCAAAGACAATTTCGACAAGGAAAACAAACAGTTTCAACAAGCGAAACTATAATTTCGCTCATTGAAACTTGTTATTTTCGCAGAACAAAAATTAGTTTGGACAAGATTAGAATTAATTAAAGTAGTTTCGCAATTAGTTTCACCAAATATTAATTTAGTTTCGCTATTACAAATTAGTTTCGCTGACATAAGAAAATACAAGCGAAATTGTGTAAATTAAAGATCAGTCATTGCGAAATTAGAGAAGATATGGCGAAACTGTTAAGTTTGCTCGGACAGCATAACTTTACAGTTTCGCAGAAAAGATGTGAACTTTCGTTCAATTTCGCAGAGAAATTAGTAGTTTCGCTGATCGAACAGGGAAACCACCGAAGAGACACAATCTAGATAACTTAAGAATAGACTATTTAATCCAGACTAGAAAGTGAATCAGTGTTCGAAACTCACATACGAAGTGAATCTCACGAAAAATCAGTCCAAATCACAAACACAAGTCAAAATCGCCTTAAAAGTTACGGATAAACCCTAAAAGTGAAACTGAGCGATTGTGCGAAATTATGAGAGAAAATTCGCAAACATGACTTATATAGCAAATAGTTTCGCAGACAGCGAAACTATAAATTCGTCTGGCGAATTTACAGTTTCGCCTAGTGAAACTGTAATTTCGCTAGGAGGTAACTAATTAACAACTTATTAGCCAACCTAGCGAAATTGCAGTTTCGCTTTGCGAAATTATTAGCGAGAGAATACTTTCGCACCTTTTATTTTATTATTATTATTATTATTTTTTTATTTTTATTTTTGTTATTATTATTATTATTTTTTTAAAATTATAATACTTAAAGGAAGCACATCTAATAATGAGATCTAAAATAATTAGAGATCACATTCTCTAAATATTTTAGAACATAAAGATGATCAAAAAATCATCTACCAGTCATGAGATCATACTGAATACAAGATCTGATCACAATCTGCACAGAAACAACTGAAATTAGAACAAATCAATAACGATTGCTGATATAATTGTCCACTTAAACTCACGCCTTATCCTTTTTCGAACAACAGCTTATGATTCATTTAAGGTTCAATTAGATGCTTTAAAATGCAAGACCCCACAATCATTTGGTAAAAAAACCCTCACCCAACCTCAGGATTTCTTGAATTATGAATCAATCTTAAAAGAACAAGGTTTGTGAATTAGTGTGCAAATGATTATCAACAAAATATTTCATTCTGAGAGAAATTCATCGATAAGATGATTTGACATAATTATATCAAAATGGTGAGAGCTCCAGATCTATACTCACGTATAACAGAGGAGATAACCATTTGAACATGTGCTGATGAGAGCTCCAGGTCAGTACTATCGTACAGCAGAGGAGATCATCACTCCAGGTCAGTATTCACGTACAGCAGAGGAGATAAGCACAGACACAAGACATCTTGACACTAAATATACCAGCAGAGGATGATGACAAAACAAAGCAAAATGAACGAAAGATTCATCCTCAATCCAATTTTTGTTAGGACTCAGTTTTTGTGCAATCCAAAACGATTGAGTAAATCCAGACATTCTTAAGCATAAAGTTTAATTTAATCAAAAAGCTGCTGTCTACTTCATTCGTCAGGCAGAGTCTATCAAGCATATCGTTAAAGAATCTGATCCATTTCCTTTTTTTAATGTGAAACAGAATCCAGTAACAGTTACTATCATTTCTCATAGAAGTACAGGTCATGTAAATAAAATTTTTTAGAGAATATACAATCATTTCTCACCATGTTAAATTCCAATCTCAGAATAATGATATTACTCCCCCAAATTTTTATTTTCATATTTCTATTATTATCAATGAATTTTCATTTTAATTAATTTTTTTATATGTTTGTTATAATTTTTTTTAATAAAGAAATAGAAAATGAAAATTTTTAAAAAGATATTAACCCAAGCATAGAAATCAATTCATAAAAACGAGGTTTATCAAATGTTTTTGTGAAAAGATCAGCTTTTTGATTTTTTGTATCGATGGGTATAATATTAATGAAACCCTTCTCTTGAGCATCACGAATAGCATGGATTCGTGTTTCAATATGCTTTGTGCGGAATGATGAATGGGGTTTTTAGCAATTCCAATGGCATCCTCATTGTCACAGAATAAAGGTGTATGAAGGAAATTAATGCCATAATCAATCATTTGATGTTGGATCCATAGAACTTGAGAGCAGCAGCTGGAGGCAACAATATATTCAGCTTCCCCTGTAGAAAGAGAATCCTGAAATGAATAAAAAATCATTTAGCCAGGAGCAATAGGGACCCAAGATTGAACAACTTTTGTTTTTAAAGAAGAAGATTTTTTACAAAAGAAATTATTAACCAATTTTGTCAATTTATTCCCAATACAATTCCTATTAGAGGATCTTTGAATCAAAGGGCAATTTTTGATAAGATGATCCTCTTCACAACACCTGAAACAATGATGTTTGAATCTAGGTCGATGATGTGATGAGGTAAAAATAGGATCAATAATAATCTCCTCATCACATTCAGATAAACTAGAATCAACATCACTGAATGTCTCATACGTCTCATGATGTTTTTGTTTATTTAAATCAGAGTTCTTCTTGTCAAAATCAAAACGTGATTCTTCTGACAAATCAGTAAAACTGGTACCATTGGTACCAGTGTCAGATAAAGACGAACTACATTTTTCTGATGATGTCATATTTAATGGTATGAAAGATGGAATAGGTTGAGAAAAGAACTTTTCGAAAGAATTAATTTTAAGTTGCTCAGTTGTTTTAGGAGAAACATCAGATTCATTGCATTCATTACCAGAACAAAATCATCACTATCATGATTTGAAGTGCAAGATGAAATAAAACTATCAAGAGAACATGAGACATTCAAGTCTGTTACATTTGAACTAGAAACAAACACTGAATTTAAACTAGACTTATTATCTAAAACAGACTGCTGATTGTCAGGTGTACTAGAACTAGTGCATCCAAGCCCACTAGTTGGTCCATAGTCGTAGTCTTCACGAATGTACCTAGAGTTATTCCCGACTAAACCTGCAGACATACTGTCAGTATCTGATTTGATTAAATCATTAGAAGGATGAGGAACAGGCATAGGAGAATAACAATATGTACTAGGAGGAGGATAAACCTGTACATTTTCATAGCCCAAACCTGTTTTAGTTCTTGCTCCCCGTTGAGATTTACAAAGATCATCATGTTTCATTCCAGAAATAGTCCATTTATCTAACTTTGACTGAAGTTTGCTTGCTTCAAATTCAGCAAGAGCAACCCGTTCAGTCAAAGTATTAACCTCGACATTTCTTTCCAAAACAATTCTTTTTAAATGATCAGTTTCTTTTAAAGCCTCATTTAATTTCACAAAATATTTTGATTCATTCATTTTAAGTTCATCATTAATTCGTTTTAAATCCTTTTCATTATCAATTAACAAACGATTAGCCTTATAAATCCCAAAAAGTCTAATTTTGCAAGCAGATGAGCACATATCCTGTATTACCTCATAAGGAAGTCCCATTACCATCCTTTCGGCAGCTAAAGCTTTATCGCACATGCATGCTGGAGTACTTGATTTCCTTTCCTCAACAGTAGCGGCCACATCATCCTTCTCTTTTCCTTTCGCAGCTTTTGAATTCCTTTCTTCATCTGAACCTATAATTTCCTCTCCATCTGCCTTCTCTTCTTTCTCCTTTACTGAAGATTCATTTGCTCCTTTGAATTCCTTGAACAGCACAAATCCATCTTTATCAACTTCCATCTCATCACTTTCCACAACCTCAGCAACTAACGCGTGATTTATTTCAGATCTTGTTTCTTCCACCTCCACACTCCAGTCAAAGTTTGAGATCAAAGCTGACTCCTTTTTTGAATTTCCTTCTTCCTTTTCTTTCTCTGCTGTCAATCTTGGTACTCCAGTGTTACTAGGATCTGTGACAATTGGTAATGGACATTCACGTTTAAAATGTACCAATTGTTTACAGTTAAATCACCTCAATTTTGACTTATCAAATCCTAATTTTGAGGTAGATGATTGACCACCAAAGTTCTTTCTTCCTGTTCTTTCCATGAATCTCCTGGCTCTTAAAGTTAACATCGCCATTTGCCATTGAATGTCAGTTTCTTCTAAATCATCCGGATCAACCTGATACATATCCTCCATAGTCATTCCTTTACCTTTCAATTCACTAGCAACAAGAGCTTCATAGCTCTGAACAAACATTCCAAAAAGAGCCATTGTTTCAGATGAAATTGAAGTTTCAGCATTCACCTTAGAATTTCCCAATTCTTTTCCAACATGATTACTACCACTCGAGAAATTACTTGTATTTCTCCCTCCTTGAATTGGATTTTGAATGTGAGAGTTTGCAGCGGATGACAACAAAGCACATTTTGAGAAAAACCAGATGTGGGCATCATAGTCTGTTTAATTCTCTTCTTTTCATATCCAACTCAAAAGATTTCAACTTGTTAATGATATCCATCAGCTTATAATCTGTAAAACCTCTTTCTTGTTTGGGCATCCTCACTTGAAGACTCCACTGTGGTGGAAGAGAATCGAGAAGCCTGTTAACTTGTTCACTGTTGGAGAGTCTTTCATCATACTTCTTCAGAGTGCTTGAGACGGTTAAGAAACGATTTGTCAGATTTGTCAAACTTTCATTCTTGTATCCTACAAACGAATTGAACTCCTTTTCAGCTTGAATACTCTTGTCTTTCACCAGATCTGCATTCCCATCATAGAATTCACAGAGAGCATCATAAAGAGATTTAGCACTTTTATGCTCTGTAAAACGATTGTAGATATCTGGAGCCAAGCAGAGAGTTAGAGCACCAAAAGCTTTTTGATCACGATCAATCAATTTCAGATCTCTTTCAGTATAAGAAGATGGGTCTTTGTTCTGAAAAACGACATCACCAACCGTAACCGTAGGTATATGAGGACCTGAAATAATCGATTCCCATTGATTATGATCTGTGTAGAAAAAGAAAGCTTTGAGACATCTTTTCCAATCTTCAAAACTATCTCCATTAATGAGTCTTGGAGGTCTATTAGGAGCAACACTTTCAAGATCCGCAAGTGTAAGAGTAGTTAATTTCGACATGATAGTTTCGGCAGAAAAATTGATAATTTCGCTGACAAATTCGCTAACAAATTCGCTGAAAGAGGTGACTTGGCTAACAGTTTCGCTGAAACAATACTATCGCAAATACTTTCGCAAAAACAGACACTTTCGCTTGCAATTTCAGCAGCACTTTCACTTGAACAGAGACAACAATTGCTTAGTTTCGCTGCTAAATTCGCACGAAACAAGCTTGAACTTTCGTTCAAAAATAGATTCGGTAGCAATTTCGCTTGATGATTGGTCAAAAACACTAATGAACTTTCGTTCAAAGGAATACTTTCGTTAAAACTCTAGAAAACAACTTCTGATCCAAAATAACTCATAATTTCGCTAAATGAAGATGACAGTTTCGCTGTGAGAACAGTAATTTCGTTGGTCGATCTCAAAACCCCTTTTCACCTCAAAATGAATCTGAAATCATCCAAATCTCAATGAATTTGAGATCTGATGATTGTAGAATCTTCCTCACTCAAGAACAAGCATAATTCAATCAATTTCCATGCCAAAAACAGCTGATAATCCAATGAAAATTGATTGAAACTAGATATTGACCAAAACCACAAAAACTCAACAAATCAAGAGCACTAAGGCTCTGATACCATATTGTTGGTCCATGTGATCGATGAACAATACAATTGATAGGATAATTGATCAATATCAAACACACAATCCAAATAACAACAATTGAGAAGTGAATATAATGAATCAAGACATAATTGGTACTCAAATGAACAAACTCACTCAATAACAACAAGCACAATTGTATTTCAATGAAGTAACTGCTTAGAAATGGTAGCTTGCAACAGAATTCCACGATTAGGGTTTTGCAAGCTTGCCGTACAAAGTGAAATGACAATAGTATATATAGCAGTCATAGATTGGCTGACAGTTAGCGAAACTGTCATGCCGAAACTATAGTTTCGCCCGCCAGAACACAAGTTCGCCGGGTAAACCAAAACAGCAAACTGTGAGCGAATGTATAGATTCGCTCACAGTTTCGCTGGACTGCTAAAACTGCTAATTACAAACAAAATACAAAATGAAACTAACAAAAGTCCTATTACAATGTAAAGTAAACATCTATACTAAAGTGAGTCCAACCTAACATGATCTTCAAAACCCACTAAAAACGTACCCGAACACAAGCAAACACACATAAGCACAAACCCGAGGACATAACCGGTTAGGAACACCATAAAAACATGGATTCTTACCTTGAATTAACACTTTTGTTCTGGTTTCTCTTCAAAACCGAGAGTTCGCTGCTTCCTTCTACTCTCTCTCTCTCTAAAATCTGAGACTTTTGTGTGTAGAAAAGGAGATCGGCGGCCATGCCACCTTTATCACTAACTTTTCAAAGATTTTTCCTTTTTGACACTTTTAACCCCTACACTTGGGTTTTATTTCTTTCCTTCTTTTTACTTCACTTTATTTTTTCTTTCTTTGTCTTTAAAATAACCGGCCGTTACAAGCCCACCCCTTATTTAGGTTTCATCCCCGAAACCTGTTATTCCTCAAATAGTCATAGGTAATGCTGTCTCATCTCTTCTTCAGTCTCCCACGTAGACTTGCATCCCTTCCTGTGCTTCCACTGTACACGCACATGGGGAACCACTTTATTCCTCAGCCTCTTCTTTTTTCGATCAATGATCTCCACTTGTTGCTCCATATAATTGAGTTGTTCATCTATCTCGATATCCTCTAGTGGAACAATCATATCCTCGTCTGCTAAACATTTCCTCAGATGGGATACCTGGAATTTCAGTTGAATTGCACTTAACTCATCTGGTAGCTCCAACCTATAGGCCACCTCTCCTACTCTGGCAATGATTCAGAAAGGCCCTATATATCTCGGGCTCAACTTGCCCCGCTTTCTAAACCAAATGATACCCTTCCAAGGTGAGACTTTCAACATAACCCGATCACTCACCTTAAAATTAATCGGTCTGCGTCGTTTATCAGCATACGACTTTTGTCTATCTTTGGCTGCCTTCATGAAGGCCTTGATCTTTTCAAGCTTCTCAGTCGTAGCCTCGATCACCTTGACACTTCCTAACTCGTTCTGGCCAATATCACCCGAACACATGGGTGTTCTGCATCTCCTACCATATAGCATCTCATAAGGGAGCATACCAATACTGGCATGATAGTTGTTGTTATATGAAAACTCAGCTAATGGTAAGTTATCATCCCCACTTCCTTCAAAATCAATGACGCATGCCCGAAGCATATCTTCTAGTGTCTGAATTGTCCGTTCTGATTGACCATCCGTTTGAGGATGATAAGCTGTGCTGATATGTAACCTCGTCCCCATCACGTCATGAAATTTCTTCCAGAATTTAGATGTAAACCGGGTGTCACGATCAGAAAAAATAGACACCTGCACACCATGATGAGTTACAATCTCCTTGATGAATAAATCCGCTAACCTCTCGGATGAATATGTCTCACGAATCGGTAGGAAGTGAGCACTCTTCGTCAAATGATCAACAATCACCCATATAGCATCATACCTTTTGGGGTACACAAAAGCTTTGTAATGAAATCCATGGTGATGTGCTCCCACTTCCATTCCAGTATATCCAAAGGTTGGATCTTCCCATACGGCTTTTGGTGCTTGGTCTTCACTTGTAAACAAGTAAGGCATTTACTCACATACTCCACCACATCACGCTTCATACCTGACCACCAATAATCTTTCTTCCTGTCTTGATACATCTTAGTGGCACCAGGATGAATGGAATATCAAGTCTTGTGAGCTTCATCCATAATATTCCCGCGTAGATCCCCAAAACGAGGGATACATATTCATCTAATTGATTTCTAACACCAAGCGTGTTTTCACCCAATTCCGCAACCAGACCTCTCATCCTTTCAGAGTTAAGATAATCTTCTTTCAATGCCTCATCTTGAAACTCTTTGACTTGCTTCATCACATCAGAGGTCATGATTATTTGGAAAGCTTTCACTAGAATTGGTTTGGATCTCTACTTCTGACTAAGGGCATCCACCACCACATTGGCTTTGCCCAGATGGTAATGAATCTAGCAATCATAGTCTTTTATGAGCTCCAACCATCTTCTCTACCTCATGTTCCAGTCCTTCTGCTCGAAGAAGTACTATAAGCTCTTATGGTCGGTAAATATGGTGCACTTCATCCCGTAAAGGTAGTGCCTCCAAATCTTTAATGCAAAGACCACAACCGCTAGCTCCAAGTCATGAGTAGGATAATTGACCTCATGAACCTTCAACTATCGGGATGCATAGGATATAACCCTTCCCCTCTGCATTAGCACACACCCCAACCCCAAGTAGGAAGCATGAGAATAAACAACCAGATCTTCACTTCCATCGGGTAAGGACAGAAAAGAAGCTTGAGTCAATCTCGCCTTTAATTCTTTGAACACCTTCTCTTGAGCTTGACCCCATACAAACTTCACCTCTTTCCGAGTCAACTTAGTTAGTGGAGAAGCGATCTTGTAAAATTCTTGGATGAATCTTCTGTAGTAGCCCGCCAAACCCAAGAAGCTACGAATCTCTAATGACGTCTTTGGAGACTTCCATTGCATCACCGCCTTCACCTTCGTCGGGTCCACCATAATCCCATCAGGATTCACCACATGACCCAAGAATTGAACCTCACACATCCAGAACGCGCACTTGGAGAACTTAGCATACAACTTCTCATTTCTCAACGTCTCTAAAACCTCCCGAATGTGACCGGCATACTCTATCTCGATCTTCGAATAAATCAGGATCTCATCAATAAACACAATCACTGATTTATCCAACATCAGCCGGCACACTCGATTCATCAGATCCATAAAATCAGCCGGCGCATTGGTCAAACCAAAAGACATGACAAGAAACTCGTAATGACCATAACTTGTGCGAAAGGCTGTTTTTGGAATATCCTGCTCCTTCACCTTTAGCTGATGGTAGCCAGATCGAAGATCTATCCTTGAAAACCAACTGGCACCTTAAAGCTAATGAAACAAATCATCAATTCTCGGTAAGGGGTATCGGTTCTTTATCGTCAACTTATTCAGCTCACGGTAGTCAATACACATCCTCATATTACCGTCTTTCTTCTTTACGAATAAGACTGGAGCACGCTTAGGAGAGAACTCGATCTAATAAACCCCTTATCAAGCAGCTCTTGCAATTGCTCCATAATTCTTTCATCTCAGTAGGAGCCAACCGATACGGTGCCTTGGCAACAGGTTGGGCACCCGGTATCAGGTCGATCTGGAACTCGATCTCACGGTTAGGTGGCACTCCTCGTAAGCCTTCTGGAAACACGTCTAGAAAGTCACACACAACCGGTACATCAGACAGTTGTGGTGCTGGCGTATCCACATCCTTTACATAGGCCAAGTAGGCACTACATCCACGCCTCATGCACTTTCCCACCACCGCCATTGAGGTTACCTTCAGAATCGTCATGACCCGATCACCATAAACCGTTACCGAACTCCCATCAGGCGCTGTCATATGAATCATCTTCTTGCGACACACAATGTTCGCCTCGTAGTCCGCCAACCATCCATCCCAAGAACCATATCAAAACCGCCTAACGTTATTACGAACGGTCTAACACGAAATTTATGACCCTCTAATTCCACATCACATCCTTCTATCATCTTAGAAATTCTAGTAGACTTACCTATGGCAATTTCTACATCAAAGGACACATCAACACTCTTACTACTAACAGGCAGTTTAGCACAGAAAGCAGCAGAGATAAAACTTTTACTAGCACCAGAATCGAACAACACAGAGGCTAAAGTTTAGTTTACTAGAAACGTACCTGACACGACATCAGGGTTTGTCCTAGCCTCCTCATGTGTTATCGTGAAAGCCCTGGCACTTGCCCTTGGTCCTTCTCCCCCAGTCGTCTTCTTCCCTGCACCAGAACTTTCAGCCCTCGGCTTCTTGCAGTCTCAACTCATGTGGCCCTCCCCGCCACAATTAAAACACATCCCAGTGTTACACTCCCTCACCATATGGCCAGGTTTCCCACATTTGAAGCACATGTTAAATCCCAATCTAGATTCGCCAGTTTGCTCCTTCCCACACTTGCCACACCTCCTCGACCCTACACCCGATGTGACCATACGTCGGTCATCCACCCGTGCCTTCTTGTTACTTGTTGAGGCACCACCCCAATCGACCCTTTTCCCATTCCAATTCCGATCACCACCACCCTTCTTGCTTGCCTCAGCCCCCACCACCTCTCGCTCATCATACAGTCTTCCTGCCAAATCAACTGCCGACCTAAACGTGCTCGATCGGGCAACGATCATGTGCCTGCGAATATCCGCCGACAAGCCTTGAATGTACCTCTTAATCTTCCACGATAGAGGCGTCACCTGATCCGGCACCAGATGTGCCATCTCGTTTTACTTGGTAGTGTACTACTGATGGCTCATGGTTCCCGCCTCCAATTGCAGGAACTCTATCTCAACTTTTTCCATTTCCCTGTGAGGACAGAACTCCTTGATCACCAACTTTTTTAGTTCGAACCATCTTATCCTCCTAATTGCCTGACTACCCTCGGTCTGGACTATATTATCCCACCAGCACAGAGCCGAGTCCACAAACGAGTGGGCAACAAACTTTACTTTCTAATCCTCCCGGTACTCGTTGATATTTAAAACAACTTCCATTTCTCTCACCCACCGGTGAGCAGTAGCAGCAGTTCCATTATCGTCGAAAGTAGGGGGCTTGCACCTTTGAAATGCCTCGTAGTTACAGCCTCGTGGCACCTCTGGCGTAGGCTCTTCTTCTTCCTCTTCTTCTTCGTCATCTGACAAAACCGTCTTAGTCTTGGGCTGTCTCCTTTCGCCTGTAGGTCTACTCCTTTCCCTTTATTCCCCATCTCTAATAGCCTTTATCACTTCAGTTACCACAGATGGTAGGATCGTCTGCATGACCTGATGTACTTCCTCCACAACCGCCTCCTTCACTGAGGCTCTCAAATTAGCACTCTCATCACCACCCTCCGGATAAGGGGTCTCTACTTCTTCATTAACCACCTTTTCGGCTTTAGGCCTTCTTCTCATAACCTGTGGTTCAGCACAACGACCTCCACCACGTAAAGCTTTAGATGATCTACCACCAGCCATCCACACACACACATTGAAAGATTCAAACACCAACACGGTCATTCAAGGGAACAACTTAGTTTATGTCAAGTATAGTAAGTCTCTAATTACATTGGTCAGTTGTGATTAGCCACTTACTTTACTCTTCATACCCCAAGCATTACCTGTCCTGACTATATCGGTATCTAAATCTACCAGCAACACTGTTGGACCAAAAGAACCAATGAGCCAAGATCAGAAAACCTCTAAGTCCCACATGATATCACAACAACTGCTGAAAGCTTCATCAGTAGTTTGACAAGTGCTGAAGACTTCAACAGCTGAAGATCAAGTGCTGAAGACTTCAACAGTTGAAGACTAAAGTGCTGAAGTACAACAGCTGAAGAACACAAGTACTAAAGCTGAACAGCTGAAGAACACAAGTACTGAAGCTGAAGTTCAAAGTACTGAAGTACAACAGCTGAAGAGTCTACAAGTGCTGAAGATCAACAACTGATGTACAAAGTCTGAAGACAAAGACTGAAGACATCAGCTGATGATATCTACTGAAGTCATAAGCTGATGAAACGTCTGAAGTTCAAGTCTGAAGATCAAGTACTGAAGTTTCAGTATTTTGTCACAACAGCTGAAGAGTACTTCTTCAGTAGTTGTGATATCAGTAGTTTTATGTTTTTACTTTCAGTAGTTTTGTAAAACGACTGAAGAGCTTGTTCTTCAGTCGTTGTAGTTTCAGTAGTTTTATGTTTTTCAGTAGTTATAACAACTAATAACACTTAGCATTTTTGTAAGGAGATGTCAGCTGTTTTGACATCTTCAGTAGTTGTGTTTCAGTTGTAATAAATCTGTTAGATGTCACTATCAAGTGACATCAGCAGACGTCACATCTCTTATATAAGAGGTGTCGACCTAATTGTAAGTGTGACATTTCGTTACCACGAAAGCGAATATTGAATGAAATATATTTGCAGAATTCTCTCTCTATAACCGTCTTTGTTCTTCATTGAATATCGTTTCGTTCTTGTGAATCGGCTAATTTATTGTTAGAATTCCGCTGCTATACTCTCTAATCAATCAAACATAGATCACTGATCCTAACAAGTGGTATCAAAGCTGGTTAATCATTGATCGATCTAACAATTGATCATTGAAACTGCTAATTGATATCTGTGTTTGATTGAATTAGCATATTCGCAAGAACTGGTTATAGATTATTGAATTTCTGTCGCTTTCGTTCATTTATTTTGAGATCTCTTTTGGTTCAATTGGTTGTTGCGTTTTGTTCTAAATCTGTTTTAGCTTAATCGAATTTGATTGAATCTGAGATGACTACTCCTTCTAATGATCCTCACAATACCAGTTCCTCAACCAAGCCTCCGATGCTGGTTAGGACCGAGTATAACATATGGCAACGAAGAATGCTTCATCACCTGTCTGTTAACAGTTCAGGTTGTTGGACATCTGTGGTACATGGACCACATAAGCCTATGGTGAACAATCCGGAAACCAATCAAATGGTTCCGAAGAAGAAGGAACAATACTCTGTTGAAGATCGGAAACTATTTGAGATTGATGCTAAAGCCCATGGAATTCTGGCCATGGCACTGCCTAATGAAATCTATTCAGGGCTTATGCATCATGAAACTGCTCATGATCTCTGGAATGCCCTGAAGGAACAATTCGGTGGCACAGATGAGGTCTTAGCAAACAATAGAGAAATCCTTGCCCAACAATATGAGACATTCTCTCATAGAAAGGGTGAGACACTGACTCAACAGTTTGAGCGTTTTTCCTGCTTGATCTCTGAGCTGAAAATGGTGAAACAGGAATACACCAATAGCCAGATGAACAACAGGTTCCTCAGATCACTGCCTGAGAGATGGGACACATACACTATTGTCCTACGCTCTAGTGCAAATCTGGATAGCCTATCTCTCACCCAACATCATGGGAAACTGCTTATACTCTCTAATCAATCAAACATAGATCACTGATCCTAACAAGTGGTATCAAAGCTGGTTAATCATTGATCGATCTAACAATTGATCATTGAAACTGCTAATTGATATCTGTGTTTGATTGAATTAGCATATTCGCAAGAACTGGTTATAGATTATTGAATTTCTGTCGCTTTCGTTCATTTATTTTGAGATCTCTTTTGGTTCAATTGGTTGTTGCGTTTTGTTCTAAATCTGTTTTAGCTTAATCGAATTTGATTGAATCTGAGATGACTACTCCTTCTAATGATCCTCACAATACCGGTTCCTCAACCAAGCCTCCGATGCTGGTTAGGACCGAGTATAACATATGGCAACGAAGAATGCTTCATCACCTGTCTGTTAACAGTTCAGGTTGTTGGACATCTGTGGTACATGGACCACATAAGCCTATGGTGAACAATCCGGAAACCAATCAATGGTTCCGAAGAAGGAACAATACTCTGTTGAAGATCGGAAACTATTTGAGATTGATGCTAAAGCCCATGGAATTCTGGCCATGGCACTGCCTAATGAAATCTATTCAGGGCTTATGCATCATGAAACTGCTCATGATCTCTGGAATGCCCTGAAGGAACAATTCGGTGGCACAGATGAGGTCTTAGCAAACAATAGAGAAATCCTTGCCCAACAATATGAGACATTCTCTCATAGAAAGGGTGAGACACTGACTCAACAGTTTGAGCGTTTTTCCTGCTTGATCTCTGAGCTGAAAATGGTGAAACAGGAATACACCAATAGCCAGATGAACAACAGGTCCTCAGATCACTGCCTGAGAGATGGGACACATACACTATTGTCCTACGCTCTAGTGCAAATCTGGATAGCCTATCTCTAACCCAACTTCATGGGAAACTGCTTACATTTAAAAGAGAGATAGAGCAGAAGAGGAAACAGTCCTCATCAGGAAAGCTCACTGATGACTTTGTACCAGGGAATACTGCCTTGGTTGGTCATGAGTCAGAATATGCTGCATCTGAAAGCAATTATGATGAGCATATTGATTTCTCTTCAAATAGTTCTGATCATGCATTTGTTGGTATTGAGAGTCATTCTGGCAGTAATAGTGACAATCTATGCTTCATTATGGATGATCTAAAAGGAATAGCTGATGATGATCTAGAAGAGAAGGATATTCTGAGCCAAATGGCATTGATTAATATCAGATCTCAGAAGTTCTATAAGAGAACTGGCAGGAAATTTCCTGGACTCTCTGGCAAAACCAAAGTTGGTTTTGACAAGAGTAAGTTGAGGTGTCACAAATGCCAAAGGCTGGGACACTTTGCAAGAGAGTGTAGATCAACTGGATCTAACTCTTCTGCACCCTTTGTGACTTTCCTAGTACTAGTCCACAAAACAGAGGGCAACATCCTGCTGGTTCTGGTCATCATTCACATCCTAGATCTCCTGCATACTTTGTTCCCCAGGGTCAAATGTCATATCCTATCCCTGCCATTATATGCCTCAACCAAATCCTGTTCAAGCTCCAATTGCACAACAACCACAAGCATTGCTGAACCACAACCTTCCCAATCTCATCAACAAACTCAACCTCAACAACACAGCTTCTTCACTCCAGGAGTTGTTGACTGGAGCAGTTTACCAGATGACTTGTCTGGTCATGAACAACTGTTCTCAGGTGCTGGTCAACATGGTGGTGAAAGTCCCTTTGGAAATCTAGCTCTTATGGCTTTGGATTCTGCTGATACTTCATCCACTAATGCCTCTACATCAAAGGTATCACAGGTATCCTCTGAGGCAAAAGCCAATTATGTTCTGAAACATGCATAGCAGCATTTGCATCTATTAGAGAAGCAAATGTAGCTTTAATCAACAAGAACATTGAGCTAGAACAAATAATTTCCAAAGCAAAGCTGAATTTGAGTCTGTGCTTAATGATAATAATGATGAGATTTACAAACTTAAATGCCAAATACTGATGATAGGCTAGGGAGAGATACTTCTAGAGAAGTATAAAGATCTTAAAGAAACCCTTGCAGTTACCCAGGTAGAGTGTGATAGATGGGTACAATCATGCAAAGGTTTTGAAATGCTTCTTAGTAAGCAATCTGCTTCCAATGTGAAGTTTGGCATTGGTTACAATCACACTGCTCCACCTACAGATTTTACTCCCAGAGAGGTAGAATCGGATGGTGAGAGTAATAACCAATCTATCTCATCATGTGATCTACTTTCTGATACAGCACAATCAGAAGTAGAAGTCAGCACCAAGCCTTTGAGAACCTATCAGCTGTTGATGGTTCCACTGCTGACACTCACATGATCAATGAGTTGATCAACTCAGGAGTTAATTCTGAAAGTCCTGAAAGGACTAGAGAGCAGATTTAACACCTGAAGTTCAACTCCAACTACTGCTAGTACTGAAAAGAAGAAACTGTCAGTAGAAAGAGTTTGAAGACTACTAAAGAGGAAGTCAAGAAGCAAACAATGCTTCCAAAGCACTGAAGAGCAAGTCTTCAGTTGCTTCACCCTCTTTAGTTGATGATCAACCTAAGATGAAGAAGAACCATGTGAAGTATGTGGTTTGTTCAATCATCTTACAGATGATTGCTGGTACAAAAGAGGTTCCAAACTCAAACATAAAGAAGAAATTAAAGAGAAAATGGTAAAAATGAAAACTGAGTTTGAGACCACATTTGTATTAGCAACATCAAATCCTGTAACCCTTAAGTCCTCAAAGAAATCCAAAAAGGAGGGGTTAAATAGGTGACAGCTGAGAGTGCTCAGAAGAAGAAGGTGCAACATAGGACTTATCAACTCCACTGGCAATGTGTCTGATGAGCTGAAAGCTTTATCACAAAATCAGACACAGCTGGTTATGATGGTTCAACATCTATTGGGAAGAGTTAACCAATTAGATGCTCATATGTTGAAACCACAGAAAAGGAGGTCCAAGCCAAAGATTCCTCTTCTTCACCATCTTCTTCCTCTCAGGCTGTTGTTTCTAATAAACCTTTTAGTTTACCATCTGTTGATGAGACCAGCCCCAAACCAAAGAGGTTTGGGTCTCCAAAACTAACTGATTGTTTATTATTTCAGGTTCTTCAACATGCCAAAGTACCATCTGGTATGTAGACAGTGGGGGATCTATGCACATGACTGGGAACAACTCTCTTCTTCATGACTACTCTCAAGGAAAGAAGGGGTTTGTTTCTTTTGGCAATGACGCTAGGGGTTACATCATTGGAATGGTTTTGTCTCCAATGGAGAAATCAAGTTTGATGATGTTAATCATGTGGAAAATCTCAAGTACAATCTCTTGAGTGTCAGTCAAATGTGATAAAGGCCATGTTGCTCTTTTCACCAGTCAGAACTATAGGATTCTGTCATCCAAAGTTCTGCATTTGATTGATAAGGTGTTGGATGATCACACTCTCCTGAGAGCCAACAGGACTGGAAGTGTATGCCTTAGATCTTTCCAAGAAATAGATCTCAGAGGCAATCCTTGCCTATTTTCCAAAGCCTCTTCTCAAGAATCTAAACTGTGGCACAGAAGGCTGGGTCATGTTAATTTCAAAAACATGAATCAGCTTATCCACAATAGTTTAGTCAGAGGCTTACCAATAAAGGAGTTCCACTGTGATGAAACCTGCACTGCTTGTTTAAAAGGAAAACAACACAAAGTCTCATTCCCTCCTATTGAAGAGCCTAAGTCCACTGCCTGCTTACAATTACTGCATATGGATCTATTTGGTCCTGTGAGAGTAATGAGCATGGCAAAGAAGAAATACTGTCTGGTAATTGTGGATGATTACTCCAGATTTGTATGGACTTTCTTTCTACATTCAAAGGATGAGGTTGCTCAGAAGATTATTCACTTTGTGTTGTATATTGAGAAGCAGTATTCCCTTCCAGTCAAGTGTATTAGGAGTGACAATGAACTGAATTCAGAAACCATACACTTGATGACTTCTACCTTTCAAGGGAATCAAAAGGTAGTTTAGCATCCCAGGACTCCAGAACAAAATGGAGTAGTGGAGAGAAAGAACAGGACCCAATTGAAGCTGCAAGGTCCATGTGGCTGACTTTGGTTTGCCACTGACCTTTTGGGCTGAAGCTGTTAACACAGCTTGCTATGTGCAGAATAGAGTCTTAGTAAATCAGAGGTTGATGAAGACTCCATATGAAGTTCTCCATCACTTGGCTCCTCTAATTTCATTCTTCAAGCATTTGGGTGTCCCTGTTTTATTCTCAACACAAAGGATCAACTCCATAAATTTGATCCTAAGGTGGATGCAGGGTATTTTGTTGGTTATTCATCTACTTGCAAGGCATACAGAGTCTTCAACTGTAGAACAAAGATAGTTGAAGAGACTTTGCATGTGAAGTTTAATGAATCTCCTTTGGACAAGATTCCATAAAACCCTGTGGAGTTGTTTGATTTGGACATACTGCAATATGTTCCTTATCAACCTCCATCTGTTGCAGATCCTATGGATAAATCATCTTCTGCAGCATGTCTTCCACCTGGTGGTATTGATGATGATGATGATAATATCAATACTCACCTATTCAAGTTTAGTGACCAACTGCCTGTGTCTGCTAAATTTGATGTTCCTGTAGCTTCAGCAGTTCCATCCACAACAAATGCTGATGATCTTTGTTTCCTCTACATCTTTTGAGTTACCATCTAATTCTTGGTTTCAAGAGTCTACATCAACATCTGCTGCTGCTGAAGGTTCTACAAACACTTGCACAGATCTCATTGTTTATTAAGAACTGAAGATCACCCCATGTCTCAGATTATTGGTGATATCAATGCTGGTGTTTCAACAAGAAGTCATTGTCTAACTTCTGCTTCTATGCTCTCTTCATCAGTCAGCTAAAGCCAAGAACTACCATGTTGCTTTGAGAGACAATGGATGGGTTGAAGCTATGCAGCTTGAGCTACTTCAGTTCAAGAAACACAAGTGTGGGAACTGGTTCCTCTTCCCCCAGGTAAGTGTGCAATAGGCACTAAATGGTGTTTAGGAATAAAACTGATGAAAATGGTTTATTGTTAAGAACAGGCTAGACTGGTTGTACAGGGTTTTCACAAGAAGAAGGTATTGACTATGATGAGACCTTTGCCCCTGTAGCCAGACTAGAGGCAATCAAATTGTTTTTAGCCTATGCTGCATTCCACAATCTTAAAGTTTTTCAAATGGATGTCAAAAGTGCATTTTTATATGGTATAAAGGTAAGAAGTAAATATGGGTGTCAACCACCAGGCTTTGAGGATAATAAACATCCTGAATGGGTGTATAACTTGATAAGGCTCTTTATGGGTTGAAACAAGCTCCTAGAGCCTGGTATGAGACACTCTCTACTTTTCTTCTTAAAATAATTTCACTAGAGGCTCCACTGATAAAACTTTGTTTATTAAGAAGGTGGATCAGCATAAGCTACTTGTTCAGATTTATGTTGATGAATCATTTTGCATCCTCTGATCCCCAGTTGTGTGATATTTTAAACATTAATGAAAAAGAGGTTTGAAATGAGTGCAATGGGAGAATTACAGTTCTTTCTAGGCTTGCAAATTAAACAAAAGGCTGATGGAACCTTTATTCATCAGTCAAAATATACAAAAGATCTTTTGAATAAGTTTGATTTACAAAACTGTAAGCCCTGTTCTACTCCCATGTGCAACACCACACAACTGGATGCTGATCAGAAAGGTAAAGCTGTTGATAAACACTTTACAGATGTATGATTGGGTCCTTGATGTATTTACAGCTTCTAGACCAGATATTATGTTTGCTACATGTGTTTGTGCTAGATTTCAGGCTGCTCCTAAAGAGTCTCATTTGATTGCAGTCAAGAGAACTTTAGATATTGCAAGGTACACAATCTCTGGGTTTATGGAATTCCACTGGACACTCTTGCAAATTAGTTGCTTTTTCAGATAGTGACTATGCAGGGTGCAAGTTAACTAGAAAGTCAACTTCTGGTGGTTGTCAATTCCTAGGCAACTGTTTGATTTCTTGGCAGAGTAAGAAACAAACATCTGTTGCTACATCAACTGCTGAGGCCGAGTACATTGCTGCTGCAAGTTGTACTTCTCAGGTACTCTGGCTTCAGAACCAACTTCTGGACTATGGCATTACAGAGACTAAGCCTCCATTGTTAATGGATAGTGCTTCAGCTCTGTGTATTGTCAAAAATCCAGTCCAGCACTCTAGGACCAAACATATAGAGATCGACATCATTTTATTCGGGATTGCTTTGAAAAAGGTCTGATTGATCCTAAGTTTGTGCCTAGTGCTGATGAGCTTGCAGATTTTTTACTAAGCTTTGGATAGTTCTACTTTCCAAAACTCTTGTGTAAGGCTGGTATGCTGCGCTATAAGTGACAACTACTGATGATTTCAGTAATAATTACTGGTGATCATTGGTACCCATGTCACATATAAGTACTGATGAGTCCTTTCCCCTTCAGTAGTTTTTATAACTACTGACGGCTAAATGCCTCACAAGTACTGAAGTACTTTATCTTTCCAAACTACTGATGTAGTTACAACTACTGATGTAGTTACAACTACTGAAATCAGTAAAACAGATAATACTGACGTCCTATGAAACACCTAAAAAGCAGATGCAAAGTCTGATGAGTAAGTGTTGAGGACAGTATGAAACAGCTGAAAGGCTATGAATTGACGAAAACTACTGAAGAGAACTTTCTCTTCAGTTGTTTCTACAACTGCTGTTTCATTCTAACAACTGAAGCAAACCATGTCTTCATTCAGTAGTTTCACAACTACTGATGACTAACACCAAGTCTTCAGCTGTTTACAACAACTGATGACAAAACCACTGTCTTCATAGTTTCACAACTACTGATGACAAACACCAGTCCTCAGTTTTTCATCATCTGAAGTCAAAACCATGGCTTTCAGTAGTTCTAACTACTGATGCCTAACACCACGACTTCAGCTGTTTCAACGTCTGAAAGGTAATACCATGTCAACAGTCGTTTTAAACTACTGATGACTAACACCAAATCCTTCAGTCGTTTTCTAACCCGTACACTATAAATAACCCTGACCTAATCCTTTAAGCTTCATCTTCTTCAAACCTAACGTTCATCTCTTCCAAACTTCTCTCTCCTAAATGGCGTCCATGCAACTCAAACCGCGACACAACTGTGTAGCTTACCTCACCAAATCGCCATTCTGGGCTAAGTTCGATAATGCTATTGATCTTATGGTCCAGTCACATACAACGCCTTTCTTTTCAATCCAATCCTTCATGCCGAATCCCTCAAACAGTTTTGGATGAACATCACCCTCACCACTAGGGAGAACACACAGCATCTCTCCGGTCGGTCGTCAACCACCACGAAGTGGTCATCACTCCCGAAACTTCGTCAATTCTACACCTGGATGATGCCACTTCTCCTGCTGGATATCCAAAGGGCACAACTGATTTATCCTTTGCCCACCATGGATATCAGGACAACTTAGTGCCTCCACAATATGAAGAACATTTCCATGACGCTGAACGTCTAATCTTTCACATGGTAAATGTCTGTTTGGCTCCTAAGACTTCGTCTTGGGATCAATGTCTACAAAGTGGCAGCAGGTAATGTATTCTATTCTTGAGCAACAGCCTTTAAATTTTTCAGAAATAATATTTTCAGAGCTCAAGGATATGGCTCAAAAACTAACTGCTAACCGTTGGATATTATCCGCGTTTCATAATGGCCATAATTACAACCAGTTTCAAGCTGAGGGACTCGTTGGCTGGGAGTCCCTGCTATGGCTGTTTTGCCTGAAGTATACTCCCGGCACAACTCTGACCACTCACTCAAAATGGCTGCCAAGCTGCGCAAACCCACGCAGCTGGAACCCACAGCCACCACCTCCAAATCAAAAGTCCCCACCAAACCCACTAAAAAGAAACCCAAAACCGCTACTTAGGGAAATGAGTCCCCTGAGGATGCCCCTGCAACACAAACGCAGGATATATCCACTGGTTATAAACCCCCTAGTGGATATAAGACTCTTCCGCCATAGCCGCTCAGGATTCCTCTCAACAGGAGCCTGCAGCAACCACACAAGGGGTACCCACACATCTGGGATCTTCCTCACTTGAGGAGATTGCCATTGAAGAGCACCTTCCTCCCCAGGTGCACACTGCTTCTATCTATCCCTTCACCCCTGCAACCGCCCCCCAAAACCTACATTGCTTGTTGCACAAGTGCTGACTCAGTTGCACTCCTCACCCCCCTCCCCAGATACCAATTACTACTGGGAACACCTCTACCATTGAGGGGGAGGACCAAGTGCAGCTGAGAACCCACAGCATAGGGGTTACAATGTTCCCTCTCCTAGTGTAGCCATGGAGATTGGGACTTCTGGTGAGGCTGCCACTTCTCCTGCTTTAGCATATGATCAGGTTGTAGTTGGTACCATTACTAAGACCTTACCAGAGGCAACTGCTGATGACGACATAGTCCTGAGGCAGGAAGTCCCCAGTACCAAGACAAAGGGGCACATGCTACAACCGAGCTACACTCAGTGCATGTTCATCCTGATCCTATCAGGAGGTCAGGTGATTCAGTATCTACTGATGATGACCTGGCTTTCTTTTATGATGTAATCGCCCAAAACACATCCTGGAGGAGGAGTGAGCAGACTCAAAGAGCTTCTTGCCAAAACTTCTAAGGACCAAAGACCATCTGCCTCCACCAACCCACAGATGGCAACCTTCAGTTGAAGGTTTCCCAAACACTTTACCCTCTCACTCCAATAAGCCTCTAGCTTCTGCTTTTGGCACTATCTCTCCGGGACAGAACCCCCCAGAGCAGATGGTTGCTGTATTCCAACAATCCATACCTCTCATCACTCCCATTATCAATGAGGTTGTTACTAAAGCCATTGATGAGAGGATTTCCTCAACTCTACAACCACTGATTGATAATGCTGTGCAAAAGACACTTTTGGCGGTACAAACCCCTACCACCAATGCATCCAAAAAGGGGGAGAGTACTGCAGTGAAAGAAAAGAAGAGGAAAAGAACAGAGGATGAGAAGGCAAAAGAACAAATCCAGGAGTTGGAAAAAGAAAAGCAACAACTGATCACCTATAAAAGAAAGAAAAGTGCTGATGATCAACCTACTGCTGAAGAAAAATCCTTGGAAGAGCTGGTAAAAGATGCAGACGACACACACAGCCGATCCATGGATAAAATCATTGAGCAACTCTTCAAGAAAGGTTTTGATACAGCCACATTAGATAGTGAGATCAGGAAGTTGGAAGTGGAGGAGATTCAAACCCGATGGGCTGGGTATGATGTACTGGAAAAGGAGAGATTGGAGATCATGATCCGTTTCATTGCCAAACACTTAGGAAGATCTTTGATGGAGATTCGTGCGTGGACCAGATACAGTATTCTGGCTATAGCCACCAGAATCTGTCTGTCTGAGCAATTCCATAAGGGGATTATCATTGAAGCCCTTGATGAGGCTGGGGCTGGAAAAAGGTTTGAAATGGCAAGACTTACAAAGGCTAAACTCACAACCAAATGCTGGAACAACCTTCCCTTCCACCCACTCAAAAACAGCCTACCCCTCAAATCTCCAAACCAATCTCAAAGCCTAAATCCAAACTTCCTCAACCCACAAAACCAACTCCCTTACCATCTAAACCAACAGCCGATGATGCACCTAAGAAGAAGAAGAGAAGGGTGTTGAGGCTAGAAGAGAAGAAGAAGAGGATGACGTGGAAGAAGATAGGCTGCCTCTGTCTGCAGTTCTAACATTGGCGAAAGCCAACCTATGCCATCACTCCCACCTCACAGATGGATGCTGTGAGAGTAAAGATTGAAGAAGAGGAGCAGCAAAAGCTTCATGATGATGAAATGCTGAAAAGCATTGACAAAACTTATGCTGCTTCGTCATCAATTATCAGTATGAAGAAAGAAGCTCTGAGATTGTACACTCTCGCCAACACATTTCAATATCAGAAGGAAAGGGTGAGAGTATGGCTTGATCCTAGGGTGGCTCACAGGATTGTAAAGAAAGACATTCCTTCGAGATACAAGGGTCAAGTCAAGAGGATCGTAGATGAAGAGATCACAGTGGCCCAACACATAACCACATAACATGCACACATGATGCTGATTAATTATTAAGAAAATACCTGATGGCACCCAGCTACTCGGACTGGCATCCCTTCCCTTTCCGTTCCATTTTCAGTTTAAGTTTAGCTTTATTTTGAAAATTTACCTGTTTCACTTAAACTTTGGCTCTGATACCAACTTGTAAGGCCCCGTTCCCAGGACGCTTACAGCTGGTAAATCATTGCATATAAAATATATAACTTTACATTTAACATTCATAAAACATTGCAGCGGAAACATAAAAATAACTTTTCATATCATTACAAATGCTTTTGCAAATTAATACAAGCATTCATTTCAAAACATCGTTTGTTCGCATTACAATGCAAAAACTAACAACAGAATGCCATCCAAAATGCCAAGCAGCTGCCCCATGCCACCCTCAACAATGCTCACCTACCAACTGGAAAATACATAAAAAGTCAACGTTGCTAAGTGAGTTCTAGTTTTATAATAAAAAATGCTTTTACATTCATTAAACCATTCATTACTTTTGTATTTGATCACACATCATACGTACACATATATAATATAATTATTATCTTCATCATTCGTTCGTTCATTCCCTACATTCATCATTACATCTTTACTTTCATTCAGACCAATGCCATGTGCTCCACCCCACCGTATGCTTAAAGCCGGTACTGGGCCTAAGGTCTTTCAAAGACCTCGAACATTGTGCACGAAGCTGACTCTAGTTACCTAGGGTGAGCGGAAAGGGTCCTATACATATGGTCAATCACAAGGATTGGACCCCAGTGTGCATCCTTCTGGGGTAATTAACCCGCACACAGTTGAGCTAACACCCTTCATTGGGTGTGAACCTCCATACATCTACTTAATCTCACGGATCAAGCCCAGTGTGCATCCTTTATGGGTAGCTAACCCCCACACCATTGAGCTAACACCCTTCATTGGGTGTGAACCTCCTTAAGTTTGCTTACAAGCCTTTCATACTTTCATTCGTTCATTAATGTATGCATTCATTCATCATGTTCTTCTTTTCATTATCTTCCACTTTACGTTACATAATACATTCATTTCATTCATTAACATTCAATGTAAAGCCAAGGAAAAATAATCATACATAATAAGAAAATCAACATCAACAGTCAACATCATCAGATAAGGCATCATACATACATAACATACATCATACACATCATGCCAAAGCATCAAACGTACATTGTAACATGCCCAGCATAACATCTATGACCTCAATACTCAGCTTACTAGAACCCCTAGGAACATCCCAAGTCAAAGCCTACATTCCTCTTTTTCCCCTAAAAGTCAGAACAGTTTAAATGTTTATCCGTAGTTGCTATAGTTCATTCGCATTTACTGTTCATACCGCATTTGTCTTATTTCATCCGCATTTGTTCATCCGCATTGACCTTACTCATCCGCATTTCCCATACTTAGTCAATGTTCATCCGCATTTCCCATTACTCATCCGCATTGACTTACTTAGGGGTTAATACTCATCCGCATTAACTGCTATCACATTGACTTTCCATACTCATCTGCATTGACTTTCCATACTCATCCGCATTGACTTTCCATACTCATCCGCATTGACTTTCCATACTCATCCGCATTGACTTTCCAACACTTAGGCAGATTCTGAAACTTAACATATGAGCCTTAAACATCAGATTTCAGTTCCCAATCGCCATTCATCATGTTCAAAGCTTAAGTCTTTCCTTTTAAGCGTTAGAAACACCATCATACATCATCAAGCATGAACATAACCACATATCACATCATAAATTCAACATACACACAATCAAACATTCGGGTCCGAAACCCAGTTTAATGAAAACATACATTCATGCATTTCCAGCCCCAAAACAGTTAAAAACCATTAAAAGAGGGGTTCTAGAACTAACCTTTGCAACTCTTGAGTGTGGTTTCTTCCAAACTCATTTGCAATTGAGTTCAACCGCCTAGAAACCCATTAAAAACATATCCGAACACAAGCAAACACACATAAGCACAAACCCGAGGACATAACCGTTAGGAACACCATAAAACATGGATTCTTACATTGAATTCGCACGTTTCTTCTTTTTCTTTTCAAAACCGAGAGTTCTCTGCTTCCTGCTACTTTTTCTCTCTAAAATCCGAGAATTTTGTGTGTAGAAAGGGTGATGGGCAGCCATGCCACCTTTATCACCAACTTTTCAAAGATTTTTCATTTTTGACACTTTTAACCCCTAAAATAGGGTTTTATTTCTTTTTCTTCTTTTTTATTTCACTTTATTCTTTCTTTCTTTATCTTTAAAATAATCGTGCGTTACACCTTCTAGAAGCAGAGCAGAGATAGCTTTGTAGATCCTCGACCTCCTCAGAAAAGCAATAATCCCAACAAACTTGGTAGCATTCTGAGTGGTAGCATCCAAGTGAGCTCAAATGTTATGCTTGGTGTTAATAGTCCACATATCTGCCGTTTTTTCTGTAACACAAGACACATAAACATGAGATTTGTCCATAACAAAAGACAGTTGAAATTAAACATTTTTTGAGATCAACTTTAGCTGGTTCAATCGTGCGATTGAACCGTGTGACTGAGTTCAGTCGTGCGATTGAGCATGAGGCTGAGTTCAGTCGTGCGATTGAGCTTGCGACTGAACTTAGTCGTGTGTTAGGCCATGCGGTTGAGTCAATCGTGTGACTGAACTTATACGCCTGGTTCATTCGTGCGATTGAGTCATACGACCAGCTCAATCATGCGATTGAAGTTCATCGGCACGTCCATACGTATAACCCTCTGTTCGACACTTCAAATCCAATTATTGGTCAAAAATTGATGTTAAATGTTGTGTATTGGCTCATTAGACTTGCAAGCACTCAAAATAACACCTATTGTTCTTTAAATCAACGATTATGTCCATTTAAGTGGTTTATTTTGAAGAGTTTGTCTAAGTTCTTGTTTTGAATGATTTCGGTCATTAGGGCTTTATTAACCGGGACATTGAAGTCGATTTTGGTCTCACATTACCTGTATACGTAGAAAGTAAATGTTAGAGTCACAATCAAGATGCTAAATAAATCAAACTAAATTTGGGCAGAGTCTCCACACTTTCGGGCGACTAAGGGAAATTGAGGGGTGATGAGAACATGCGACCGACTCCCTGCTATTTATACTAGGTTAACATTTAGTCGTGCGACTGGGCCTATTCGCATGCTTCATTCGTGCGACTGAGATTTAGTCGTGTGACTGGCTCATACGTATGGTTCAGTCGTGGGACTGGCTCATACGTATGATTCAATCGTACAATTGGCTCATACTTGTGATCCAATCGTGCGACTGGTCCATACTTATGGTTCAGTCGTGTGATTGGCCCATACTTATGGTCCAATCATGAAATTCGTCCATACTTATGGTCCAGTCGTGCGATTGGTCCATACTTATGTGTTTGACCTCGTATACTTTCAAACATACATTTGTAACTATTCATAAGACGTTATGACCAATGATCATCTCAGACATGACCTCTTTAATTTGAAAGACTGTTTGATCACCTCTGATATAAACCTTTTTGAGTGAGTGATTTATAGATTACAACTAGTTGTAGAGTCCAACATCTATGTAACAAATTAATAGAAAACAAAAATTTGAAAACACTTTGAAATTTAAAACAAAACAGGACATAATTTTGTATTTTTGAATCGAGATGGAATTAAACCTATTAGAGTACTTCTAACTAATTTTACTTCTTGCACAACACAGGTTCAAGTTTATTTTATCATTTCTGGTACGATTCATTATGAAATCATACATGTATATTAGAATTATTTGGGACATTTTAATAAACCATTTTGATGCTAGATTCTTGTTTTGACCGAGAGTCAATAGCAGTTTTAGGAAATCATACTAGAGCTATAAGATGCATACACTGATTTTGACTTTCTAGAACTACAGCTCACGATGATTGTCAGTATACTTGTCCTCTTAAATCCATACATAGATTTTTGACACACATTGGTGATGAGTTACGGTTTAATTATTTCAACGAGCATTTGAGGATCCCATACTTATATGGTAATCAACATTCCTTAGGAGATTTTTGAGTGGTCTACGGGTATTTTACAAGACGAAACTATTCCAAGAGCTTTCATAGAGATGCCAAGCCTCAGGTCAGTGGCATCGCACATCAGAGGGGTGGAAACTACAATGAGTTCTAGTGTATTTAGGTTATGCTTATTCACAGGTCAGTGCCACCACACAGTAGAGAGGCACACAACCTATCTTCTTAATAGAGCATTTATTTTTTCTTTTTGCACATAACGCACCAACAACATAAGTTATTAGCTTGATTGCATTTAGCATTATTCCATGTGCTTCCTCATTTTTATGGTTGTCCGCACACATTTGTGGCGTTTATTTTGCTCTTCACCCCTTATTGGAACTACGTTGATTGTGTTAACCAGGGACAAGATGGGAACCCATAGCAAGTTGAACAACTTAGTTTGAATTATAAACCACCAATGAGGTCTACTCATCTATTGTGTTGAATTTACCGACACATCATATAATGAACTAGCAACCTCTAGGTCTACTTTCTCTATGTTACCTTAGTATCATACTAGTTTTACTATCATTTTTCCTAGATTGTGCTTAGACTTCTTAGACCCATACTTTGAATTTTGCATCGTAATCATTTAAAAACCTTAAAGTCCCAAACAATCTGTTCGCTGTGTACTATCATTTTCCATAAACGTTGAATCTGAATCACAGATTTGATTTAATTCCTTATAGCTAAGCTGCCCTCTTCCCTTGTTTTTTTAAGTAATTAAATACTGCATGAATTTAATACTAATTTAACCTATTCTCCCCCTAAAATTCTAAAACCAAAAATATTTTTCGTGTTTTTGAATTTTTAATAGATAGAAAAATAAGTAAAATAAAATAAAATAAAAGAAAATTAACTATACTAGTCGGACTACGAACTTTCGTCTTCTGGAATCACTTCACATTTCTTTTTCATACCATTGACCTCTAACAGATATAAAAACCTCGGTTTATCAAATGCTTTTGTGTAGAGGTTGGCGCATTGAAATTTCGTACTAATTTTAACCACATCGATTAAGTGCTTTTCAAAACAGTCATGTATAAAGTGATATTTATACCGATGTTTTTGATTTAGGATGTTGGACTGGATTTTTTGTTACGGCTATAGCAGCAGAATTATCAACAAAAATAGGAGTGTTAGAAAATTGCAAACCGTAGTTGTGCATTTGCTGTTGAATCCAGATGATTTGTGAACAGCAACTTGCAGCGGCAACATATTCAGCTTCACATGTTGACAGAGCAACGGAGGTCTGCTTCTTACACTGCAAGGTGACTAACCTTCTACCAAAGAACTGACATCCTGCTGATGTTGACTTGTAATTCATTTTGCAACCGCCATAATCCGAGTCACTATACGCCGTAAGCTCGAAGTAATAGTCATGAGGATACCACAACCCGAGTGTTGGAGTACCCTTCAAATACCGAAAAATCCTTTTAACGCCTATGAGATGGTTGAATTTTGGTTTTGCCTGATATCTGAAACAGAGACACATCGCGTACATTATCAGGTCGTGAGGCTGTCAGGTACATGAGAGATCCGACCATTCCACTGTACATAGTGGCATCAACCAGATCACCGTTTTCATCGGGTGCCACGTCATGGTTTGTGGCAAGTGGAGTTCCAGCTGCGGAAGCATTCTTCATATTGAACCGACTGAGGATATCACCTACCTACTTGGTCTGATGTAGGAATATTCCCTTTGGTGTCTGATCCACCTGTAACCTAAGAAAGAACATCATCTCCCCCATGGCACTCATCTCAAATTCTGCTTTCATTACATATTCAAATTCTTTACATAACTCTTAGTTTTTGGAACCGAAGATTAAGCCATCAATATAAATCTGTACCAGCAATAAGTCACCATCTTTTTCTTTGATGAATAGTGTGCATTCAATAACTCCCCTGCAAAAATCATGTTTCACCAGATGAGTTGAGAGTTTCTCACACCATGCTCTCGGGGCTTGATGGAGCCCGTAGAGAGCCTTATCAAGCTTGTAAACTCTATCTCGATGATAAGGATCCTCAAATCCTTCGGGTTTACTGACATACACTATCTCACAGATTTCACCATGAAGGAATGCACTCTTGACATCTAGTTGATAGACTTTGATCTTCATGTAGGATGCATAAGCTAGAAATATACGTATTTCTTCCATCCTTGCCACTGGTGCAAACAGTTCATTGTAATCTATGCCTTTGACTTGTGAAAATCCTTGAACTACAAGGTGGGTCTTATTCCTGATTATTACCCCTTGGTCATCTTTCTTGCATTTCAGTACCCATTTAGTGCCAATCACCTTAGCACCTTTTGGTTTGTCCACAAGGGTCCACACTCCTAATTTCTTGAACTGTAGAAGTTCTTCTTGCATTGCACTGACCCATGCCTCATCATTTAACACTTCACTAACGTATTTTGGCTCAAATTGAGACAAAAAACATCGATATGCTCCATCTTGAAGGTATCTTTTTCCATTACCGAGGCATAATCAGCTGTGTATAGATGATTTCTGGTCTGTACTCCCGATCTAACATCCCCAATGACATTGTCCAAGGGATGATAAACATTTAGCCGAGATCCGGGAGTTGTTGGAACAGCCACCTCATGATCCAGATTGTTAAACTCAGGATTAAGATCTGTAGCTGTTGGAGTATGAGGTTCTGAAATGTCAGAGGCATTAGGATTTGATGCTTGTGTGCTTTCATTGGTAGGAACCTTGTAAAGATTATTTGAAGAAGCCGAAACAACCAAAGTCTTTATGCATGCATGCTGCACAAGTACTGAAGAAGAATGCTTCGGAAGTTTCACACAAGCAACATAAATAATCTAAGTGTGAAATCTTCTGAAGCGAAGACCAATATCTTCCGAAGCCAAAGATGAAGTCTTCCGAAGCTTCAGAGACAAAGTCTTCCGAAGCTCAACTCTTGAAGACAAATTTCTTCCAAAGACTTTTAACAACATGCTTTATCTGATGTACTTTTCCATAAAGCTAGATCCCTTTCCGCTGTAACTCTGAAATGTCACCAACTTACATGAGCCGGTGAAAAGGTCCATGCTTTTGGTAACTGTACATTGAGCTCTTGATTCTGTAACTTTCTACTTCATGTACTTTACTCTTTTTTGTAATAGATAAGGATGTGAGCTATGGAATGTCATAGTCACAAAGTCAAAAAGACAATCTGCCTTTTTGACTCTACAATTGATTTTGTTTTGTGTCTAGTCAATTGTATCTAGCTGGCTTTCATAGTATGGCTAGCTGTAGGATGTAGTATAGGTATCTCATGTTCTTGTAACTTTATTTTCATGCTTTGTAGCACTTGTAATAGAACATTGAGAACGGAATATAGTGCTACCTTGAAAACCATCTCCATGTGTATCTTGTTCTTGTGTTCTGTCTCTTAATTACTTGTTTTCTTAGTGTCTTCACTTGTGGTTAATACACTTCACTATCTGATTAAGTTTAGTTACTCTCCTCTTTGTGTTGTTGTGTTGTATTTGACCACCCTTCAACGGTCTTGCATTTGGTGTCACAACATTCAGGCTCTTGATATAAGATCTCACCATCTTAAGATCCCTCACCCACACAAATACTAAAATTTTGAAATGGCAGCCATTTCCAAAACTAATATGGAAACTGGAACCATGAACAAGTCCCCACTAATCACTCTTGATGACTTTGACACCTGGTGCCTGAGAATGGAATGTTTCATCAGGTCTCTAGACTCAAGAATATGGGAGTCTATTGAGAATGAACCTTACATACCAAGCACCCCTTCTGCTACTAGTGGTGGTATGATCCCCAAGGCTGTGGTAAACTACTCTAATGAAGACAGGAAGAGAGTAGAGATTGATAGAAAAGCTATAACAGCCCTTTAGACTGCTCTTCCAAACTCTGTATACAGAGGTTTCAAGAAATGCAAAACAGCTAAGCAGTTGTGGGATGCATTGAAATTGATGTATGAGGGTTTCTCTGAAGCTAAGGAGAACAAGAAGGATCTCCTGAAGTAGCATTTTGAAAACTTCACCTTCAAAGCAGGTGAAACCATGACTCAGCGATACTTCAGGTATGTTAAGATTGTGAACACCCTTGTGGATGGAGGAGTTCCTCTTAAGAACAGAGACATTATAAGGAAGCTCATGTCGTCACTTCCTAGGCAGTGGACACACTAATGTGTAGTGATCAAGAGGATTGAGAATCTCAAAACTATCACTCTGACAGGGTTATATGGGATTCTCAGTGGCTACCAGATGGAGATGAACATGTAAGGTTCATCTGGCAACTCCAACAATCAAATGGGTTCACCCTTCATGTCTTGAAAGGGATAGCATAGAACCATAACATCATCTCATATGCTACCCTGACAACTCACCAAGGGTCCTTTCATCACCTTCCTAGAGACACCAAGGGAAAACTACACTCAAGGAAGCCCATTCCAAGAGACAAGCTATTCTCAATCTTTTGTGTCTTCTAATGAAAGTTGTGGCAGCTTTCTTTTCACCCTTGAAGACCTGGACTGTATCTATACAGATGATCTGGAGTACATGGAGATAGTCCAGCAGATGGCTCTTCTCACTCTAGAGCCAAGAAGTTCTACAAGCGGACTGGAAGGAAGTTTCCTATCAATGCAACCAGTGGAAAGTTTGGCCCGGACAAAGGCAAAGTCAGATGTTACAACTGTAACTTGATGTGCCACTTTGCCAGGGAGTGTAAGGCACCTAGAACAAATGGTGGCCAAACATAGTCCAGACCCAAATACACTGACAAAGCTCCCCAGAATGAGAAGCCAAAGCAACTGGCTGTTGTTGCTGTTGAAGATGGAGGCTTTGACTGGAGCTTTCAGGTGGAAGATGCTTCTCCAAACCAAGCATTGACGGCAGATCATGATGAAGCCAAGGTATTGGAACATCTCTGTCCCCCTGAATGCATTGCTAAAGTTAATAGATACAGGTCCTACAACTTGGAAATGAGATCTGATCTTGAGTCCTTAAACATTTTAAAAGCTAATTTTAGAAAGTCTGAAAATGATTATAACCTGAAGATAGAGGACTTAGAGACAACTATTTCAGTTCTAAAACACGAGCATACAAATTTTAGGACTCAAATCAAGGATCTCATAACCAAGCTGACTGAGTGCCAGGCTGAGCTTGTGATTAGCAAAGCCAGGGTAGACAAGTGTGTTCTTGAAGAAGAGACCTTCAAGAACATGATATCCTCATCCTTGCACAAAGTGTGCTATCAAAACAAGCAGGGACTAGGATCTAATTAGATACTTCTTCCACACACAATCTTGTCTGTAAGATCACCTAGGTGTGGAACTTGTGAAGATGAGCTTACTCTTATAGATCCTTTGAGTGAAAAGGATGAAGAAGTGATAGTGAATAATTCCTCTGAGAAGAGTGAAGAGGATGATTCTAAGAAGGGCCACTATCATTTTGAGGAGAAAAAGAAGACGGTGATGACCAAGTCAATGAGGAAGAACTTAATCAGAAAGAGCAAAAGAAAAGCATGGAAGGCTCAAGAGATCAAGGCTACTTTTGACTCCAAGCAGAAACAAGTTTTTATCTCTATAGGGTTTGAAGTGGTAAAGACTGAAAACATCAACCTCAACTCCTCTGCTAAGAGTTCCGGTTCATGTTCAAATCATCTCAGTACCAAGAAGAAGACTGATCTGCTGTGTACCACTGCTACCCAGCCTGGACCATCAAACTCCAAGAACAGTCCTCAACCCAAAAGGACTGTCTCAGCATCTACAAAGATGAGGGTGGAGAAGGGATGTGATCAAAGTCAGTACAAGATGGATTTGCAAGAAACATCTCTCTCTGGAGAAGTTCATGCTTTCTGTCTAAAGAAAATAGTGATAAGTCTTTCCTATGGCATAAGAGAATGTGCCATGTAAACTTTAAGAATATGAATAAACTGATTAAGAATGATTTGGTACCGCGAATGCCAAAGAAAGAGTTTACAAGTGATGACCATTGTGTTCATGCCTGGAAGGGAAGCAACATAAGGTATCTCACAAGCTTAAGGAAAGAACCCCATCACTACTCCCTTACACTTGTTACATATGGATCTTTATGGTCAACCAGTGTAATGAGTCTAGGAAGGACCTCTTACTGCTTAGTGATCACGATGACTTTACAAGATTCACTTGGGTCTTTTTCCTTAGAACTATGAGTCTCCAGAGATTCTCAAGAATTTCATCTTGAAGATGAGAATCAATCTGATCACAAGGTCAAAATCATAAGATGTGATCAAGGAACTGAATTCAAGAACCAAATCCTTGATACATATTATGATGAAAAAGGTATTACAAGACAATACAGTGCTCCCAGGACTCCTCAGCAAAATGGTGTTGCTAAGAGGAGAAACATGACACTGATTGAAGCTGCAAGAACCATGTTGTCTGACTCTAAGTTGCCCATCACCTTCTGGCCAGAGCAAGGAGTCAACACTGCCTGCTATGTGCAAAAAGAGTTTTAGTGGTTAAGACTCATGGCAAGACTACTTATGAACTTTGGCACAAGAGGAAACCTTTCATTGGTTTTCTCAGGTCATTTGATTATCCTTGCACCATCTTGAATACCAAAGATCAAATTGCCAAATTTTTTGAGCAATCAGATGATGACATTTTATTGGATACTCTTCCCAAGCTAAGGCTTACAGAGTATACAATCTCAAAACTAGAATTATTGAGGAGTCAGCTAATGTGACTTTAAATGAACACACACCCTGTGTGGCTGGTTCTGGTCTTGATTGGCTATTTGATCTTGATTTAGTTACCAATATTTTAACAAATCTTGTGAGATTGTTTCAGGATCCGCAGAAAACTTAAATACAGGTGATCCTGATCCAAGATTTGAGTTGAAAAGACCTTCAAGTAACACATCTTCAGCTCCAGTTGGGACTACTTCTGCACATGAAGTCTCTATCAACACCACAATGATACAATCAGCTGATACATTTGGTATGCCTTCAAATTCTAGCTTACAGGCTCCATAACCAGATAAAGATGCTTCAAATGCAGAAGATAATGATGGTAGTGGTGATAGTGATCAAGACTTTCTTGATGCTGATAACCACTCCATAGATGACAACATCAATGATGTCACACACTCATTGGATCAAGTTGCTCTTGATAAGTGTGCTGATGTGGTGGGAGAAACATCTATGCCAGATCTAAATTTCTCTAATTTAGATCTTTCTCAGCAACATGCTATGATCCCTCAGATCCACAAGTCTAAGATACCTTAAAGGTGCTTCAACACTTGGTCTGTGGTATCCTAAGAATCCTGACTTCAATCTGTATGCTTATACAGATAGTGATTATGGTGGTTACAACATGACTGCAAAGTCTACATCTGGGGGATGTCAGTTTCTTGGTGGAAGGGTTGTCTCATGCCAATGCAAGAAACAATCCTGTGTCTCTGCATCAACTGCTGAAGCTGAATACATTGCTGCTGCAAGCTGTTGTGCTCAAATGCTTTGGATTCAGAATCAGATGCTGGACTATGGGTTAATCTTCAAGGAGACTCTGATTCACATAGACAACAATAGTGCTATCTCAATCACAGAGAACCCTATGCAGCACTCAAGGACCAAACACATCAACATCAGGTATCATTTAATAAGAGATAACTATGAAAAGGGGTTAATTAAACTAGTCAAAGTTCACACAGATGAACAATATGCTGATCTATTTACAAAGGCTTTTGATGAAAAGAGATTTAAATATCTAATATTAGCTATTGGGATGTTCAACTTTGAGTAGGTTTTTCTTGAAACTAATTCTTATTATTTCTTAAAAATATGTGTGTCCTAGGTGTCTAGTTCATCACTTTCATAAGCTCTGTTTTCTTTGGATAAAACTTTTTGAATATTTTCTTTAGAAATGATAATTTTGATCCATCGAAAGTTATGTTTTTAAATTTGGAAGAAACTTATGCCTTTATAACAACTAACTGCCCAAGTATTTTACCTTTGAAAGAAATTTCTAAAATATCTTCCGAAGCTTAAAATCTCCTTTAGCACTTATATGTTTTCAAGGACAATTTTCTTTCGAAGCAAATTAACTCTTGGAAGTTTTGTTCTTTTGAACAAACTCTAAAGTCATAAATTTCTTCCGAAGTCAAAATTCTGAGAATCCTTAGAAAATTCTTCCGAAGTCATTTTAGCTTCAGAAGCTTTTTCATTAAAACTTCTGAAGATAATTTACCTTTGGAAGCATTTTGGCTTCTAAGAAAACAACTTTTTGAGCAAAAGTAAACTACTTTTTCAGAGGTAGGACCGTCATTCGGATTTCAAAGTTTATCCTCTTTCATTAAAATTTATCTTAAATCCTTTTCACATATAAACCCAATGGTTTCCCCCCTCTTTCTATCATCTGCTTCTTTCCTCCAAACCTAAAACCACCCCTAATTTCTCTTTGAAATTACTTTCTTTCATCTTTCTTCATTCTTTACTCTCTCAAAATGGCTAACCTTCTTCATAGAAATGACCCAAACTTTACCATGCAGTTACACAGGCAACATAATCAGGTGGTCTGTTAAACTCTAAGAAAGATCCTCATTTCTCAGAGGTTTGTCGATTCTTAGTCTTAGCTCTATCGACCTACTTCACCTCCCTAACCATTGATCCTCCACTCTATGAGGATCAACATCACTACTAGAATTCTAGAAGAACTGCCAAGAGGTCATAATGGACGAGGAGAAGGCACTTTCTGCCATAGTGCATGGGAGAACAGTCTTCATCACTCCGGCCATCATCAACAGGCATCTTCAGCTGGATGATGAAGAAGGTGAGTTGTTCTTCCCAAAGGAAGCTATAAATCATTCCTTTGAGCAGATGAGTTATCAGGGAGACTACTCTGTCAAGACCTTCAAGAAAGGGAAGGTCTCATCCAAATGGAAATTCCTGCTCCATGTGGTTATCCACAGCTTATCAAACAAGCATGGTGGATGGGACCAGATTCCTGAGGATCTCTCCTTTATTGTCCATGGGATGGTTCAAGGTCAAGTTCATGTATTCTTAGTTTGTTTATACTAATCTACTTGCAAACTTGGACTCCTTAGAATATTACATGTTCCCTAGATATGTCCGGTACATTCTTAACTGTGAACTGGGCTCACAGTTAAGGGTAAATGGTAACATTCTTAAACTGGGACAAATGAAACCGGCATCCTTAAAATACTGAGAAAGCCCGTTGTTGGCTTCATTAGGGTAGAAACAACCCTTGTCCCATAAATGTGAGAGCTCATTGCTTAAATTGACAACCTAGCAGCACCAGCTAGTGTTGAACCCACACTTCTACTTCCCAACCACCTCAACAGCCTCAAATCACCCTCACTACAAAAGAAAATCCAACAAACCCCTACTCAGGCTATTCCGTCTGTGCAGGCCCCTATACACTCCCCATACAGGAAGAAGTTGACACTAGAGCTCCCACTTCTCCTGAGGAGCAAACCACTCCCATCTCTTGAAGGATCAGTGCTGAGGTTCCTCATGCTCAGCCTAATGAGCTCATAAGCCAAAATGCCTTAAGCCATCACTCTGAGTCTTAACACTCAAATGATCAACTTTCAGGGGACAGTTACCATCCCCAGCCTTTAGATCATAACCAACCAATCCCCAACCTTGACTTCTACACTGATGAAGATCTAGGTTTCAGTGAGTACCATGATTCTCTCTTCTTTTCCCCTACTCAAAGAGAGATGAGTGCTTCTGAGGCTCCTATTTCTAGCCCACATTAGTCAACTAATACTAAGGTGGACACTTCTAAACCTATTAAGGATGTCCATATGGAAGAGGCTCTCACTTTGAAAGTGATTACATCATTAAGACCTCAACCATGGAAACTCAACCCACTGGCATCTCAACTGAGATTGCCAGTTCGCAGAAGAAATCTAGCAGCCAAGAACCTAAAGCTGGTGGTGAGAGAGAGGACTCTGGTCCAATCATCTCATCCCCTATTGATTCTTCTGATGAAGATGAGGGGAATTTAAGACTAAAGGTGCAAAAACTGTCTCAAACATGCACCTATTTAGTCTCCAAGGTTAGTCACCTTGAATCTCAAGTGACTACCTTGCAGAACAAGGTCATTGATCAGTAACTTGAGATTTCATATCTTAAGGAAAAACTAGCCAGGAGACCTTTAAGAAGAGCTCAACCAGGAACACAAGAACCTATGGATGTGATTGACCTAACTCCTAGCTCACCTATGCAAGTGGGTGATGCTACCAAAAAGGGGGAGAAAGTCATTACAATCACAGAACCTAGGAGTTCCTCAGAGAGAATGGACACTCAGGTCTCACCATTCTCACTTGGAATTCTGCATTCTCAACAACGTCCTCAAGTTCACATTGATACGGACTACATAGACTCCTTCATACAGAGTATGTTTGAGGAAGGGATACCAAGGGCCATGTCATCTCCACGATCTTAAAATCACATCATTGGGTGGAGGTATGATAGCAACAGGAGAGCCCTAATCATCATTAGAGTTCAAGGGCAGCAGGAGATCTTCAACTTTCAAACCTTGAACTTCTATGAAGGTGTGGATTTAGTCAACATGCCACTTGTCAATCCAAGCAAATCAAGATAAGCTGACAAGTTGGCCCAAAGAATCCAAGACCAGATCACTACAGAGTTTAGCTTTAGAACAAGACTAAGGCAATCAAGCAATGTCGTTAGTCAATTGGATGTTGAGGCAGACCCTAAGATTGGTTTCATAGGGGAAACCTTGACTCAAGGCCCAGTGACAGAACCTGATATCCCAGTCTCTAAGCAACAACTGCTGTAGAGATCAATACCCTTTTTGAGACACCTGCTGGTGAAGGTGCTTCTCAACCTCTCTTTGGCTAGAGCTTGGAAGCTACACCAAGCAATGAAGGCTAAAGCTCTCTCCACCTTGAGTCATAAAAGTCTGAGTGACAAAGGAAAAAGAAAAAATGACTTCTGAGGAGATTGAGGAAGAGAAAAGAGAGAGGAAAAGGAAGCTGAGGGGAGAAAGTTCCTCTTCTGAGTCTGCAAGACTCATGGAGTCTGCTATCAGGGCTGCCCCTAGACCAGATACTCAGAATGATGAGTTACGGGCAGTTAGGATAAACTACCAGTAGACAAGGAACTATGACATAGACAATGTCATTACTCTCCCCTTGGAGGAACTAAATGAACTAGTTGACCTGGAAAGGTCAAGGGAGAAGAAAGAGGCAGACGATGCAGAGCTACTAGTACAAATCAAAGAAGGCAGAAGAAAGAAAATATTCTACAAGCATGTGCCTACTCTCTCCCCAGTTCAAGAAAGCCCTACATATGAGGATGTGGTTCAACAAGAACCTCAGGTAGATAAAGAAGAAGAAAGGGTCAAGATAATCAACTACCTGAGTGCCACATGCCTCTATCAGGTAGAAGCACTTCTTCCTTATCCTTTGACTATATTGAGTTTGAGTATCTCAAACAACTTGAACTTGAGATAGTCAAGGAAAGAAAGGCAACCAAAACAAAAGCTAAGGGAAGAAGTTTCTAAATCAAGAGCCAACATCCAAAAGAACATGAAGAAATCTGTAGACAGGTAGAGGATGATGAGCTTCTTGAAGCTGTATGGATTCTCTAGAAGGAGACTTGGTCCCATGTCTCTATCACCTATGGATGAGCATATTAGGGTGATCAAGCAGAAGATAAAGAGTGGAGAGCTGGTTGACTTACATTCCCCTCCAAGTCAAGCTCCACCTGAAGTCGAGGTTAAGGTTGAACAACCAGAGTCAACACAACCTGGACATCCTGCTGAATCTTAGCAAGCTTCATCTTCTGATCCATAGCAGGGTCAGACTCACTCTCAATCTAAACCTATGAGAGTGGAAGACCCAATGAGAAAAACAATGAAGATCAATCTGGTACTACAGGCTAGTCTTCTCAGTTAAAAGTTGTAAAGAGAAAGAAAAGGATGGCTTCAAAGCCAAAGCCAAAGAAGAAGAAGACTGCATCCTTTTCTAAACCTTAGGATGAGTCAGAACATCATGAGGATGTGCAGCCAGAGGATGCTCCATCATCTTCATTCTAATAGCTCCTCTAGCATCAGAAAGACCCATCCTGTCCTTGACATACACTACAACTCCAGAAAGGTGGCATGTCATTAGAGATCATGGCATTGAGAATGTCTACGCTTGGCAAGACATGTTTCAGTTGCCTCTGCATGATCTTTTGACATGAGAAGACACTTTGATAGTTTGGAGGATCCTAATCATCTTATGAAGAAAGGGCTGGTTATTATACTGATGAGGACTGTTGGTATCTGAAGTCTTCAAGTGTTTTGGTAGAATTAGCCTAGGGGGAGTTTGTAAAGAATATTTGAAGAGGCTGAAGCAACCAAAGTCCTTTTGCATGCATGCTGCACAAGTACTGAAGAAGAATGCTTCGGAAGTTTCACATAAGCAATAGAAATACTATAAGTGTAAAATCTTTTGAAGCCAAGACCAATATCTTCTGAAGCCAAAGATGAAGTTTTCCGAAGCTTCAGAGACAAAGTCTTCCGAAGCACAACACTTGAGGACAGATTTCTTTAGAAGACTTTTAGCATCATGCTTTATCTGATGTACTATTCCATAAAGTTGGACCCCTTTCCGCTGCAAGTCTAAAGTGTCACCAACTTAGATGAGTTGGTGAAAGGGTCCATGCTTTTGGTAACTGTACATTGTGGTCTTGAATCAGTAAACTTTCTATTTCATGTACTTTATCCTTTTTGTAATAGATAAGGATGTGAGATATGGCATGTGATAGTCACAAAGTCAAAAAGGCAATCTACCTTTTTGACTCTACAATTGATTTTGTTTTGTGTCTAGTCAATGTATCCATCTAGATCTCATAGTATGGCCGGATGTAGGATGTAGTATAAGTATCTCATGTTCTCTATAACTTTATTTTCATGCTTTGTAACACTTGTAATAGAACATTGAGAAAGCAATATACTGCTACCTTGAAAACCATCTCCTTATGAATCTTGTTCTTGTATTCTGTCTCTTAATTACTTGTGTTCTTAGTGTCTTTACTTGTGTTTAATCCAGTTCATGGTTTGATTAAGTTTAGTTACTCTCCTCTTTGTGTTGTTGTGTTGTATTTGACCACACTTCAACGGTCCTGCAAACTTGTTCTCCCTAGTCCGTCTGTTTAATCTCCACTTCTTCATCATCCGAGGAGGAATCGCTTACATCAAGTGCTCCTCTTAAAGGATTCAAAGATTCACCTTGTGGAGTTGATGCTGTCAAATCAAGTGGTGGTGTGTCTAGGACATCGGACATCATTCAGGCTGTTAACTCATCATCAGGAAGGGAGATGGGTATGTTGAAGGACTTAAAGAAGCCATCATAGTCGAAGAAGAATGAAGGTCCCTTTCTAGCAGGTGGGTGGTGTATCTCTGAACATCAACGTTGCACCACACTTCTACCTGATACGTTGAGTTGTTATAAATTCTCTTGTCCGATATATTGTAGCCGAGAAAGATCCATTCTTCAGCCCTCTCACTAAACATCCCAGACTGAGTTTTCTTTAGTAGCGTACATGGTTCACCAAATGGTTCAAGATACTACAGGTTAGGTTTACGTCGCTGGAGCAACTCATAACATGCTTTACCATGACGTTTGAATAACATGCATTGGCCACTGCCTCTTTCCAAAATTGGATAGGCACCTTCGAGTCGGCGAGCATCGTTCTTGCTATCTCTATCAAGCTCTGATTCTTTCGCTCAGTAACTCTATTCATCTGTGGAGTGTAGGCAGATGTAAATTGATGTACAATCCCTTTTTCTTTACAAAACTCCTCCAGCCACTGGTTCTTGAACTCTGTGCTGTTGTATGATCAAATCTGTTTAACTTTCAGCTTGTAGGGTGATTCCAAAGTAGTTACCAGCTGTTTGAATGATTCAAAGGTCTTTGATTTGGATTTCAGAAACATCACCCAAGAAAATCTTGAGGAATCATCCGTAACTACATAGCAGTACAAATCATCAGCAATACTCTTAATGCTAACGAGACCAAACAGATCCATGTGTAGAAGCTCGAGAGGCAGGTCATTGGAATTAACTTTCTTTGCCTTGTGAGACTTCTTGGTTTGTTTGCCTTTCTTACATGCTATGCAAAAATCCGGAAGTTGGAAGTTCTTGACATTCACTCCATTCACTAGATCATTCTGTATCAAGTGATTCATATTCTATGGATTTATGTGTCCCATTCTCCTATGCCAGGAGATCGAGTCCCTCTCTGTTGCCTTTGACAAGAATCATTGAACTTTCTGATCAGTTGTGGAGGCTTTTGATAGATCCAAGACATATAAATCGTTATATCTTGAAGTTGAGATTAAGACTTTGTCCTCCGGGATAACGTAATGCTTTTTCAGCACATAGCACTTCTTGTTGTCAAACACAACTTTGAAGCCTTTGTCACAAATCTGGGAGACTAAAAGCAAGTTATTCTGTAGTTGTTGAATGCAGTTAACCTTATCAAACTTGACTTTCTGGTTTCCAACTTCACCCTGAGCAGTGATATATCCTCATTTATTCCCTGCAAATGATACATGTCCTCCTTTAATTTTCTTGACATTGAAAAGGAGATACAAGTTCCCGGTCATGAGCCTAGACACTCCACTATCAACAATCCAGGTATTTGTGATAGCACTATTGCGGACACCCTGCACATTCAAAGATATTATTAGTTTAGGTTTGGGACCCAAGCCTTAATTGGCTTGGGTGACCTAGAGGAAACACATCATAAACTCAACTCACTGTTCACTTGAGGATGAGGGCATATTGTTCTTCTTATTGTTCTCATTATTAGATATTTTACTTGACTTTTCTTTCCATAATCCAGTTTTGTGTAAGGCCTGTTTGTGATAAACAGACGACTGGCTTATAGTTTGAAATTTAGGTTCGTTAGTTCTCTTAGAAGGAATAACAAAACTCCTTTTAGAAGAACTTTGTTTTGTATCATACAATTCAATTTTCTTTCTTGGAGTCTGATAATAAGGATAATTAAAAGAAATATGTCCTCTTTTTCCGCAACTGTAGCATGATCGTCCTTCTACATGTTGAGGAAATTGTTTATGTGGGGTTGAGTGTGATACAGGTGCAACATGAGTCTGGTTGGGTTTAGTCACTTATCGTTTAGATGTATCAACTTTTATTAAATAAAATTAATTGTTTTGACATTTTGAACATCTTTAACATGCCCTTTGTTTTGACTTTGATGACTAACGCGTTTGTGGTTAACTGGTTTAGTCAGTTTGGGTTCTGAAATAGACTTTGGTGAACTGGTTTAGTCAGTTTGGGTTCTGAAATAGACTTTGGTGAACCTGACCTTATTAACCCTTTTAAATGCATCATCTAAATTCTCAGCTGGCATTTTGCCTTTTGATTTCACAGTAGCCTCCTTCTGTTTAGTGACATATTTCCTCGGTTTACCCGTGGAATCAGGATCACTAACCAAAGGAGTGGACACCACATGATCCTTTACTGGGTTGTTATTTACCGGTCTACATTTTGTATTTAAAAAGGTCTCATGTGGTGGTGGAACTACTTTGTAACCCAACCCTTCCCCATTAATTCGTTCTTTCACTAAGTGTTAAACTATGTGAGAGAACTGGTCCAACTATGCAGTTTTTGTTTTAATGAATTAACTTTGACTTCTAAAACTACTTTTTCTTTCTTTGTTTCTTCCAAAGAATTTAAATAAAACTTTATATCATTTGCTTGATTGAAAGCAACAACCTCGGTTTCCCTTAGTTGTTTACCCAAAAGTTCTATTTTTTCTTTGTAACTACACTTATTTTGTTATAATATATGATTAGCTTCAGTGCACAGTTGTAAATCATTTACAAAATTATCATTATGGTCTAATAACCTAGCAATTTCAAATCAATGCTTTCTCTAAATTTATTACATTCATTAGAAGCATGTTTTTCAAACAGTTGGTCTTTAGTACTTACCTGTGAGGAATCGGTTGTTGGAGATTCTGGACTTGTGCTCTGAGCTCTTCCTCAGCCAAGTGATGTACCACGTTCATAGCTTCGTCAGTATCTGACATTACTTGCTCATCTGTGATCTCACCTTCACTCGCAAAACCATCATCTAGTCCCTCAACAAAGGCTATGTTTGATTAACCCGGAGACACAAAGATAGATCAACTCACTTGATGCTCTTAAGATAGATCTCAAACCTCTGCTTCCATTGTGGATAATCATCTAACGTTATAAGCTTTGGTGGTTTATTATGATTCCTAATTTCATTTTCCAGAAGCAAAAGGTTTTGGATGTGAGAGTCCCTTCCGCCAGTAAAGGCAGTGATATGATCTTCCAGTTCTATAAACTTTACTTGTGCGATTGGACAAATGCTGATGAGTCAATTGCGCGATTGGACAAATGCGGATTAGTCAATCGTGTGATTGGACAAATGTAAAGGAGTCCATCATGCGATTGGACAATGCGGATGAGACAATCGTGCGATTGGACAAATTTTGGATGAGTCAATAAGGATGGCTCAGTCCTGCGATTGGACAATGTGGATGACCAATGCGGATGACTCAGTCGTGTGATTGGACAATGCGGATGGCCAATACGGATGGCTCAGTCGTACGAATGAACAAATGCGGATGGCTTAGTCGTACGAATGGAAAAATGCGGATGACTCAATCGTTCCAATGAGCTATTCGTGCAACTGAAGGCTGATGTGTTTGAAAATTTTCGAATTTTGACACTTTGACACGAATACGAGTTACCCAGAAACCCTAATCTGTCGTATACCAAAAAACTCCAACTTGAATGCTTGTAAATGTCAAAAAACACTTGTGGACCCAGAAAGATGACTCTTATGAGTTAAAATGTGAGGTTTGACATAATTCTATTGAATCAAACGCAAAATCAAGAGCCAAAGCTCTGATACCACTTGTTAGGACCGTGTACGTATGGATACTAACAGATTCTTCGTTTATACCGAATCAAATAGTGCGGAATCTTATTTGATTGGAAATTCAATCAGTGAGAACAATTACCTAATCGATTTAAGATTGAAACTAAACGTTATGAACGAGTAGAGATCTATAATGATGATCTATGAAGTTCGACAGGCTTCCTGGACATTCTAAATTATCCGTATCATGTTTAAATATTCTAAATTGCAAGAGAAATTTTCAAAAGTTAACAACAAGTTAAGAATTAAAAAAAATTGTTGAAAAATAAATTTGAGTGTGGAAAATGTAAAAAGTTCAAATTTGAATGGCTAAAATGTACATTTTGGGAAATTCAAAATCATCCGTATCATGTTAAATATAGTATGAAATATTACTAATGTGTTTGAACAATGTGCAGGTGAAGAAATTTGAAAAACACAAGTGTGAGACTCATGAAAGTCAACTCAAAGTCAACTCATGCGCCTAAATAGTGTTCATACGTCTAAATAGGAGCATGGTGAACTTTTAGAAAACTATTCAAGTGTTTGGACATTTTTTGCATTCCCATACGTCCAAACAGTTGCAATAAGCCATGAGTTTAACAAGTGTTTGGACTTTTCATATTCCCATGCGTCTAAACAGTTTGATAAGTCCATGAGTCTAACCAAGTGTTGGGGCGTTTCATCAATCCTATACGCCTAAACAGTGATAATGAGTCTATTTTTAACAAAGTGTTAGACATTTTGAATGTCTCATGCGTCTACACAGTGTTGAAAGTTACAAGTGTTGGACGTTTCAGGAACTTCATGCGGCTGAACAGTGCAAAAGCGCCTCAACAGTGCTTATGCATTTGTACAGTGCTCATGCGGCTGAACAGTTCTCATGCGGCTGAACAGTTCTCATGCGTCTGAGTCAATACGGCCAAACAGTGCTCATACGTCTCATTATTTTGTGAATTTTAGGGTTTCATACTCATAAACAATGCTGATGCGTCTAAAATTTCACTTAATATATATTGAACACCTACACTTGTTTTCTCATTCACACTCAAAATTCTCCAAACAAAACCCTCTGAACTATCGACTATGGTCTTCATCGAACTTTTTGATTTAGTGTTTGAAGCAAATCTGTATTGATCGATGAATATTATTTGAGTTATAAACATAAGTTTGTGATTCAAATTAGTAGATTTTGGTTAAAACATTATGATTGACATAGACGTTTGACTGCTATCGGGCATTCGAACACTATAACATTCAAAGTTTAACTAATCAAATCTTAAGAACATCTAAAATTGATTTTGGATTGTTGATATATATCAAATTTCGATCAATTTGACATATTGTTTGTGGACTGAAATTGAGAATGATTTTGATAAGAGATTGAACAGTCAGTTCTTCAAAGGAAGAAGAAGATGAACAGACAAATTCAATTTTTGAATAAAAAAATAAAAATATTTTTTTTAAATAAAAATAGAAACACTTAGAATTCAAATATTGATGTATAAAATGATGAATTCAAAATGAATAAATTTAAGAATTTCACAAATTTAAATTAATAAGCAAAAAGTCAAAATTATAAGTCAAAATGAATTCAATGTTACAAAGTGTAGATTCAGAAGAAAAATTCATTGTTCTAAATATTTTTCTTTTATTTTAGCAGATGGCAACTTAAAATTTGAGCCTAAAAACAATGTTGCTGCATTCTTAGATGAAGAAGAAAAGGGAAGCAGTTGGTTATGAAGAGATTATTCGATTTCTCCTAAGAACAAAATATGTCTATGCAATGTGTGTTAGAGCTTTGATAAATGCAAGGTTAATCAAAAGATTTTGGAGAACAGCAAACATAAAAAGAGATGAAGAAGGGAACAAAGTTTTAAGAGCATTTATTACTTCTGATAGAATGCTTGAAGTCTTTGAACAAGTAATAAGAACAGCTCTTAAACTTGGAGAAAATGACCCACAAGACATATCTGAGTACAGTTTTAATGAATGTAGAGAAGTTTTCCGACAAATGGGTCATCCAAATCATTTTCCAAGGAAATGATTTTTAGAGCTAGAGTGTACAAACACTGGAAACTTCTATGTTATATTTTTCAACATTGCATGTCCAAACGAAGTGCATGTTGGGATTCATTCCCAGTGGACATCGCATATCCAATAATTGCTTCAGCCACTAACATAAGGTTTAACATGGCTAAATGGATAATGAATGGATTTATTTTCAATCTTGAAAGAGGAAAGAGAAATAATTACTTAATGTATCCTATATTTCTCCAACTTCTCATAAATGAAGAGAATCCAGACTTATATGCTGAAGGAGTTAAAGGTGATAAACTACAATGGAGCACATGTTTGAATTTGTTTATAAAAGGCTGGCTATGATCACTAGCGCTCAAAACATCCCTTTATTTGAGTATATAAGGAATGTAGCTATGGATGAGGTAGATATCAATCAACCACACTACCATCTATCTGAAGATGAACCAATAGATCCAAATGATCTTATTGAGGATGTTGGGGATGATGAGATTGATGAAGATGATAAAGAAAATGATGATGAAGATTCTGAAAGCTCATCAACTAATGATGTTGATGATAATAATGATGATGATAGCAATGATAGTGCATCTGAAGCTCATCAATCAGCTACAGATGAAGGAATGAAGATGAAAATGTCAATGAAACTCAGATCATAGTTGAAGAAGCTAGTGATGTTGATATTCATGATGATTTTGTTCATGATGTTCAAGAAGATGACCCTGTTACTGTTGCTCAGGAAAAAGATTGCAGTGAGTACAACACACAATATGTTGAGAAGGAAGAAAATGTGAATAAAAGGTAATGAGATAAACTAAAAGAGATGAACATATCTCTTGATAAGAAATTCAGAAGTTGAATGATGAGAATTACAAGTTAAAAGAAGAAAATTTGTTGAAAGATACAAAGATTGTGAGCTATGCTAAAGATAAAGAAGATGTGCCAAAAACTTTGAACTAATGATAAAAGATTATGATGTTCTGAAGAAAAAATCAAGAAACTGTCTGATGGACATGAAAAATTGAAAGATGAATTGATAAAGATAAAAGAATCTCAAAAGACTAATTCACCAGATCTAATGATCAGTTTTGAAGTGAACATTGTTGAAGAGAATCCTGAGAAGATTAAAGGAAAAAGGAATATTGATGATATTGTAGATGGAAGTTTAACTGAGTCAGCTTCAAAAGCTCAAAGAATAGAAGAAAATGTTGAAGAGCAAAACACTCAAGAACAAATTGAAGCTTTAGTAGACATAAGGAGTTTACAATGATGACTGGTATGATGAAGTTTTGGATGAAGAAGACATAGATGAAGCACAACTTGTATCAAATTTTTCTACACAAGAACAAATTCAAGATCAAGATGAAATTCCACAAGATTTTGAGGATAGATACAACTACTTGGTGAAAATGAAGTACAATAGAGTATTTTTGGATGGACTGACTATTTCTCAGATTAATGATGAATATGAGAAATGTATTGCTGCAGAGTCAGTTGCACCATATGATCCAAATGAATTGTGATAGAACATGGAGAATAGAACAGAGCAAAAGAAAGTATAATGTAGAAGAATTATCGAGCTCTGAGCTGCACCATCCAGATCCTGATTATATGAGTATTCTAGCATTAACATCATGATTGCAAGCTAAATTATCCATGGAGAAAATTGAAAAGATTACAATCTGTATCTCTAAGGAATCTTGTCAAAAGCTTTCAAGAAACTGAAAAACAATTGAAGAAGATGATTATTCTTGATACAGACAATCCTCAATATCTAGAAATCACCAAAAGAACAAGAGTGTTGAAACCTTAAGAAATTAAACAAATGGCAAGAAAATCTTATGCTTATGATAGTAGAAAAGATCTGATCAAAATGTTTTCAGGTATTATAAAGGAAGCATACAAAGCATCATCTAAACAAATATAGATTTTTGATAATGCCAGATCGACAGGGGACTTGGTAAGGAATGTATTATAGAAAGGACAATTAGTTGCTGAGTTGCTAAATCTATGATTACCCTTGATTTCACATATCAAGTCAAGATAATAGCATGGAAGTATGATGATATTTTCGATGCATTTTTATTAAAAGACTAAATGTTGTTTGTGATGTATATCACTTTTACTCAAGCATCATTAAACCTCTAGTGCAAGATCTGAAAGAGTTAAACAGATTACCTCTGATCAATCCAACTGATTCTAAACGGGGAAAATGATGGTAGAATTACTAAGAAAAGGAATGGATAGATCAAGTAACTTTCTTCAAACTAGATGTGATCAAGAAGATAAAGAGTACTTTGCTACTTTAAAAAAGAACAAAAAGCTCAAGGGATTACAATCTGAAGAAGAACACTTCATGATTGAATTTTATGATAAGTACTTTGAAAATATAACAACTCCTGGTTTGAAAGTGATTGATGGCAACCAGAAGTCAAAACCAATTCTCAGATGGTTTTATAACACTGAGACGTTTGAGCTTAAATTGGTCCGAAATCTCGAACAATGGGACGAGGACTTGATTACACTTTTTGGTGCTTTCGAACTCAAACTTTTTCATCCAAGTTATATATCATTTTTGTCTGTACAAAAATTTGAGAAAGTATCTCCGGATGTTGCAGCGCAAGACAAGATGTACTTACTTTCCATCATCAATGTGATGAATGCTGCTATGGAAAGAATATAATTACAAAAGGCTCTTCCATATTCAAACATATGAAGAAAGATATCAAAGACATTGAATTTATGAGAATTTCAAGGAAAGGCGTTTTAGAAATATACTCAAAGGAAATTCCAAATCCTATTGAGTTATATGCTGATATTGATATCATTTGTTTATCAAAAGATACGTTGGAAAGAATGAACAAGATGGAGATAAAGACAAATGAAGCTAAACCAGAACAAGGAATTCTTGCAAGCAAATTTAAGTCGGCTATTGCTAATGCGTTCAAAGAACAAGAGATGTATCAAAGAAGCCAATGTTCAAGATCAAGGAAGAACATGAAGACTTCTTTGAAAGCAAAAGATAGATGATGAAAGCTAAAGGAAAGATAACTAGAAAACATATTGAAGATTTTAAAGACTGAAGACCATATAAGTCTTAGGGGTAGTATTGTCAGTTCTCTAGAAAGATTAACAAATTGTCTTTATATGTCTTTTTACTATTTGTAATAGTATAGGGACTAGTTTTGTAATTAGTTAGTTCCTTTTGTTTCATTATAAATAGCTTAGATTAATGCAGTTAGTATGTGAGACGAAAAACTGCTTACTCACTTTGTAATTGTCTTTGATTGATATTAATGAAATTGTGAATTTTGTTGATATCTTGCGGATTGATTACTTTGTTTGTATTTCATTGAATTGTGTTCATAGATCATCATAGATTGATACATTTGATCCTATCGGATACTGTTCTTGTTGCTGCTGTTATTGTTGCTACTATTATTGTTGTGTTGTTGGTTGTTCTTGTTGTTTTTGTTGTAGTTGTAGTAATTGTTGTTGGAGTTGTTATTGTGGCTGTTGTTGTTGTTGCTGTTGCTCTTGCTCCTGCTGTTGCTGCTGTTGTGGTTGCTGCTGATGCTGCTGCTGCTGTTGATGCTGTTGTTGTTGTTGTTGCTGCTGCTGCTGTTGCTGCTGCTGCTGCTGCTGCAGTTGCTGTTGCTGTTGCTATTTGTGTTGCTGTTGTTGTTGCTGTTGGTGTTATTGTTGGTGTTATTGGTGTTGTTGTTGGTGTTTTTGTTGCTGTTGCTGTTGCTGTAGCTGTTGACGTTGCTGTTGCTGTTGCTATTGCTGTTGCTGTTGCTGTTGCCGTTGCTGTTGCTGTTGCTGTTGCCGTTGCCGTTGCCGTTGCCGTTGCCGTTGCCGTTGCTGTTGCCGTTGCTGTTTCCGTTGCGGTTGCCGTTGCGGTTGCCGTTGCCGTTGCGTTGCGGTTGCCGTTGCCGTTGCCGTTGCTGTTGGTATTGGTGTTGCTGTTGGTATTGGTGTTGCTGTTGCTGTTGCTGTTGCTGTTGTGTTGCTGTTGATGTTGCTGTTGCTGTTGCTGTTGCTGTTGCTGTTGCTGTTGCTGTTGCTGTTGCTGTTGCTGTTGCTGTGCTGTTGCTGTGCTGTTGCTGTGCTGTTGCTGTTGCTGTTGCTGTGGCTGTTGCTGTTGCTGTTGCTGTTGCGGTTGCTCTGTTGTCCTGTTGCTGTTGCTGTTGTTGTTGCTGTTGTTGTTGTTGTTTCGGTTGTTGTTGCTGTTGCTGTTGCTGTTGCTGTTGGTGTTGCTGTTGCTGTGCTGTTGGTGTTGGTGTTGGGTTGCTGTTGGTTGCTGTTGCTGTTGCTGTTGCTGTTGCTGTTGCTGTTGCTGTTGCTGTTGTGTTGGTTGCTGTTGCTTTTGCTGTTGCTTTTGCTGTTGCTGTTGCTGTTGCTGTTGCTGTTGCACGTGTGTTGCTGTTGCTATTATGTGGCTGTTGCTGTTGTGTGTTGTTTTGCTGTTGTTGTTGCTGTTGCTGTTGCTGTTGTTGTTGCTGTTGCTGTTGCTGTTGTTCGTTGTGTTGTTGTTGATGATGTTGCTGTTGCTGTTGCTCTTGATGTTGCTCTTGCTCTTGCTGTTACTCTTGCTATTGTTGTTCCTGTTCTTGTTGCTGTTGTTGTTGCTGTTGCTGTTGCTCTTGCTGGTGCTGTTAATGTTGATCTTGCTGTTGCTGTTGCTGTTGCTGTTGCTGTTGCTGTTGCTGTTGCTCTTGATGTTGCTCTTTCTCTTGCTGTTGCACTTGCTGTTGTTGTTCCTGTTCTTGTTGCTGTTGTTGTTGTTGCTGTTGCTGTTGCTGTTGCTGTTGCTGTTGTTGTTGCTCTTGATGTTGCTCTTGCTCTTGCTGTTGCTCTTGCTCATGTTGTTCCAGTTCCTGTTGCTGTTGTTATTGCTATTGTTGTTGCTGTTGCTGTTGCTGTTGCTGTTGGTATTGGTGTTGCTGTTGCTGTAGCTGTGCTGTTGCTCTTGTTGTTGCTGTTGCTGTTGCTGTTGCTGTTGCTGTTGCTGTTGCTGTTGCTGTTGCTGTTGCTGTTGCTGTTGCTGTTGCTGTTGCTCTTGCTCTGCTGTTGCTCTTGCTTTGCTGTTGCTCTTGCTCTTGCTCTTGTTGTTCCTGTTCCTGTTGCTGTTGTTGTTGCTATTATTGCTGTTGTTGTTGCTGTTGCTGTTACTGTTGCTGTTGCTATTGCTGTTGCTGTTGGTGTTGCTGTTGCGGTTGCTGTTGCTGTTGCTGTTGCTGTTGTGTTGCTGTTGAGTTGCTGTTGTTGTTGATGTTGTTGTTGCGTTGTGTTGTTTCGTTGTGTGTTGATGCGTTGCTGTTGTTGATGATCTTAATGTTGCTCTTGCTCTATCCTTTCTCTATTGTTTGCTCTTGCTCTTTTTGTTCCTGTTCTGTTGCTGTTGTTGTGCTGTTGTTGTGGTGTTGCTGTTGGGTGCTGTTGTTGTTGTTGTTGTTGTTGTTGCTGTTGTGTTGCTGTTGCTGTTGATGTTGATGTGGCTGTTGCTGTTGCTGTTGGTGTGTGTGTTGCTGTTGCTTTGGATGTTGTGTTTGCTGTGGCTGTTGCTGTTGCTGTTGCTGTTGCTGTTGCTGTTGCTGTTGCTGTTGTGTTGCTGTTGTTGTTACTGTTCTGTTGCTGTTGTTGTTGCTGGTGCTGTTGCTGTGCTGTTGGTGTTGGTGTTGTGTTGCTGTTGCTGTGGGGTGGTGTTGCTGTTGCTGTTGCTGTTGCTGTTGCTGTTGCTTTTGCTGTTGCTGTTGCTGTTGCTGTTGCTGTTGCACGTTGCTGTTGCTGTTGCTATTGCTGTGGCTGTTGCTGGTGCTGTTGTTATTGCTGTTGTTGTTGATGTTGCTGTTGCTGTTATTGTTGCTGTTGCTGTTGCTGTTGTCATCGTTGTTGTTGTTGTTGATGCTGTTGCTGTTGCTGTTGCTCTTGATGTTGCTCTTGCTCTTGCTATTCTCTTGCTATGTTGTTCTGTTCTTGTTGCTGTTGTGTTGCTGTTGCTGTGCTCTTGATGGTGATTTAATGTTGATCTTGCTGTTGCTGTTGCTGTTGTTGTTGCTGTTGTGTTGCTGTTGCTGTTGCTCTGGATGTTGCTCTTCTCTGCTGTGTTGAATTGCTGTTGTTGTTCCTCTTCTGTTGCTGTTGCTTGTTGTTGTTGTGTGCTGTTGCTGTTGTTGTTGCTCTTGATGTTGCTCTTGCTCTTGCTCATGTTGTTCCAGTTCCTGTTGCTGTTGTTATTGCTATTGTTGTTGCTGTGTGTGCTGTTGCTGTTGATGTTGATGTTGCTGTTGTGTTGCTGTTCCTCTTGCTCTTGCTGTTGATGTGTGTGCGGTGCTGTTGCTGTGGTGTTGGCTGTTGCTGTTGCTGTTGCTGTTGCTGTTGTATTGCTGTTGTGTTGCTGTTGCGTGCTGTTGCTGTTGATGTTGCTGTTCGATGTTGTTGCTGTTGATCTGCTCTTGTTGTTCTGTTCATGTTGCTGTTGTTGTTGCTATTATTGTTGCTGTTGTTGTTGCTGTTGCTGTTACTGTTGCTGTTGCTCTTGCTGTTGCTGTTGGTGTTGCTGTTGCGGTTGCTGTTGCTGTTGCTCTTGGTGTTGCTGTTGCTGTTGCTGTTGCTGTTGCTGTTGCTGTTGCTGTTGCTGTTGTTGTTGCTGTTGTTGTTTTCGTTGTTGTTGTTGATGCTGTTAATGTTGCTCTTGCTCTTGCTCTTTCTCTATCTGTTGCTCTAGCTCTTTTTGTTCGTGTTCTTGTTGCTGTTGTTGTTGCTGTTGTTGTTGTTGTTGCTGTTGCGGTTGCTGTTGCTGTTGCTGTTGCTGCTGTTGATGTTGCTGTTGCTGTGTTGTGTTGTGTTGATGTTGATGGTGTGTTGCTGTTGCTGTTACTGTTGATTGTTGCTGTTGTGTTGCTGTTGCTGTGGCTGTTGCTGTTGCTGTTGTGTTGCTGTTGCTGTTGCTGTTGCTGTTGCTGTTGCTGTTGCTGTTGCTGTTGATGTGCTTTGCTGTTGATGTTGCGTTGCTGTTTTGATGTTGCTGTTGCTGTTGCTGTTGATGTTGCTGTGCTGTTGATGGTGCTGTTGCTGTTGCTGTTGCTGTTGTTGTTGCTGTTGCTGTTGCTGTTGCTGTTGCTGTTGCTGTTGCTGTTGCTGTTGCTGTTGCTGTTGCTGTTGCTGTTGCTGTTGCTGTTGCTGTTGCTGTTGCTGTTGCTGTTGCTGTTGCTGTTGCTGTTGCTGTTGCTGTTGTTGTTGCTCTTGATGTTGCTCTTGCTCTTGCTGTTGCTCTTGCTCATGTTGTTCCAGTTCCTGTTGCTGTTGTTATTGCTATTGTTGTTGCTGTTGCTGTTGCTGTTGGTATTGGTGTTGCTATTGCTGTTGCTCTTGTTGTTGCTGTTCCTGTTGCTGTTGCTGTTGCTGTTGATGTTGCTGTTGCTGTTGCTCTTGCTCTTGCAGTTGCTGTTGCTGTTGCTGTTGCTGTTGCTGTTGCTGTTGCTGTTGCTGTTGCTGTTGCTGTTGCTGTTGCTGTTGCTGTTGCTCTTGCTCTTGCTTTGTTGTCCTGTTCCTATTGCTGTTGTTGTTGTTATTATGTTGTGTTGTTGTTGTGTGTGTTACTGTTGCTGTTGCTCTTGCTGTTGCTGTTGGTGTGCTGTTGCGGTTGCTGTGGTGTTGCTGTGGCGTTGCTGTTGCTATTGATGTTGTGTTGGTTGCTGTTGCTGTTGCTCGTGTTCCTGTCATATTGTGTGTTGTTGTTATTATTGTTGCTGTGTTGTTGTATTATTGGCTTGTTGTGTGCTATTGCTGTTACTGTTGCTGTTGCTCTTGCTGTTGGTGTTGCTGTCGCGGTTGCTGTTGCTGTTGCTGTTGCTGTTGCTGTTGCTGTTGCTGTTGCTGTTGCTGTTGCTGTTGCTGTTGCTGTTGCTGTTGCTGTTGCTGTTGCTGTTGCTGTTGCTGTTGCTGTTGCTGTTGTTGTTTTCGTTGTTGTTGTTGATGCTGTTGCTGTTGTTGATGCTCTTAATGTTGCTCTTGCTCTTGCTCTTTCTCTATCTGTTGCTCTTGCTCTTTTTGTTCGTGTTCTTGTTGCTGTTGTTGTTGTTGTTGTTGTTGTTGCTGTTGCGGTTGCTGTTGCTGTTGCTGTTGCTGTTGTTGCTGTTGCTGTTGCTGTTGCTGTTGCTGTTGCTGTTGCTGTTGCTGTTGCTGTTGCTGTTGCTGTTGCTGTTGCTGTTGCTGTTGCTGTTGCTGTTGCTGTTGCTGTTGCTGTTGCTGTTGCTGTTGTTGTTGCTGTTGCTGTTGCTGTTGCTGGTTGTTGCTGTTGCTGTTGCTGTTGCTGTTGCTGTTGCTGTTGCGTTGTTGTGTTGCTGTTGCTGTTGCTGTTGCTGTTGCTGTTGATGTTGCTGCTGTTTGTTGCTGTGCTGTTGCTGTTGCTGTTGCTGTTGCGTTGCTGTGATGTGTGTTGCTGTTGCTGTTGTGGTGTGGTGGTTGCTGTTGCTGTTGCACATTGCTGTTGCTGTTGCTAGTGTTGTGGCTGTTGCTGTTGTGTTGTTGTGCTGTGTTGTTGCGGTGTGTGCTGTTGCTGTTGCTGTGTTGTTGCTGTTGCTATTGTCATCGTTGTTGTTGTTGTGATGCTGTTGATGTTGCTGTGTTCTCTTGATGTTGCTCTTGCTCTTGCTGTTACTCTTGTATGTTGCCTGTTCTTGTGCTGTTGTGTTGTGTTGCTGTTGCTGTCTTGCTGGTGCTGTTAATGTTGATCTTGCTGTGCTGTGTGTGTTGTTGCTGTTGTGTTGCTGTTGCTCTTGATGTTGCTCTTTCTTTGCTGTTGCACTTGCTGTTGTTGTTACTGTTTTGTTGCTGTGTTGTTTGTTATTGTTGTGTGCTGTTGTGTTGCTGTTGTTGTTGGTGTGCGTTGTGGTTGCTGTTGTTGTTGTGTGCTTGTGCTGCTGCTGTTGTTGGTTGCTGTTGTCATCGTTGTTGTTGTTGTTGATGATGTGCGTTGCTGTGCTCTTGATGTTGCTTGCTCTTGCTGTTACTCTTGCTATTGTGTTTCCTGTTTGGTGCTGTTGTTCTTGCTGTTGTGTTGCTCTTGCGGTGCTGTAATGTTGATCTTGCTGTTGCTGTTGCTGTGTTGTTGCTGTTGCTGTTGCTGTTGCTGTTGCTCTTATGTTGCTCTTTCTCTTGATGTTGCAATTGCTGTGTTGTTCATGTTCTTGTTGCTGTTGTTGTTGTTGTTGTTGCTGTGTTGTGGCTGTTGGTTGCTGTTGCTGTTGCTGTTGCTCTTGATGTTGCTCTTCTCTTGCTGTTGCACTTGCTATTGTTGTTTCTGTTCTTGTTGTTGGTGTTGTGTTGTTGTTGTGTTGATGTTGCTGTTTGTTGTGTTGTTGTTGCTGTTGTTGTTGCTGTTGTGTTGTTGCTGTTGCTGTTGCTGTTGTTGTCGTTGTGCTGATGTCAATTGTTGTTGTTGTTGATTGCTGTTGATGTTGCTGTTGATCTGATGTTGCTCTTGCTCTTGCTGTACTCTTGATATTGTTGTTCTGTTCTTGTTGCTGTTGTTCTTGGTTGCTGTGCTCTTGCTGGTGCTGTTAATGTTGATCTTGCTGTTGATGTTGCTGTTGCTGTTGCTGTTGCTCTGATGTTCCTCTTCTCTTGCTGTTGCACTTGCTGTGTTGTTGTTCTGTTCTGTTGCTGTTGTTGGTATGTTGTTGCTGTTGCTGTTCTGTGCTGTTGTGTTGCTGTTGCTGTTGCTGTTGTTGTTGCTCTTGATGTTGCTGTTGCTCTTGCTCATGTTGTTCTAGTTCCTGTTGCTGTTGTTATTGCTATTGTTGTTGCTGTTGCTGTTGCTGTTGCTGTTGGTATTGGTGTTGCTATTGCTGTTGCTCTTGTTGTTGCTGTTGCTGTTGCTGTTGCTGTTGCTGTTGATGTTGCTGTTGCTGTTGCTCTTGCTCTTGCTGTTGCTGTTGCTGTTGCTGTTGCTGTTGCTGTTGTTGCTGTTGCTGTTGCTGTTGCTGTTGCTGTTGCTGTTGCTGTTGCTGTTGCTGTTGCTGTTGCTGTTGCTCTTGCTCTTGTTGTTCCTGTTCCTATTGCTGTTGTTGTTGTTATTATTGTTGCTGTTGTTGTTGCTGTTGCTGTTACTGTTGCTGTTGCTCTTGCTGTTGCTGTTGGTGTTGCTGTTGCGGTTGCTGTTGCTGTTGTGTTGTGTGGCTGGTGTTGTGTGCTGTTGCTGTTGTTGTTGCTGTTGCTGTTGCTGTTGCTGTTGCTGTTGCTGTTGCTGTTGTTGTTTTCGTTGTTGTTGTTGATGCTGTTGCTGTTGTTGATGCTCTTAATGTTGCTCTTGCTCTTGCTCTTTCTCTATCTGTTGCTCTTGCTCTTTTTGTTCGTGTTCTTGTTGCTGTTGTTGTTGCTGTTGTTGTTGCTGTTGTTGTTGTTGTTGCTGTTGCGGTTGCTGTTGCTGTTGCTGTGTTGTTGTTGCTGTGCTGTTGCTGTTGTTGTTGCTGTTGGTGTTGCTGTTGTTGTTGTTGTTGCTGTTGCGGTTGCTGTTGCTGTTGCTGTTGCTGTTGTTGATGTTGCTGTTGCTGTTGCTGTTGCTGTTGCTGTTGCTGTTGCTGTTGCTGTTGCTGTTGCTGTTGCTGTTGTGTGCTGGTGCTGTGCTGTTGCAGTTGCTGTTGAGTTGCTGTTGCTGTTGCTGTTGTGTGGTGTGCTGTTGCTGTTGCTGTGCTGTTGCTGTTGCTGTTTGCTGTTGCTGTGCTGTTGCTGTTGATGGTGTGTTGCTGTTGCTGTTGTGTTGCTGTTGCTGTGCTGTTGCTGTTGCTGTTGCTGTTGATGTTGCTGTTTTGTTGATGTTGATGTTGTGGTTGCTGTTGCTGTTGCTGTTGCTGTGATGTTGCTGTTGCTGTAGCTGTTGCTGTTGCTGTTGCTGTTGCTGTTGCTGTTGCTGTTGCTGTTGCTAGTGCTGTGGCTGTTGATGTGGCTGTGTTGTTGCTGTTGTTGTTGCTATTTTGTTGCTGTTGTGTGTTGTTGTCATCGTTGGGTTGTTGTTGATGATGTGCTGTTGCTCTGCTCTTGATGTTGCTCTTGCTCTTGCTGTTACTCTTGCTCTTGTTGTTCCTGTTCCTGTTGCTGTTGTTGTTGCTATTATTGTTGCTGTTGTTGTTGCTGTTGCTGTTACTGTTGCTGTTGCTCTTGCTGTTGCTGTTGGTGTTGCTGTTGCGGTTGCTGTTGCTGTTGCTCTTGGTGTTGCTGTTGCTGTTGCTGTTGTTGTTGCTGTTGCTGTTGCTGTTGCTGTTGTTGTTGCTGTTGTTGTTTTCGTTGTTGTTGTTGATGCTGTTGCTGTTGTTGATGCCTCTAATGTTGCTCTTGCTCTTGCTCTTTCTCTATCTGTTGCTCTAGCTCTTTTTGTTCGTGTTCTGTTGCTGTGTTGTGTTGATGTGTTGTTGTTGTTGCTGTTGCGGTTGCTGTGTTGCTGTTGTGTTGCGTTGTGTGTGATGTGTGTTGATGTTGCTGTTGCTGTTGCTGTTGCTGGTTGCTGTGATGTGCTGTTGCTGTGCTGTTGATGTGCTGTTGCTGTTGCTGTTGCTGTTGCTGTTGATGTTGACTGTTGATGTTGCTGTTGCTGTTGCTGTTGCTGTTGCTGTTGCTGTTGCTGTGCTGTTGCTGTTGTGTTGCTGTTGATGTTGCTGTTGCGTTGCTGTGCTGTTGCGATTGATGTGCTGTTGATGTTGCTGTTGCGTTGCTGTTGCTGTTGTGTTGTTGCTCTTGATGTCTGCTCTTGCTCTTGCTGTGCTCTGCTCATGTTGTTCCAGTTTCTGTTGCTGTGTTATGCTATTGTGGTTGCTGTTGCTGTTGCTGTTGGTATTGGTGTTGATATGGCTGTGATCTTGCTGTTGCTGTTCATGGCTGTTGTGGCTGTTGATGTTGCTGTTGCTGTGCTCTTGCTCTTGCAGTTGCTGTTTGTGTTGCTGTTGCTGTTGTGGTGCTGTTGCTCTTGCTGTTGCTGTTGAGTTGCTCTGTTTGTTCCTGTTCATATTGCTGTTGTTGTTGTATTATGTTGCTGTTTTGTTGATGTTTGCAGTTATGTGCTGTTGCTCTTGCTGTTGCTAGTGTTGTGGTGTGCTGTTGCTGTGTTGTTGTGTTGTTGTTGCTGGTGTGGTGCTGTTGCTGTTGTTGTTGTGTTGTTTTTGCATTGTTGTTGTTGTTGTGATGATGTTGATGTTGCTGGTTGCTCTTGATGTTGCTCTTGCTCTTGCTGTTACTTGCTATGTTGTTCTGTTCTTGTTGCTGTTGTGTGCTGTTGCTGTTGCTCTGCTGGTGCTGTTAAGTTGATCTTGTGTTGTTGTTGTGTTGTTGTTGCTGTTGCTGTTGCTGTTGCTGTTGACTTGATGTTGCTCTTTCTCTTGCTGTTGCACATTGCTGTTGTTGTTCTCTTGTGTTGTTGTTGTTGTTGTTGTTGTTGCTGTTGCTGTTGCTGTTGTTGTTGCTCTTGATGTTGCTCTTGCTCTTGCTCATGTTGTTCAAGTTATGTTGCTGTGTGTATTGCTATTGTTGTTGCTGTTGCTGTTGCTGTGCTGTGATGTTGATGTTGCTGTTGCAGTTCCTCTTGCTCTTGCTGTGATGTGTTGCTGTTGCTGTTGCTGTTGCTGTTGATGTTGCTGTTGTGTTGGTTGCTGTTGCTGCTGTTGCTGTTGATGTTGTGTTGCTGTGCTGTTGCTGTTGCTGGTGCTCTTGCTGTTGCTCTTGTGTTGTTTGTTCCTGTTGCTGTGTGTTGCTATATTGTTGCTGTTGTTGTTGCTGTTGCTGTTATGTTGCTGTTGCTCTTGCTGTTGTCTTGATGTTGCTGTTGGTTTGCTGTTGCGGTTGCTGTTTGTGTTGCTTTGGTGTTTGCTGTTGCTGTTGATGTTGTTGTTGCTGTTGCTGTTGTTGTTGCTATTGTTGTTTTCGTGTTGTTGTTGATGATGTTGCTGTGTTGAGCTTTAATGTTGATCTTGCTCTTGCTCTTTCTCCATCTGTGCTCTAGCTCTTTTTGTGTCTTGTTGATGTTGTTGTTGCTGTTGGTGTTGTTGTTGCTGTTGCGGTTTTGCTGTTGATGTTGATGTTGATGTTGCTGTGTGATGTTGCTGTTGTGTTGCTGTTGTGTTGCTGTTGCTTGCTGGTGTGTTGCTGTTGCTGTTGCTGTTGCTGTTGTGTTGCTGTTGCTGTTGCTGTGCTGTTGCTGTTGCTGTTGCTGTTGCTGTTGTGTTGATGTTGCTGTTGCTGTTGCTGTTGTGTGCTGTTGCTGTTGTGTTCGGTTGCTGTTGCTGTTGCTGTTGCTGTTGATGTTGCTGTTGCTGGTGTGTTGCTGTTGCGTGGTGCTGTTGCTGTTGCTGTTGCTGTTGATGTTGCTGTGATGTGCTGTTGCTGTTGTGTTGATGTTGCTGTTGATGTTGCTGTTGTTGTTGCTCTGATGTTGCTTGCTCTTGCTGTTGCTCTTGCTCATGTTGTTCAGTTCCTGTTGCTGTTGTTATTGCTATTGTTGTTGTTGTTGCTGTTGCGTGTTGGTATTGGTGTTGGTAGTGCTGTTGCTATTGTGTTGCTTGTTTCTGTTGCTGTTGCTGTTGCTGTTGTGTTGCTGTTGCTGTTGCTCTTGCCTTGCAGTTGCTGTTGCTGTTGCTGTTGCTGTTGCTGTTGATGTTGTGTGTGTTGCTGTTGCTGTTGCTGTTGCTGTTGCTGTTGCTGGTGCTGTTGCTGTTGTGTTGCTGTTGCGTGTGTTTGCTCTTGCTCGTGTTGTTCCTGTTCATATTGCTGTGTTGTTGTTATTATTGTGCTGTTGTTGTTGGTTGGTGTTATGTCTGTGTTGCTCTTGCTGTTGCTGTTGGTGTTGCTGTTGCGGTTGCTGTTGATGTTGCTGTTGCTGTTGCTGTTGCTATTGCTGTGCTGTGCTGTTGATGTTGCTGTGCTGTTGCTGTTGCTGTTGCTTGCTCTTTGATGTTCTGTTCCTATTGTTGTTGTTGTTGTTATTATTGGTTGCTGTTGTTGTTGCTATTGCTGTTATGTTGCTGTTGCTCTGCTTGTGGTGTTGCTATCGCGGGCGTTGCTGTTGCTGGTGCTGTTGTGTTGCTGTTGCTGTTGTGTGGCTGTTGTGTTGAGGTGTTGTTGCTTGGATGTTGTGTTTCGTTGTTGTTGTTGATGCTGTTTGTGTTTGTTGTTGATGCTCTTAATGTTGATCTTGCTCTTGCTCTTCTCTATCTGTGCTCTTGCTCTTTTTGTTCTTTTTGTTCTGTTGTTGTTGGGTTGTTGTTGTTGTTGCTGTTGCAGGTTGCTGTTGCTGTTGTGTTGCTGTGTTGCTGTTGCTGTTGTGTGATGTTGCTGTTGCTGTTGCTGTTGCGGTTGCTGTGCTGTTGATGTTGCTGTTGATGTTGTGTTGCTGTTGCTGTGCTGTTGATGTTGCTGTTGTGTTCTGTTGTGTTGCTGTTGATGTTGCTGGCTGTTGTGTTGCTGTTGCTGTTGCTGTTGCTGTTGCTGTTGCTGTGCTGTTGCGTTGTGTTGCTGTTGCTGTTGCTGTTGCTGTTGCTGTTGCTGTTGCTTGATGTTGCTGTTGTGTTGCTGTTGCTGTTGCTGTGATGTTGCTGTTGCTGTTGCTGTTGCTGTTGCTGTTGCTGTTGCTGTTGATGTTGCTGTTGTGTTGCTGTTGCTGTGATTGCTGTGTTGCTGTTGCTGTTGCTGTTGCTGTTGATGTTTGCACATTGCTGTTGCTGTTGCTAGTGTTATGGCTGTTGCTGTGCTGTTGTTGTTGCTATTGTTGTTGTGTGTTGTTGCTGTTGCTGTGCTGTGTGTTGTTGTTGCTGTTGTCATCGTGTTTGTTGTTGTTGATGCTGTTGTTGTGTGTGTCCTCTTGATGTTGCTCTTGCTCTTGCGTTACTCTTGCTATTGTTGTTCTGTTCTGTGTTGGTGTTGGTGCTGTTGCTGTTGCTCTGCTGGTGCTGTTAATGTTGATCTTGCTGTTGTGTTGCTGTTGTTGTTGCTGTGCTGTTGATGTTGATCTTGATGTGCTCTTTCTTGCGTTGCACTTGCTGTTGTTGTTCTGTCTTGTGCGTTGTTGTTTGTTGTTGTTGTGTTGCTGTTGCTGTTGCTGTTGTTGTTGCTGTTGTTGTTGCTGTTGTTGTTGCTGTTGCTGTTGCTGTTGTTGTTGTTGTTGCTGTTGTCATCGTTGTTGTTGTTGTTGATGCTGTTGCTGTTGCTGTTGCTCTTGATGTTGCTCTTGCTCTTGCTGTTACTCTTGCTATTGTTGTTCCTGTTCTTGTTGCTGTTGTTGTTGCTGTTGCTGTTGCTCTTGCTGGTGCTGTTAATGTTGATCTTGCTGTTGCTGTTGCTGTTGTTGTTGCTGTTGCTGTTGCTGTTGCTGTTGCTCTTGATGTTGCTCTTTCTCTTGCTGTTGCACTTGCTGTTGTTGTTCTGTTCTGTGATGTTGTTTGTTGTGTTGGTTGTTGCATGTTGTTGTTGCTGTTGCTGTTGTGTTGTGTTGCTCTTGATGTTGCTCTTTCTCTTGCTGTTGCAAGTGTTGTTGTTCCTGTTCTTGTTGGTGTTGTTGTTGTGGTTGTTGTTGCGGTTGCTGTGCGTGCTGTTGCTGTTGCTTTGTTGCTGTGCTGTTGCTGTTGCTGTTGCTCTGCTCTTGTTGTTCCTGTCCTATTGCTGTTGTTGTTGTATTATGTTGTGTGTTGTTGATGTTGCTGTTATGTGCTGTGGCTCTTGCTGGTTGGTTGGTGTTGCTGTTGCGGTTGCTGTTGCTGTTGGTGCTGTTGCTTTTGCTGTTGTGGTGCTGTTGCTGTTCTGTTGCTGTTGTGTTGCTGTTGCGTTGATGTTGATGTTGCGTTGCTGTGATGTTGATGTTGCTGTTGCTGTTGCTGTTGTGTTGCTGTTGCTGTGCTGTTGCTGTTGAGTTGCGGTGATTGTTTGCTGTTGCTGTTGCGGTGGTGGTGCTGTGCGTTGCTGTTTGTGTTGCTGTTGCTGTTGCTGTTGTGTTGGTTGACTGTTGCACATTGCTGTTGCTGTTGCTAGTGTTGTGCTGGCTGTTGCTGTGTTGTTGCTGTGTGTTTGTTATTGGTGTTATTGTTGTGTTGCTGTTGCAGTGTTGTTGTTGTTGTTGATGTTGTGTCGGTTGTTGTTGTTGTTGATGCTGTTGTTGTTGCTGTTGCTCTTGCTGTTATCTTGCTATTGTTGTTCCTGTTTGTTGCTGTTGGTGGTGCTGTTGTGGTGCTCTGCTGGTGCTGTGTTAATGTTGATCTTGCTGTTGCTGTTGCTGTTGTTTGTTGCTGTTGCTGTTGCTGTTGCTGTTGCTGTTGCTCTTGATGTTGCTCTTTCTCTTGCTGTTGCACTTGCTGTTGTTGTTCCTGTTATGTTGCTGGTTGTGTTGTGTGGTTGTTGTTGTTGCTGTTGCTGGTGTGTTGGTTGTGTTGCTGTTGTTGTTGCTGTTGTTGTTGCTGTTGCTGTTGCTGTTGCTGTTGTTGTTGTTGTTGCTGTTGTCATCGTTGTTGTTGTTGTTGATGCTGTTGCTGTTGCTGTTGCTCTTGATGTTGCTCTTGCTCTTGCTGTTACTCTTGCTATTGTTGTTCCTGTTCTTGTTGCTGTTGTTGTTGCTGTTGCTGTTGCTCTTGCTGGTGCTGTAAAATGTGATCTGGCTGTTGAGGTTGCTGTGTGTTGCTGTTGCTGTTGCTGTTGCGGTGCTCTTGATGTTGCTCTTTCTCTTGCTGTTGCACTTGCTGTTTGTGTTCTGTTATTGTTGCGTTGTGTTGTGTTGTGTTGTTGCTGTTGTTGTTGCTGTTGCTGTTGCTGTTGCTGTTGCTCTTGATGTTGCTCTTTCTCTTGCTGTTGCACTTGCTGTTGTTGTTCCTGTTCTTGTTGTTGTTGTTGTTGTTGTTGTTGTTGTTGCTGTTGCTGTTGCTGTTGCTGTTGCTGTTGCTGTTGCTGTTGCTGTTGCTCTTGCTCTTGTTGTTCCTGTTCTATTGCTGTGTTGTGTTATATGTTGCTGTTTTGTTGCTGTTGTGTTACTGTTGCTGTTGCTCTGAGTGCTGTTGGTGTTGCTGTTGCGGTTGCTGTTGATGTTGCTGTTGCTGTGCTGTTGCTGTTGCGGTGCTGTTGCTGTTGATGTTGCTGTTGCTGTTGCTGTTGCTGTTGGTTGAGGTTGCGTGCTGTTGCTGTTGATGTTGCTGTTGAGTTGCTGTTGATGGTGATGTTGTGTTGCTGTTTGTTGATGTTGCTGTTGTGTTGCTATTGCTGTGTTGCTGTGTGGTGCTGTTGCTGTTGCTGTTGCTGTTGCACATGCTGTTGCGTTGTAGTGTTGGGTGTTGTTGCGGTTGTTGTTGTGTTGGTTGTTGTGTGTTATGTTGCTGTTGCGGTTGCTGTTGTTGTTGTGTGCTGTTGCTTGTTCACGTTGTTGTTGTTGTTGATGTGTTGTTGTTGCTGTTGCTCTTGCTGTTACTCTTGCTAGGGTGTTCTGTTCTTGTTGTGTTGTGTTGATGTTGCTGTTGCTCTTGCTGGTGCTGTTAATGTTGATCTTGCTGTTGCGTTGCTGTTGTTGTTGATGTGTTGTGTTGATGTTGTGTTGCTGTGATTGATGTTGCTCTTTCTGTTGCACTGTTGCACTTGTGTTGGGGTTGCTGTTGGTTGCTGTTGTTGTGGTTTTGTGTTTGCTGTTGTTGTTTGTTTTGTTGTTGTGGTTGTTGCTGTTGATGTTGCGTGTTGTGGTGTTGCTGTTGTCATCGTTGTTGTTGTTGTTGATGCTGTTGCTGTTGCTGTTGCTATTGATGTGGCTCGTGCTCTTGCTGTACTCGCTATTGTTGTTCCTGTTCGTGTTGCTGTTGTTCTTGCTGTTGATGTGCTCTTGATGGTGGTCTCATCTGTAAATGTTGATTGCTGTTGCTGGTGCGTTGTTGTTGCTGTTGCTGTTGTGTTGCTGTGCTCTTGATGTTGCTATTTCTCTGCTGTTGAACTTGCTGTTGTTGTTCTGTTCTTGTTGTTGTTGTTGTTGGTGTTGTTGTTGCTGTTGTTGTTGTGGTGCTGTTGCTGTTGCTATTGCTCTGATGTTGCTCTTTCTCTTGATGTTGCACTTGCTGTTTGTTGTTCCTGTTCTTGTTGTTGTTGTTGTTGTTGCTGTTGGTTGCTGTTGTTGTTGCTGTTGTTGTTGCTGTTGTGTTGCTGTTGTGTTGCTGTGCTGTTGTGCTTGTGGTGTGTTTCCGATGTCATCGTTGTTGTTGTTGTGATGCTGTTGCTGTTGCTGTTGCTATGATGTTGCTCTTGCGACTGCTGTTACTCTTGCTATTGTTGTTCCTGTTCTTGTTGCTGTTGTTCTGCTGTTTGCTGTTGCTCTTGATGGTGTTAATGTTGATTGCTAGTGTGTGCTGGTTGCTGTTGCTGTTGCTGTTGCTGGTGCTGTTGCTGTTGCTGTTGATCTTGATGTTGCTCTTTCTCTGCTGTTGCACTGTTGTTGTTGTTACTGTTCTGTTGTTGTTGTCGTTGTTGTGTTGCTGTTGCTGTTGCTGTTGGGTTGCTGTTGCTGTTGCTGTTGCTGTTGCTGTTGCTGTTGTTGTTGCTCTTGATGTTGCTCTTCCTCTTGTTGTTGCTCTTGCTCATGTTGTTCTAGTTCATGTTGATGTGTTATGCTACTGTTGTTGGTTGCTGTTGATGTTGCTGTTGGTATTGGTGTTGCTATTGTGTTGCTCTGTTGTTGCTGTTCTGCTTGCTGTTGTGTTGCTGTTGATGTTGCTGTTGAGGTGCTCTGCTCTTGTGTTGCTGTTGCTGTTGCTGTTGCTGTGCTGGTGCTGTTGTGGTGATGTTGGTTGCTGTTGATGTTGCTGTTGTGTTGTGTGGATGTTGATGTTGTGTTGCTGTTGCTGTTGTGTGCTGGTGCTCTTTTGTGTTCCTGTTACTATTGTGTTGTTGTTGTTATTATTGTTGCTTGTTGTTGTGGTTGCTGTTACTGTGTGTGCTCTTGTGTGCTGTTGGTGTTGCGTTGTGTTGCTGTTGATGTTGCTGTTGATGTGCTGTGCTGTTGATGTTGCTGTGGCTGTGTGTTGTGTTGTTGTTGTTGTTGATGTTGCTGTGTTGTTTTCGTTGTTGTTGTGATGGTGTTGCTGTTGTGATGCTCTAATGTTGCTCTTCTATTGCTCTTTCTATACTGTGTTGCTCTGCTCTTTTTGTCGGTGTTCTTGTTGCTGTGTTGTGTTGTTGTTGTTGTTGTTGCTGTTGCGGTTGCTGTTGATGTTGTTGTTGTGTGCTGTGTGCTGTTGCTGTTGCTGTTGCTGTTGATGTGATGTTGATGTTGCTGTTGCTGGTGCTGGTGCGGTTGCTGTTGATGTTGTGTTGCTGTTGTGTTGCTGTTGATGTTGGTTGATGTTGCTGTTGCTGTTGATGTTGCTGTTGCTGTTGCTGTGTGTGCTGTTGATGGTGCTGTTGCATGCTGTGTTTGCTGTTGCTGTTGCTGGTTGATGTTGTGTTGCTGTTGATGTTGCTGTTGCTGTTGCTGTTGTGTTGCTGTTGTGTTGCTGTTTGCGGGTGCTGTTGCTGTGCTGTTGCTGTTGCTGTTGCTGTGTGTTGCTGTTGCGTTGCTGTTGCGTTGACTGTTGCTGTTGCTGGTGCTGTTGCTGTTGCTGTTGGATTGCTGTTGCTGTTGCTGTGTTGCTGTGATGTTGCTGTGAACATGTTGTTGATGCTGTTGATAGTGTTATGGCTTTTGCTGTTGCTGTTGTTGTGCTATTGTTTGTGTTGTTGTTGCTGTTGCTGTGCTGTTTGTTGTGTTGTGTGTTGTCATCGTTGTTGTTGTTGTTGAGCTGTTGTGTTGCGGTTCCTCTTGATGTTGCTCTTGCTCTTGCTGTTACTTGATATTGTTGGTTCCTGTTCTTGTTGCTGGTGTTGTTGCTGTTGCTGTTGCTCGGCTGTGCTGTTAATGTTGATCTTGCTGTTGCTGTTGCTGTTGTTGTTGCTGTTGCGTTGCTGTTGCTCTTGATGTTGCTCTTTCTCTTGCTGTTGCACTTGCTGTGTTGTTCCT